>CM050921.1:2230683-2556692 GCA_027742785.1 Vigna reflexopilosa | reverse complement strand
AAGGCATATACCAAACCAAAGAAAGTGTTTGTTTGTAGTCGAGGGTGTTCATTGTCATTTCACAACTTCACAGGAAAAGCTATATGAACAAAATGCTAGAAAGATAAAAAATAAACATATAGCAAGTAAAATTTTATTTAATAATTTATTCATATGAAATTTAAACGTAATTAATTATTTTTAATAAAGTTTTTATTTCAATTCAAGATTCAAACTGTTTAAAAATAGTTGCACCTTGATAATTTACGCTGTATTAAAGAATTTATAAATTAGAAATACAAAAATCCATGGTTACAATTAAAGAAATATTATATTACACGTATATATGTTATCATTCTTTGCAGGCATAAGGGGAAAGAAGGTTTGGGATTTTCAGCGTGTGTGGTTTTGGTAACTGAAGACTGTGGTGAAGCAGCAGCAGCAGAAGAAGAAGGAATCGGCGGTTTTCAACTCACGATCGCGTCTCAGACTTTGATTCCGATCGTGGCTTTGCTTGTTCGGTAAGTCGGTGGATCATCACCGTCGTAATCTTCTTCTCATGTTATTGGATCTGCGAGTTCTGATGCAGATTCTTCTACCTTATCCTATTTCTGTTACTCTTTCGATTTGCTTGACGTGTCTCTGTTTATTTCATAGGGAAATGCATATTATAATTTGTTAATTTATTATATATTATTTATTTATTTTTCATGTTTCGAGTTCGGTTTCGCTTTCGAGATGATATTTTTGAGTTTGTTAGACATCGCGGGGTCTTATTGATTTGGTAGATAAAATAAAATTGGTTGAAACATTGTGCTCTGGAGTAACTAAGCTCGGATTTTTGCATTATTCTTTTTATTGTTGTTGATGATGTTTGAATTTGAGGAATCTGTTTGCTGTTTTAGCTTGTTTTCTATGGACTCGGTTCTGTTGCACTTGTGGTTGCTGTTTTTGTTTCTATGCAGACATTTTTTTTATATTGTTGTTTCAAATTGTTTGTTGTTTCTGTTTTATATTCAGACGTTTTTTTTAGTTTACTCGTGTTAATTTCTATATGGACATTTTCGAAATTTGTGTTAGTTTGCTGAATTTGTTTATGGTTTAGCTTCTGTTATTTCAGGACTTGCTTTTATTACACTTACTGTTGTCATTGCTGTTTTCCATGCAGACATTTTTCTTCCTAGTGGTTTTTCAGTGGCATTTTGTAGCTGTATGGTCGTATGTGTTATTTTCTCGCGCTGCTGAATTATATATGGGCTGAGGGGCACTTTTCATGGGAGGTGTGGAAGATGAAGAACCAGCCTTGAAGCGAATGAAGTTATCCTCTAAAGGATTAGTTGCCTTGTCTAACGGTTCTTCTTCTAAAGAGCCTGTTGGAGGCTTGTCCAGGGACTTCATGGCTCGGCCCCTACCGTCTAAAGGGGACGAACAAGTTGTTGGTTCAAAAGGGGTTATAAAGAAAGAGGAATTTGTCAGGATAATTGCAAAGGCTTTATATTCTCTTGGTTACGGGAAGAGTGGGGCACATCTAGAGGAGGAGTCTGGAATACCTTTACACTCTCCTGGGGTGAATCTATTTATGCAGCAAATACTTGATGGGAATTTGGATGACAGTGTAGCCACATTACGTAAAATTGCTCCCGCAGATGAAAGCGTGGTCAGGTCAGCCTCATTTTTAATATTGGAGCAGAAATTCTTTGAGCTTCTAAATCGTGAAAAGGTCATGGAAGCATTGAAGACCCTGAGGACGGAGATCACTCCACTTTGCATTAATAGCAGTAGAATTCGAGAACTTTCTTCCTACATAGTTTCACCTTCTCCTAGACTAGATATTGCAAGGGTGAGGTCTCGGTCAAAGCTTCTAGAGGAATTGCAGAAACTGCTTCCCCCTACAGTAATGATACCTGAAAAGAGGTTGGAGCATCTAGTCGAACAAGCCCTCATCTTACAACGAGAGGCATGCCCATTTCATAATTCATTGGATAAGGAGATGTCATTATATTCAGATCATCATTGTGGAAAAGATCAGATTCCGTCCAGTACATTACAGGTTAGAAAGTTATATGTTTAGTAGATATTTTGACTTGTTAATTAGTAGTGATAGATAGCAGAAGTAGCTTCCTCTATGTTGTTTGCCTGTTCCTAATTAGATCTCTGTTTGTTAGTCTTTCTTTTGTCTGTATTATTTCATGATTATAAATAAATGTTCGCTACATCTGTGAAAATTTGTATGCTAATTGGTGGCATCTTGTAAACGGATATGACTATTGTTGAGGTCCTGTGAATTTTCTTTTTTATTTTCTCAGTGCGTAAAAGTAAAAGAAGGTTGAGTAGAAAGTGATAAGGACTTGGGTATTTTCGGGTGTTCGGGTCCCATATTGTGTTGTGGGATACTCAGTGGAGTACTTAAGTGTTTGATTCTAGTCCTAACAAATTAACTTTTAAGGGAAGATACCTAAGTGCTTATTAGATCAGTTTAATAAACCAATTAAGTACATGTTGGTGATGTCCAATTATCATAGCTTTTGGAAAGACTTACTTATTCTCGTTTGTCGTTTGAGTTGAGAAAATAATTTCCTGGATAAAATTTTGCATCTGTTTTTCCTACAAGCATCTTTTTCGGTCAAAACAAGGTCATATGTTGTTAATGCCTTGGCTTGATAGTTTGCTTTTGCCCTTGACCTGTCAATAATCCTGCTTCCTATTCTGAGAGTACCAACTTGCTTCCAATTAGAAGACATTAACCTTAAAGTAGAATGTCGTTTTGGTGTAACATCCATCCCCATTTTTACATATGCATTCCCTTTATCTTTCATATAGAAGTCCATGGTTAGTGCTTCTAATAATATTGGAAAATCTAAATTTAAATATACCTGACAACTGATGCACAGTTTGTAGGAACTTAGTGACCAGATTTACATAATAAGAGGTACCTGGGCAAGGTACCATTTCTGTGGGTGTGTGATGCATTTCTCTCTATATATGCAATTACACTATTTACAATTGCAATTTCTACTTAAAAGGCCTTTATCACTTTTTACTCATTAAAATACTCTTCATTTCTTGTAAATGAGATGCATGTATAATCTAATTTATTTCAAAAACCAATCCCCAATTTTTGTACATAGGTTTGATATTTATAATCTAATTTCTTTAAAAGGCCATTCCCCAAAACCAGGGAGGAGAAATGAGACAAGGTACAGAATTTGTCTTCTGGTTTTATCCTTTTGCCATCTATTTACTATGATCATCTTCTCTTAACTTTGTATATGGCATGGATAGTATCTACATTCTAATGTTATTTTCTTTTCTTGCTAATGTTGCAACAGATATTAGATGCACATGATGATGAAGTCTGGTTTGTACAATTTTCACATAATGGGAAATATTTAGCTTCGGCATCAAATGATCGAACTGCAATAATTTGGGAGGTAATATTTCATAATTTACATTTTCTCTTTTCTACTCTTACGTCCATTTATTTGCTGCTAAATTTGTCTTCAATGCTTGTGTTTGATATAGTCATCATACTGCACATTCAAATCCCTGTTATAATGGTTTCCATCATATATCAGAAACCCCCTATTGATTAAGACACAAATTGCATTCTAACACATAAAATACGGCTTAATGCTATGAAATCAGGTGTCACTTCTTAAATTTTTTTAAATAGGTTGGCATAAATGGTGGACTGACTGTAAAGCATAGATTGACTGGTCACCAGAAACCTGTTTCTTCAGTTTCATGGAGTCCTAATGACCATGAGCTTCTCACATGTGGAGAGGAGGAGGCTATTAGGCGTTGGGATGTCTCCACTGGCAAATGCATCCAACTTTATGAAAAAGCTGGTACTGGCCTAGTTTCTTGTACGTGGTTCCCTTGTGGGAAATATATACTTTGTGGTTTCAGTGACAAGAGCATTTGCATGTGGGAATTGGATGGGAAAGAAGTGGAGTCTTGGAAAGGACAAAAGACCCTTAAGATATCTGATTTGGAAATCATGGATAACGGGAAAGAGATTCTAAGTATCTTTAAACCCAATTCTGTACTGTTATTCAATAGAGAAACAAAGGATGAGAGATTTATTGAAGAGTATCAACCAGTAACGGCTTTTTCCTTATCGAAGGATAACAAATTCTTGTTGGTTAATCTTTTGAATCAAGAAATACATCTATGGAACATTGAAGGCGATCCTAGGCTTGTTGGCAAGTACAAAGGCCATAGGCGTACCCGATTTATTATCAGATCTTGCTTCGGTGGCCTTAAGCAAGCTTTTATTGCTAGTGGAAGTGAGGATTCACAGGTATGAATACTTAATCATTTATCAAAACGGAAAAGTATTTGTAAAGTAGACTTTTTCCCATTTGCAAATTGAAAGGCTTTGGTGCTTGTAAATTTCTTATATAGTCAAAGAATAATTGTTTTTAATTTTTAATTCTGTGTTTTATTATAATAATTTGGTGCATGTCTAGTGTAACTTAAATTCTAGGAAATAACCACATAATTTTCAGAAGTGCTCTAAAAAAAGTGAAAAATAAATCTGCCTGGAAAGGCTCATTAAAATATTGGCACAAGAGACCCATGGAATGGTGCTTGTTGTTCGACCGATATACTGGACATCTTTATAATATTAGTTGAATGAATTCAACTACTATTATTGTAATGGTAAAGTACTGCTGTCTTGGCCTTCCTCTTTGTATCGTTCTTGGCCTTCAGTTTGTCATTATAGCACCAAAGAAAATCTATATTTACTAGTTTTTAGTTGTGGTGTTTAGTAGATTTTCCATGAGATGCTAACCTTCTTTCTTTTTTGGATGTGAAACAATTTTTATGCAGAATGTAGGATCCCTGCAATGTTATTAACACTATTTTCCCAGCCTCTTATGACAGTGAGTTGTATTGGATAAATTTGGACAAGTATTAAATTGAAGTTGGGTGGGTGTATGTTTGTAGGTTTACATATGGCACAGAAGCTCAGGGGAACTAATAGAAGCATTGCCTGGTCATTCAGGATCTGTAAATTGTGTGAGCTGGAACCCAGCAAATCCCCACATGTTAGCCTCGGCTAGCGATGACCGGACAATTCGGATATGGGGCCTAAATTCTCTGCACAACAACTACCAAAATGTTCCCAGCAATGGCGTCCACCATTACTGCAATGGGGGATCTTAGATCACCAACTCATTCCAATTGATTTCTCTTTCTTTTCTCTCATCATTGCAATTCTGTAAATACCATTTCTGTTACCCCAAGTGGACCATTCATGTCAAACATGCACGTTACTTCTCGTATATCTCATATTTCATTAACGCTTTCCATCTTTTTCTTCTTCTTCCAAGCAATTAAGGGAAATGGGAAGGGGGAGGGATGTTTTCTCAGGGTGTACGGAAGAACCCTCAAACGAATATTCCCTACTTAATTAAATTCATAAATCGTTACTATTTTTTAGTTTTACAACATTTACCAAATTCCCTTCTCTAGCCAAGAATCCGTGTTATTCTTTTTCTCCTTTTTCTTTTACGAGGTGATATTAGTTTGCTTTACTTGTCATATTTCCTTCACTTTCGTGTCAGACAATCCTTCTGGCGATCTGTCCTATTGTTTTTCATGGGAAACAAACAACGCACAAGTCGTGAATTTTACGCAAAAAGCACTTGGTATTTAAAATTGCAATGTAAAACTTTCTTTGCATTAACCATCATCACCCACATTCTTAAATACAAACTATGAACAAGAGAATCCCTAAACATGACAAATAATGTAGATGTCTATGATATGGTTTTGGGAAGAAAATGAAGATGTTTTGGCACATAAGAACCATTTCAATACTATAAATGATACTTGCAATAATAGTATATCTTTATTTTTCTTATAGTTGCTCATATAAGTCTGACTTGTTGCGTTGTTGATTTTTAATAAGTACACTGCGAGCGCACGGGTCACGTTGATAAGTTTTTTTTAATTTGAAAATTACGTGTCAAAGAAAGTAATATTAGACTTTGGTATGTTTCAATAGTAATATAAAACTGATAAGAAATTTTTATCTTTACATAAAACAATTAGAAGGAATTTGATTTTTTTAAGGCTTTTAGGTTTGGGTCATTCTAAATGAAAAATAAATATTATAAGATATTTATTTTAATTTGCAAATCCACATAAACGAATTTCAATCAATTGCCTAAGGGATAAGGGAACATTGTTAAGAAATCATTGTTAATCTCAAATTACCTATTCTTAATACCATAGGTTAAGTATAGTCGTTCTGTCAATTTAAAACATTTTACTCAATTATTTCCAATTTAGAATAAAATAGTTGCAAAAGGAACAAATATACAAAAAAGAAAAATATATTTAACTAAACGGAACAACAGAGAAGGAAACAATAGACGTAAGAGGTAATCTTCTGAATGCTAAGAGTTTGAATCTAGGTCACCGTGCACATTATTTAATTGAAAATTAAATATTAATGTAGTGAAATATTACAATTTATTTAAAAAGACTAATATCCTTAACATAGACTATTACATTTATAAGACCTAAAAATGAATTCATAAACATTATTTATTGTATACACATAGGTTTGGAGATCGAACCCTGGCATGCAAGACATTATTTAAGCTGTAACAATTTAAATTTTGAGAAAATCAGCGACAGAAACTGAGACAGAAAACGCATATACAATAGGAGCTGCGCTTGCGACAACTTCGTCACTTGGATTCTTTCATTGGAAACGATGACCAACAACAGAGAGAAGAAAGGAGAGGCACTTCACCGCCAAAGCCCCAAAGTTGATGAAGTCACCAGGATTCGCATTTCCCAGATTCTGGAACAGTTCCGAGCTTCCAAAGATGAAGGTTACCCTCCAACATTCAATGTTCTTCCTTTATTTATTTTCTGCGACTGTTTCACACTTTGATGACGAGGAATGTGACACCACCGTTGTCGTTGTTCATTCCTCTTTCCCGAATGTTGCCTCTGAGTGATTGGGTGTTTTGTTTCGATTGGATATTTGCACGTTTTTGTTGTTGTGAAGTTTGAGTTGGGTAGTTCGTGACCCACTTCAAATCTGTGTTGGAGGGATGATGACTGCATGGGTGTATCCACTGATGAAATCTGGTTTTGTTTTGTTTTTCTGCAGTGTACAAGTTTGATGCTGGTTTGTCCAACCAAGAGCGTGCTTTGGTGCATCAAATGTCCCAGAAAATGGGGTTTAGATCTAAAAGTTCTGGGTGAGTGTTACATGTTCAATTGCTCTTTTAAATCTGTAAGAATTACGGTCACAATTGTTGAATGGAATAGTTGGTAATGGAATTCTTTTGATTGGGTGTTTGCTGTTTGCATATTGTGTTGTTGATATTGGACCTGTGTTTTTGCGTAGGCTTGGGAAGGACCGGAGAGTGTCCGTTCAAAAAATTAAAAAAAAGTCTGACACAGATAATGGGTTTGCAAATATTCCTCGTTTCACATTTTCTGAAGAGGCGAAGTGGGTGCTGGGTGATTTATTTGCTCATTATCCTCCTGGTGATGGAGACTTGTGGGAGATGGTTGGAGAAAATAGTGACAGTACTGCTGATAAAACAAAACAGAAGCAGGATGATATTTTCAGCAGGCCCTCGATGAGCAAAACTGAAATTGCTAGGAGATTGGAAGCTCTTTCTTCTAGAATTAACAAAGTCTCTAACTTGAAACAGGTTAATTTTCTCTCCCTCTCCTTTCAGCTTGAGAAATCTACATGTATGACTTTTGTTGGAAAACCTATATGAATTTTATTGTTTAGAGTTGACTTTGAGCTATCAGAACTGAATATTATTTCGATAGTAATAAAATGGTGCAACAGCTAGCAGTGAGTGGGTTTACATATTCTTTGGATTTGTACTTAGGAACTAATTTAGTTTGACATAATTGGATTGTAAGGTGAGAACTACCCAAGCCTTACAAGCATTACTCATGTGATGTCTGTAGCCAATGTCAGATTTAAACCCACCAAGAGTCAACATTTTGGTAGCTCTACGCTATGATGCTTTGTTCAGTCATTTTGTGTCAGCTCCATTGTTGGGAGTCCTTTCTGATAATGAAAAAAGAAGTGAGGCAATGCAGGTGGCCTAACAATGGATCTATGACAGTCTTTGACATCATCTTAAAATTTGGGTTTAGGATCTAACTGAACACCTGTAAATTTCGGTGAGGATTTGTCTTAATTAGAGGTATCACGTGTTAATCTTATTTCACGACATTTTCCCTCAAGCTGTGGAATAGATACATATCATTCACAATTTGCTAGTAAGATCTTGAAATGGCTCTGTTGGATGACTATTGGTTAATAGATCAACCAATAGAAACCCTAAAGGGACTTATTTATTAAGTTTCGGTCCTTCTCTACTTGTTATGTCCTGTCATGACGAGTAATGTTGTGTGCCATACTAATGCTGATTTAGTGTCACAAAATGGCTTGATTGGAGTTTCATTTTTTTCCTGAGTTCTAAAGGTACAATTTTCATCCATAATAGTTCACAATAAAAATTTAATGTAATAATAATATTGAGAAAAAATTAATATTTACATGTACTTAAATAGGTTGAACTATTCCCACAAAAGACTTTTGAATGACATAAAGTCTGAACTTTTGAACAATAGTCTTTTATGAAAGCCTTGGCCTCAACTTGCCTGATGTCCCAATAGGTACTTGACCTATTTTCTCCCCTTTTTTGAGAAAAAGGGTGGAAGAAAATCATTTGTTAATCTTACAACACAACATAATGATGTTTTTCTATTATTCCTCTCGCACTGTATGTATTGCATTTGAAAAGGAATAGTCTTGTTATCAATTCTTTTGTTTGGTTTCCGTTCTTGCAGATCATTGAAGATAGATCTAAGCTTCCAATTGCATCTTTCAAGGATGTAATAACATCAACTGTTGAATCTCACCAGGTTAATTTAAAAAATTTCTTTGTAAATTTGCCTTTGGATATGCATCTACTTGTAGCTTGGGTGCTGATTGCACTATAATTGAGATTTATGGTTCACATTGACATGTTGAATATATCAAATAACATAGTTGAGTTAGGTTTTAGTTTTTTTACTGCATTTCTACACATCAGTTAAATTTAGTTTGCATCTTAGATTTTTGCATGTGTTTTGATCTTAATATTCCTTCCATGTGTTTCAAAGCAGGTAGTTCTCATATCTGGTGAAACTGGTTGTGGAAAGACTACGCAGGTTACCAACTCTTTGCCTTGTCTTTATTATGGTACAGCTACATTTACATGTAATTTGTTGCGACTGTTTCTAGATAATAATCTTTTGGTCATGTATTGATGTTTATATGATTGGTGCTTTTAATGTGTATGTTGTGAATTGTGGTACAAATTTGCATCAATATTTCCATTTTTGCATTAATGCAGTTGCTTTTTTATCCTCAATTTTAACTAATTGTCTCAAGCTTTGATAATTGTGGACACACTGATAATTACTTGATGCTTTGTGATTTTGGGTTTCACCCATCTGTAATTCCATGATTATACATGGACCAAGGTCTTTTAACAATCTGTGCTTTGTATTTATCTTTCTCTTTTTTTGTTGTCCTGTTTTAACTTTCTGAACATTATTCAGGTTCCACAATTTATTTTGGATCATATGTGGGGTAAGGGAGAGGTATGTAAAATAGTTTGTACTCAGCCTCGGCGGATCTCTGCAACTTCAGGTGAGCAACACTTCTGGACTTCGGACCTAATTTTTAATCTTTATTTTCAAGTCTCGATTGAAATCTGTTTCCTTCTGCTGTTTCTATGTATAGTTTCTGAGAGAATCTCCACTGAGAGAGGAGAGACTATTGGAGAAAATGTGGGATATAAGGTAATTTTATTGATATATCTTTGGTGTAGTAATGGTACTGTGATACTTTATTTGGATTTATTTTGTATGGAAATATTTATGTGAATGTTGACCTCTGTTATCATAATCAAACCAGTTTTTGCCATTTGTGTATTACACTCATGATGCACCTTGTTTTATCTGTACTAAGTAGGAAAATCTACAGGATGTCATCAGTAGGGAAGTATGAGTTTTCTTGTTACTGTCTCAATCAACAGATATCTTTTCTGTTTTCCAATATCCCTGTCTTTCTTACATAGAATTATACCTTTTAAGGCTACTGGTTGCCTTGCTTCTTAGCGAACATTACTAGCTTTTTTAATGGTTTGCATCTCATGAACATAGAATTCTATCTTACATTTTCAACCAAAAATCCAGATACGGTTAGAAAGCAGAGGGGGAAGGCAATCATCAATTGTGCTATGTACCACTGGAGTGCTACTAAGGGTGTTGGTTTCCAAAGGTTACCATTCGTCTAAGATAGGGCACATGAAGGATGACGTTTCTGGAATCACTCACATAATTATGGTACTTCCTGTAAATTACTTTATATCTTCAGCAAGAGCATAAACATGTGGTACTTAGTGTTTGGTAAATACTTCACGCTTTTATTCTTCCATATCACTTTTTCATTTATTGAACTATTTGCATGGTCAAAAAAATTGTTATTAGGCATGACATGTAAGTTCTTAGATAAATGGTTTAATTGAAAATTTGAACTGACTGGGAAAATCTGTTAGAATATGAAACATTGTTTTTGAAATTGTTGTAAAATTAGCTGTTTGGTTGGAGAAATGTGTTTTGTTTTGAATTTCGGTTTTCACTTTTAATGAGAAAAATGTCACATTGCTTTCACTTAGTTTTCTGCTTTCATAACTTTGTATTTGAACCGTGAAAACAGAAAATAATAAAAAGTGGTTTTCACTGTTTCTGTACAAAGTTTTGATGGAAAAACTAAAACTATTTGTTCTTATAAGTGTTACAATTTTATTTTTTTAAAACCAAAAGTCTGTTTTGCCAAGCTTCGTAGTGCTTTTATAGTAAATTGGCTTGAACTTTGAAGAATTTCCCTTTTGTTTGAGTGAAGTGACTATCCCACTACTCATCAATGATATTGTGACCATGATTGCCATTATATGGCTGGCAGTAAATGGTGAAAGCAATGTTATTAGACTTAACTGGCCAGCAATTTGGTTAATACTCAGTCATTGGGTCACTGGTACAATCACATGAACTAATATATATTTAAAATTTTTAAAAGCATTTATAATCTATAATTTCTTATTTTGAAATTTGGAAAAATAATTCATACTATACTATTCTTTTAAAAATCACAAAAATAAAAAAACGCATGAACACACTGGTTCACTTAGAAACCCTCAAGGTCATTGGTTAATTTGGGCTGGTTGGTCAACTCACCTGTTAGCCTGAAAAGCCATCCGAGTCATGCCAGGCCACATTGATTTTATAACATCTCCAATCCAACAATTAATATATTTCGGTTATATCACCACTTCCTAGTCGGATTTTGAACGACCTGCCCAAACACATTTTTATTGTAACATTGGTTGAAAGTATTAAAAAACTTGATATTGTTTAATTACTTTTAAAACTAGAAAAGTTATCACTGGTTTAATGATTGCATATTGCTAGAAGTTTAAAATGAAAAATTACAAAGCAGTTACTAAATAGTGACTGTAACTACATGAACTAGATCAGACTTTAAAATAAATGGTTTTCAGACGGTCTCTTCAGCAATGGGTATCCACAAATTGCCGTTATAGATATTATACTCTGAGGGAAAATGAACTTTGAAACTTTCATGTTATTCTCTTAAAGACTTTGAGAGGCGTCCGAAGTAAATTCAAATGTCTCCATATATTATATCTTCTAAATCCTGGCATGTGATTCATGTTCTGCACATACTTTCCTTGGAAAGTATGCCTTGGCATACATAAAGCATATCCTGTGCATACTATCCTTGCAAAGTAGGCATTGTGAACTAAGTGACATTCATTTTTGTTCAGGATGAAATTCATGAAAGGGATCGATACTCTGACTTTATGTTGGCAATCATCAGGTATACCGTTAAGAAGAACCTACTGGCCTCTACTCTCTACTGTGACATAGTTAATACAAATGTATAAATGCATGTTGCATAAGTGAGGGGGGAAATTGGGATGTATAGGTTAAGCTTGTTTTAGATATTCTGCACCTAATAGCATTAGGTTTTTTGGGTAGAGTTGAGTTGGTCCGTAATGAGCAAAAATGCCTTTTTCTAAAAGGTATGTGGCAATAACTTCCCTTTTAGTTTAATCTTCCCTCTCAGAGAAGAAAGATAACGAGGAAGATTACTTGCCTAAGGAGTCTGTCTTGTTTTTGAACTGATATCTCTGATTTTTGTTAACCTAAATGCAGAGACATGCTCCCTTCATATCCTCAACTACGTCTGGTCAGTTCAAATTTATTACTTCTTATCATATTTTATCTCTATTATCCACCTCCGGTCAAGTGCTTATTTAGTTAATAATTATGTTATTTTCCATTTTTAACCTTCTGGTGCTCTAATATTACAGATATTAATGAGTGCCACCATTGATGCTGCGAGATTTTCTCAATACTTTGGGGGCTGCCCAATCATCAGTGTTCCGGGATTCACTTATCCGGTAGTTATATTGTAGCTGTAATTAGCTAATACTCTGTCACATGTTACTTACTACAATGTCTACCCAACCTTTCTTCAGGTCAAAACTTTCTATTTGGAGGATGTACTTTCTATTGTAAAATCTAAGAAAGGTAATCATCTTGATAGTACCACATCTAGTACTTCAATAAACACCAGGGAGCTAAGTGAAGAAGATAAGCTTTCTATGGATGAAGCTATTAATTTGGCTTGGTCTAATGATGAATGGGACATGCTGTTAGAGTTGGTTTCTTCTGAAGGAACCCCAGAACTCTTTAATTACCAACATTCTTTAACTGGCATTACTCCACTAATTGTGTTTGCTGGGAAGGGTAGAGTGGGTGATATGTGCATGCTCTTATCTTGTGGAGCAGATTGCCATTTAAAGGCCCAGGATGGAATGACTGCACTGGAGATTGCTGAAAGGCAAAACCAACCAGAAGCAGCTGAAATATTGAAGAAGCACTTACACAATGATTTTTCCAACTCCACAGAAGAGAATAAGCTACTTGATAAATACCTGTCAACGGTCAACCCAGAACTTGTTGATGTTGTTTTGATAGAACAGTTGATAAGAAAAATATGCATTGATTCAACAGATGGAGGGATCCTTGTTTTTCTTCCAGGCTGGGATGAAATAAATAGAACACGTGAAAAATTGTTTGCATCATCTTTTTTCAAGAATTCCTCAAGGTTTATGCTCATATCTCTACATTCAATGGTTCCAAGCGTGGAACAAAAAAGGTTTTTAGGCACCCACCTCATGGGTGCCGCAAAATTGTACTATCAACAAATATTGCTGAAACAGCTATCACCATTGATGATATAGTGTATGTCATAGACACTGGACGAATGAAGGAAAAAAGTTATGATCCTTATAACAATGTGTCAACTCTTCAGTCATCTTGGATTTCAAAAGCAAGTGCTAAGCAGCGAGAGGGACGTGCTGGCCGCTGTCAACCCGGAATATGCTATCATCTATACTCAAGGACTCGAGCAGCTTCCTTACCAGATTTTCAGATTCCAGAAATTAGAAGAATACCTATTGAGGAGCTTTGTCTGCAGGTATTCCATCTTTCCTGATTGGTGACTCCAAATCTTGGTGCTTGTTGCTGAATGATAAAATGGTAAAATGTTCTCTGGTGTCCCCCATAGAGTGTAAACATGAAAATTTAGCAAATGGAAAAAATTAGTCAATTCGTATGCTAAATTCAAACTCGTTTTTTTTTAATGAATTAATCAGTGCAAAATGTGGTTAATTAGAGGTTTGTGCGAAGGAAACAACTATCTTCTAAGGTTTTTGGAAGAGAAAATAGTGAAGGGTCTCGTTGCATTGCTTGATGAAATTGGTGTCTATGATATTCTGTGTCTGAGGTTAAGGTTGAAAAGATGTCTCTAGTTTCGAAAGCGTGTTATGGTTGAAAAGATTTTTGAAAGCGTCTTGATGCTGCGTAGTATATGTGATTTGGTTGTTACTTGTTAGATTAGATAAAGCAGCTACACTCATTTACTGAAGGGCAAGTAGTACACCAACTCATTATTTCTGGTTTGAGAATCAGAAAGTACTCAAACATATTTATATAGGTTTGTGTTACCAGTTTCATCTTGTACAAATTTAAATTACTTTTGAAAGTACACAAACACCCTCCGAAGGGTATTTTTTTTTTCTTGTGTTGTACTAGCAAGGTATCAATGGCATGAAAATGTAACTGGACAAAAAAGTTGCCCTCACGTTACATTTGGTTCTTTCTCTCTATCTCTCTCTATTGTGACAGGTGAAGTTGCTAGATCCAAATTGCAAAGTAGAAGAATTTCTGGGCAAGACGCTAGATCCTCCAGTTTTTGAGTCCATACGCAACGCTATTATAATTCTTCAAGAGATTGGGGCATTTTCAAGTGATGAAAAACTCACCAAACTAGGGGAGAAGATTGGTTCTCTTCCTGTTCACCCATCAATCTGCAGGATGCTTTTTTTTGCTATATTGATGAACTGCCTTGAGCCAGCTTTAACTCTTGCCTGTGCATCCGAGTATAGGGATCCGTTTACACTCCCAATGTTACCTGGAGAGAAAAGGAGAGCCGCAGCTGCCAAATATGAGCTTGCTTCTTTATATGGGGGTTGCGGTGATCAGTTTGCTGTATTGGCTGCATTCGAATGCTGGAATAACTCAAAGAAAATGGGTCTAGAAGCACGGTTTTGCTCTCAGTATTTTGTGTCATCAAGTGCCATGCACATGTTGTCTGGCATGCGCAGGCAACTTCAAGCGGAACTAATTCGAAATGGTTTTATCCATGAAGATGCTTCAGGTTACAGTGTGAATGCACATGACCCTGGTGTACTCCATGCCGTTTTGGTAGCAGGACTATATCCAATGGTTGGGAGATTTATTCCAAATAAAATTGGGAAAAGATTTATTGTTGAAACAGCAGGTGGTGATAAAGTTCGGTTGCACAATCATTCTACAAATTTCAAGTTGTCATTCCAGAAAAATTTAGATAACACTTTAATTGTGTACAATGAGATTACTCGTAATGACATGGGTATGAACATAATAAGGAACTGCACAGTTGTTGGACAACTTCCACTTTTGCTGCTTTCGACAGAGATTGCTGTTGCTCCAACCGATGAAAATGACGACGACGAGGATGATGCAGAAGGAAGTGAAGAAGAAGTGGGAAGTGAAGATGGGATGGAACTTGATGCTAAATCTAGTGGAGGCCATGAGGATAAGTTGATGTCTTCTCCTGATAACAGGGTTAAAGTAATCATGGACCGTTGGCTTTATTTTCGTTCAACAGCAATCGATGTTGCTCAGCTATACTGCTTGAGAGAGAGATTATCAGCAGCAATTTTATACAAAGTAAATAACCAAATCGTTTTTCTCTTCTGTCATTTCTATTCAAATAACATTCTTGACAAATTAATTTACATTCTTTAGGTGACATATCCAAGGAGTGATCTTCCTCCAATCATGGCGGCTTCTATGGATGCTATAGCTTGTATTTTGTCTTGTGATGGGCGCATTGGTATGGCAGGAATTTCAGAAGGTGTGGACAAACTAACCACTATGGTAAATGCAACAACTTTAGGCAGGTCAGGATCTAGGCGATTTGGAAAGAGACCAAAAGGATCACTTGCAAAGCTTATTAATCATGATGGTCGCCAAAACTCTGGGCCTTCTAAAGCCTAGTTGATTGAAAGTTCAGTGTTGGCAGAAGCTTATATCGAATACAAAAATCCTAACTGTGAAAATTGAAACTATGTTTTAGCTTATATTGAGGAATGCGATGAAGTGTCATAACGAAAATCTTGGTTGGCGGATGTGTCTGTGTTGGGTTCCTGACTCAGTTGAAGTTTGGGTGGTTCACTAGTTTCCTCTCTTTGTTGTATAACCAGTCAAATTTTGTAAATACCAGCCATCCTCAACACTAGTCAAATTCTAGTGGGAACCTTTAGCGTGAGTAGAATTTAGAATAGCTAATGAAATTACTTATTACAAAATCAAATGAGGAATTAAATTTGTGTGCTGTATGCTTTACAATTGGCAATTCTAGCCCAAATATATAAAACATTTTTCTGCATGTTCTTACATCCTTTGAATTTCACTGCAAAACTTACATTGCAGATTATATGCATTGCAATTTGACTACAAATCTCTTACAGAAAAAATCTTGTTTAAAAGATTTTGATCACTCACGTGCGTCAGCATCACGGCATGCAAATTATTTGCTTATAGAGTGTTTTAGAAACGGAAATGTGAGTGAATTTGATAACGTTCATGAAGCTATTCCAGAGATCGCGTTCGGATCTTGCAGCGATGTCGTCGTTGACGGCAAACGAGAGTCGGAGAAGGGCTACTCCGACTGCTCCACGCGCTCCAGGCCGTCGCGTGTCTTCGACAATAGTGTTTTCGCGCGTTGGTAAATCTCCGATAACGTTCCTCCGCCTCATTCCGTGGCGGTCGTTGTAGAAAGAAACCGCAGCAACCCGGAAATAAAACGGGTACGGGTCGGATAGTTCAATTGATTGTGGGAATTATTTTGAATTAGTTAATTTACTACTAGTTAATTTCGATTCAAAATTTAAACTAAACTAATTATCATCATTTTATTTATTGGATTTATTTTTCACTCAATCCAATAATTTGTTTTTTCAATTTTACTTCAATATTTGTATTTATTTTAAATTTTTATAATCCTATATAACACCATGTCTTTCAAGATATATTATGATTTTTGTTTATTATAGTTGAAGTTAATAATATTGTGTTGACATCAAATTGATTGAGATCATATTATTATTAACATTAATCATCAAGAAGTATTATTTTCTTTATAATTTGGAACTCCTTTGTCATTTTATATCTAAAATACGCATTTAAAGATTAAAAAAGAAAAAATATATTTAAATTACTATTTATTCTAAATAACTAAAGTATATGTACCAAAAAAATATATTATAATAAGTATTAGGTACAATATAATCAATTATTAAAATATAGTAAATATTTTTACCAAACATTAATATAAAATTAAATATTATATTAATAATTAAAACAAGGGTTAACTATTTTCTTTTTCATTAAACCACAGGGCAATTTTGTTTTTCATCCTTATTTCAAATTTTTGGTTAAAATCTTAACATTTTTTGACGTAACAAATGATAAATTATGTTGATACAATCCATAAATTTCCCTCCTATTAATGTTTTTAAAGAAATGTTAACATGATTCACCATTATATAAAAGAATAATTAATACTATTGAGCAAGGAAGATTACATTAATATATTTCTTATTAATGGGAAGCTTAATAAAATAAAAGTTTAAGATGAATTCACATTTTAACCCTTAAAATAAAGTTTAAAAATATAATAGATTTTTACAATGTGATAATTTGAAGCAAACCAATCTCATTAGAGGTAAATTCATAACCTAATCATTAGAAATTTGTTGAATAGTATTGAAGTTTGTAATTTGAGTAGGTGTGAGAAATGCTTAAACAAGTCAACTAATTACAACCAAACAATGTGACCAAATGTGTGTTAGTTGTCCATCACTTGAACTCAACAAAAACGAGTATCATGACATTATAGCTACAAAAACATCATATATATTTAAATGGTATTCCTTATTTCTTCACATTCTTAAATTTTGTCAATAGTTAAATTAAAACTAAAATTTTAAAAAATATGATTATCAAAAAGAAAACTTATAATAAATAAATCATAATAAAAAAATTGATTAAAAGTATATCAATTAATATATTATTTTACTTTATAAACGGAACTTTTATACCAAAATGTTGTAAAAAGGAGAGAAAATAAATTAGTTATGGCAAGAACTTAAAAGATATAAGACATTTTTCCTATATATATAATAATTTTTTTACATGAAAAAGAGTACAAGTTTATTTATGAAAGTAATATTTCAATATGAAGTAAAAAAAAAATACTTTTTGTTTTCTTCGGAAATAAATGAAACACATGCGAAATGAAAAAAAATGATGAATTTATATTTTACCTTTGAAAAAAGAATGAACTTAACACGTGAGAAAAGAAATATAAGAAAAAAATATCTCAATTTTCTTTTTATATACATTTCACATCTTTTATTTATTTTTCACTTTAATTAATATAATATTTATTAAAATTAAATAACTCATACTATAAAAATAAATTAAAAATCTTTCTAATTTAATTCTCATTATTATATTAATAAGTAATTGTAAAAAAAATTAGGAGCAACCACATCCTACCCTGTAATCCTATGCACTAATTGATAACATATATTACTTATAACTTGGTTATGTCCCATAAACTATTTTAACAAAAGATAACCTTTTCAAATAGCAAATATTGATTGTAAAATGTAATAAAATAGTTTAAGATAAGCGTGAAGAGTGCAATTATTAAGAAGCTTGAATAAAAACTTGACCTAGCTTGCTTGCTGGATTGAAAGCGATGGTGGTTCTTAAAAGGATCAATCTTATTACTTTTTCTCAATGCTACCATCAAACTCACAAACTTGACTTTGTAGAACCACTTGCAGAACAATGCTTAATAGAAATAATATTTTCATATACACAAATTTTTTACAATCATTCAATACTTTTTTTTTTTAAATACAAAAATTTACATTTTTATTGCTATTTTATTTTTATAACGTGTATTAAATGGATGTAAACATGTATCACTCTAATATTATTTTTTGTTAAAGGTAGATGGATTGGTAATAGTCAAAAGTATCATTATTGTGAAGATTATGATTATTGATCTATGCTTAATGTGTTGGGTCTATCGAGGAGGAGGATCATCGGAAGGACATAAACTTCCAAAGAGATTTGAGTCAAACTATATAAAGGACTGACACCACTCTCTATCCAAACAATGGATTAATGGGTCTTTCATTTTTATATATTGCTCTCTTTATATACTGTTATACTTTCTCATTTCTATTCAATGTGAGATTTAAACTCACAATTGAATTCCCAACGTAATGTTGCAATAAATTGAGCATGAGTGGATGGACTCAACTTTTTTCATGGTGGTTACATCTGTATTATTCTGGTGCAAGTTCACACGTTTCAGGTTCACCAATGTCTTGTTGAGGTCTCATGTTGGTTTCTGTCATATTGGTTCCATATTCATTTCATGAGCAATCGTCCCACCAAGATATCCAATGATTTTGACACAATTTTTATTCTCTCGCAATGAAAGCACATAATTAATTTATCTTTCATTTATTCTTAGTCTTGTGTGATTCCTTTATTGTGATTATTTTACTTGAGTTCAAATCATATATTGTAATGAAATATGCACATATAAAAGTAGAAGTGTCTTATTAAATAACATATACATACAAGAATATATAACTAATTATCACTTTTTTTTTCTAGCACCATGTTTCAAATATCTCACATTCTTAAAATAAAAAAAATAACAAAGTAAAACAATATTTTTAACAAATATTTTGGTCAACAATATACCTAATTATAATCAATTTAATTAGTAATTTATAATTCCTATTATTAATGGATTTTTCTATAAATAAAATAAACGATAAACTCCTTGTCAAGTTTGATAAAAAAAAATTATAAGAGAAAGGTGAAAAGAAAAAAAAAAGAGAGGAAGAAAATAAGAAGAGAAGAGGAAGATGAAGTAGGAGGAAGACAAATAAAGTTAATCACAGTGACAACGACAAAGACACAACAATAACAATAGTTACTATGGGAGTTGAAGAAAAATGTGAAAGAGAAAAAAAACAAAGAGAAAAAAAATAAGGAAAAGTCGACATAGAGATAATGATAACACAATAACACCACATTATATTAACAAGAAGGAGAAGTAGAAAAGAAAGAAAAGAAAGAAAAGAAAAAAAAAGATTTAATCATAATATTTATTTACATATTTTATTAATGGATTTGCGGTTATCAATAATTGTCAACAAATTTATCCATAATTTTTTTTATCAATTATTACTTTGCTAACAAGATTTTAGTTAGTAAACTTGAATTATTAACCGATTTTTCTTATTACCAACAAATAAAAATTCATAAGTAATTTTAAACTTTCTTTTAATATCAATAATAAATGATATAATTGAATATTAATTAAACAACCACAAATAAATTATATATTTGCATTTATAACATATATTACATTATAACTTCAAAAATATAAATATAGTTTAGAAATATTTGTTTTTTAAAATGGCTTATAGATACTTCATTCATCATTTTTATAATATTACTGAAAGACCTTTATCTTAGCTGATAGTTTTAATACAATTTTCTTTCTTAATTGCATTTTCTTCTTTTGCAAAACTCGAATTCAAAAAGATAAAACCGGATCCAATCTTCTACTTTTGGCTTAATTGTTTCATTAATTGATAACCTAAAGAATCTTATTTGTTGATGAAAATGAACCCTAACCATACATGATTTCAACGATCAAAATTACTTATTTTATTCTCTAAAACTATAAAAGGATTCCATAATGTAGAAGTTGAAAAATGGTGTCATTCTAATTCATGTAGGGACCAATAAATGCATGCGCGAAACATAGCCATAGGAAACACAAAATTCAGTAATAATTTTTCAAATTTAAGAACTAAAATTCCATTTGACTAAGTTGCAAAGGAAAAAAAAAACACATCAATAGTTTAACAAAATTCATACAATGTCATGAAATCAAGAAAACCATAAATCAATATTCCCAAACATTATATTCAATTCAAGTGATGGGAATGAAGAAATTAAAGCTTACTCTTTCTTGCATGCATTCTTTTCTCGATTTACGTGTGCATGGAATCTTTCAACTAGAATTACCTTTTCATTAATCAAAGGGTATATATATATATATATATATATATATATATATATATATATTATAAGGTATAGACTAATCATCAAAGGGTATATGATATAACTTTATTATATTTCTAGTTAATATAGAATTTACAATGTATTTATATGGAATAGAATCATATTTCTTGTAAAAAATAATCCGATATCAAATATTGATAAAAAAAACTTATTAGTTTTTCATACACGAAACTGAATATTAGTTATGCAATTAGTGTAATAAATTATTTTATCCATTATCTAAGATAAAGATACACGCAACTTAGAATTAAATACAGAAAAAGAGTTATTGTTAATAAAATCATAAGGTTATGTTTTTGTCAAACATTTCAAATATCAAATTAAATATTTATATATAATTTGGAAACAGCTTGATAAAAAATAATACGATAAAATTAATAAGCATTATTATTATCATAATAAATATAAATAATTTTTTATTTTATTTTATTATGTAAAATTAGCATTGTTAAAACGGTTACTCGGTTCCTTCTATCACGAGTTAACTACTTAGTAAGTCAACCTAACTCGATTCATTTATTAGCGAGTCGAAAAAAATTGAACTCAGGTGGATTTATCATGGATTGGTGGGTTAAACGAGTTTGTTCACTAGCTAAATTAATTACAATTTTTTTTTCAATTAAAAAAATAATGAAAATTTTCTAATTCAAAATAAAGAGGTAGGGTCTTAAATTATATTTATGATTAATCAAATTCATTCACAAAAAATATTAGAAAATCTTCTCAACAAAATTTGTAGTAACTTCATAGTATTCAAATTTGTTTTTGCATCAAAATTGAGTTACTAAGTATAGATTTATAGATTTTTTCTGTTGTCTAATTATTCTATACAAAATAATTTTACGTGAACATCCATTTTAATATTTTCTAAAATAAC
Organism: Vigna reflexopilosa; assembly: GCA_027742785.1. Taxonomy (NCBI): domain Eukaryota; kingdom Viridiplantae; phylum Streptophyta; class Magnoliopsida; order Fabales; family Fabaceae; genus Vigna; species Vigna reflexopilosa. The sequence continues at coordinate 2,534,899 of CM050921.1, read as the reverse complement.
TAACTCAACAAAAGTACTTAATAAAATAATTAGGTGGACTAATGAGTCAACCTAACTCATTTCGGGTTCAACCTAAGTAAACATGATTGTTAGTGAACCAAGTTCAAACTTAACTTATATCGAAATTTCAAAAAAAAATTCAATTTAACCTGATCTGAACTTGTATGATCTGAACTTGTATGAAACAGATTGATTCACGAGTTCTAACATATTTTGTAAATAAAAGAACATTTATGGTTTTTTATATACTCTAATATAATTGTATAATTAATAGGTATGAAATTTAAAACATTGGTGACTAAGATTAAGTGGAACCTATTCCATATGGAATTGTTTAATTAGCGTAACCTTTTTAAAAGAAAGATCCGAATTTAAAAGTTTATAGATTCTCTTTCCATGATGTTTGAATTTTGAGGGAATAGTAGTGTTAAACACGGCATATGAAAGGCAATAGATGGGTCCAAAAGTAGGCACCGTCAATAATTGACATCAAATTCTTTGGCTCATATGGACAATTCAACACATTTTTTTCTTCTTCTCATAACAACTATAATTTATTTATACTTTCACTTCAAAAAAATAACTATTTCAAAATTCATGTTTAAATATATTAATGGTAGTCTAAATATTTGTTCTTTTCTTATGTTTTTTTTATATTATTTAATAATAAAATATATATATATATAAAATTAAAAAATCAGTTTTGTAGAATTAAGTTAGACTTCAAATTGATTTCTAAAATTTATTTATTTATTTTGGAAAGAAAAGTGTGTTAAGTATTATTAATAAAAAAATATATAATTTATTTTTACATGTAATTGTATTTTCATGAAACCTGTCGCGAATAAGGTAACCTTGGAACAACGTAAGCAGTCAGTAACAGCTCTATGCTTTATTTGTTTGAACACATGCACGACCTATTCACTTTTGACGTGAAAAGTTTGTGATGATCGTCATTTCTTCAACACTATAATATATTGAATTATTAGCTGTTTTTCTTAGATTTTTGTTTGGCATGTGTGTTGAAAGTTGAAAGAAAAATGAATGAAAAATGAGTTTTTGTGATTTTTGTATATATATATATATATATATATATCGTCCCTTTTAAATATTCATTTTTTATGGAGACAATATATAGGAAAAACATTGTAAATATCGTACACGAACGAACATCACATGTTTCCTTTTGGGAAATAAAATGATGTACCTTTTTTATTTGAATTCTGTTTGTTAGAAAAGTGGATTCAACAAACATAAAAAGTAAGACAAAAAAACTTAATATAATTAATGTAACACCATATATATCACATATTGTCAATTTGAACGTTAACTGTAATAAAATATTTATAAGTCATTAGTAAAATAAAACTGTTTTAATTAAACTATATTTTATTTTTCAAACTTTAAAACTATATATGTTTACATTTTAATTTAATTTTTTATTGTTAGTCAAATATTTTTAAAATTTATATTTTCATACACGAGATACTTAATAATACAGTATCTTCTTTCTTTCAGTAAGCGATACAAATACAGAAAACAAAAATAATACTTAACTACGTTGTTTTTTTTTTATGTATATATAGCCTTTAACTCCTACACACAACAAAAAAAAACAATTTAGATGGAAATAAAAAAATATTATCAACCAACGTTTAAAATTAGGAATTAATTGAGTTAAGCAAAGTCCATTAGAATTAAGTAACAACTAATTCAACCATCTTAAAGACATTTCCTAGTTTAAATAAAATTGAAAATATAAACTAAAAACATATAGAATAAATGTTTAAAATAAAAAAATAATAATACAAACAGTAAATATTATTGGACTCAGGTATGTAGAAAAAAAAATATGGTGGACATAAATAAAAAAAATTAATTTCCTAAATTTTATTTAATGTTATTATTTAAAAAATACCGTTATATATAGTTAAACCTAAGCATCATTCTCTGTATATATAATGAGAAAAAATAAAAAAATTACTTCTTCCTTATATGAAAACAAGAATATTAGATAAACTTAACTGTATTATATACTATTAGTTAATGAAAAAATGATTTATTTTGGTTATAATTGATTGCAAAATGTCTTAACTAATATGTTATATATAGATAATAAGATATTAATATGCTTAATTTTATTCTTTTACATAATTGGAATTTTTTTCAAGTGATGTTTTGAAAACTCCAATAAAGAAAGCGAAAGGGACAAGTGGTGTCGGTAAATGATTCCATTTTCGGACATAAATGCATTTCATTTATAAGTATATTTTGGTGATACTGAACAAATGAATATAATTAAAATTTACGATAGAGATCCATTAAAGTTGACTGGGAGGATAGTTAATACATTTTTAGTTTATATCCAATAAAAAATATTTTAGATATAATTTCAAAGTAATTATTATAAATAAAGTCAATAATTTTGTTATTACTTGACAAGTTAGTACATTATATTTAAATTAACATTTTCTATATATAAAAAAAAAACCCACTTGTTAATTCTTCAATGAATGCATGGAGGAATACATAGTAGTGTGTTAAATAGGAATGTGAAAGGATGGTGGAATCTAACAAAATATCATCTTCTTAAAACACGTTTCATTCTATGGTTTTGTCAAATTGAAATGAATGGAGTGATAGAAAAGCGACAATTTTATTTGAAAAATAGACAAAAAGAATTTGAGTGAAATATTATAGATTTTAAGAATTCATTTAATTGAATTTCATGAAAAGTCATTGGGCATAGACTTTTGGAGGTTTCTACCTGCACCATTCATATTCAAGTGTTGCAGACTCTTATTATTTAGCTTTGCCATAAATAATAATCTCATATATTCAAAAGGCTGAAACACAGAAAAGATGAAAAATTGTGAGAGAAGTGTTAGGCAGTACAACAAATCTGAACTTCCACGCCTTCGTTGGACACCTCAACTCCATCAACACTTTGTTCAAGCTATTGAAACTCTTGGTGGAAAACACAGTTAAGTTCATTTTCCTTCATATCAGTATATATAATAATAATATATACTGTTCTATCTAGGGTTTTTGTATATGTTTAGGGCTTCCAAAACCTGTTCATGAAAAGCATCAGATTAGGATAGAAAAGTCACCCTTTGATTTGAGAAGTTTAATTAATGCCTCATCAAGTTTTTCATCAAACCTTTGAACTTTCCTTCACTCTTTAACTTTTCTGCTCTGTTGACTCACTCTTCTGCATGTCTGAGTTTCATTTTGCCTTGTTTTTCTTCTGATTCTTATCTCATACTGGGAGAAGATAGTTTGTGTCAGCAATATATGTTATTTATATTTTATGTATCAAAATATATTATATAGATATATAGATGAAGTTCGTTTCATCTCTTTGTGACTGTGAAACATGAAGCCGATTAAGGTGGGAAGAAACTGTTTGAAAATTGAGATATGCTGAATTATAAACTGCAAATAAAAATAATGGAAGCAACATGGTTTTGCAGAGGCAACTCCGGAGAGAATTCTGCAGCAGATGCATGTGAGAGGACTCAGGATCGCTCACATCAAAAGCCATCTTCAGGTATATCTGTCTATAAATATGTATAAATGGCTAAGTTAAGTTTAGTATTTTCTTCATGATATGATATTTTAGTGAGATTTGTTTTTTTTTTTTTAAGATATCATATTAATTATAAATAAAATAAATTTATAATATCAACTGGTCTCATAGATTAGAAGGTAAATTGAGCACGAATTTATTTGTTAAGTTAAGAAAAAAAAAAGTTATGGAAGGTGAAGAGATTTGTATGAAAGACATTAATTCCTGATATGATATATTGTTCTAGGGCTTTTTCTAGTCTTCAATTAATTAGGTCATTACATCTCTGTCACCTCTTTTCCTTTTACATTAAATGGCTCAATAAATGACTTAGACCAAATAGTTTGAAAGTTAGTTCAATTATTGCTCAAAAACAAAATCAGAAAGCTTTCAAATAATGACCATATTTGATGGAAAACTTCATAAGGCACTGCACAGTGCAGGCATCTGTGTGTATAGTATTAATCTGTTCATAAAATATACTTTAGTTTATCAGAAATTTCCCTTTATGTAAACCACCATAATCATATTAGAATTTAGATAACTCAAAATTTCAGTATCCATCTTTACAATCAAGACTATCAGTGCAAATTTTAAACTATGTTATTATGTGAAAGTGATGAAAGATTTAAAGAAAGGACAACAATTTGTAGTACTTCAACCCTTATATATATGTGGTAATTAAGGATTGTAATAGTATATCACTTTAATAACATTTTATGTAACATATATATTGTTACACAAAGATAAATATTGTAGATAAAACTTTATATTACAAAAAAGACGAATCAATCTGTTATGAGTACGTAAACTTGATTATTTTGTTAAGTATGAATTAATAACATATTAATTTTGAATGGTGTGATATGCTTACATTGAAGAGAAATGGGTTTTGTTAATTAGATGTACAGAAACATGAAAGGCTATGCCAAGCATTGTGCAGATGAGTTGATGGAAGGAAATGTAAAGGATTTCAAAGTATGCTCCATTTGTCCAACCCAAAGGTAACGCAGCCATAACTCATTTTCAAAACATTTTATATTAATGTCTTTGTTTAGCTATGAGTATGTTGAATTTTTCTTTTCAAGATTCGGACAACTTTAATTTCTTCTTTTCAACTACCTTTTAGATATAATTTATATATCTAATATCATATTAAAGTATATCCAATCTTATTATGAGATCATATATATATATATATATATATATATATATATATATATATTTAATTTATTGGTCTTGAGTTTGATGAAAAAGTTGATTTTATCATATTATGAATTTAATACCATTTTCATATTTTTCTTACAAAAATATGAAAGCACAGAATAATGAAGAGGGAACTTCATCTCTTAGACAACAAAAAAGGACTTTCACAAAGCAATGAAGAAACTGATTATGATCTAAAGCAGGTATTATATCACTTTCCATCTCCCTAATATTTTATATGAAGAAAAAAGAATATCATGTAATGTTTCGAAAACCTATGTTCTTGTCTTCACAATATTAAGTAATCCAATGTTCTTCATCTGCCTTGCAGGAAGCTGAGTCGTCAAGTTCATGGTTGGTTAGAGATGATGTTTCAAATGTTCCTAATCTATTATTCTCCTTCAGCACACCACTAATTTCTATGATGAAAAGTGAGAATGGCAAAGACATGATGCATTTTTCCTCATCAACTACTGCACCAGCTAATCATTCTATTGATTCTAGTTCTACACCTTCCTTTGGAAATTCTTATATTAACTTAGACCTAGCAATCTGAATATGTCAATTCTAACTTTATTTAGGCAGTTGATTATTATATTCTTTATCACAAGTTAGCTAGTCTTGTTAGCCTTAATAAAAAGGTCATCTTTCTTCTTCTGTATAATAATTATAGTCTTTATGTTACAAGAATCTAAACCATGATTATTAATTAGCTAAAAAGAATCTAACATATGATTCATCAGGCAGAGCTGGGCAACTTTATTCTTCATTTGCATCAATCAAGCCCTAGGGTTTCAGTTGCATTATGCATCTTTCTTCTTTAACACCATGATCATATAATTTAATCACTTTTCACTCATTTCTTATTCGTAATTCTTTTCTAGGAGTTGTCACACATTTTAAATGAATGATAATTTCATAAAGTCTCAATTACCTTTATTCCTTGTTAATATTTTTTTTTCTTCAAAGACTACGTGTTTAATAGGTAACAGAAAAGTAAAACTATGCAATTCTTGTTTGAAAATAATTGTTTAAATAAATACATAAGATTTCGAAATCCATTCCATAAAATAAAAATTCATTTGTAAGGACACATTTTCATAAAATCAGGAATTCACTAAAAACAAATTCCTATAATTAAGTGTAAAGTTTATTTTATCAAAAAGACAAGAAAACTCACCGCACTTCTTATTACTTGTAAATCCTAATATTATGATTTTGAAAAAATTAACATAAAATACCATGTAAAAAATAGTTCACACAATAAAACTTTTATAAATTAACTTTAACTCCTTAAAAGATTATTTTATTATTTGATTTTCTTCTTTAAAAATTATTTATAAAAATGTAATCCAAGTACTCTTACTGTTTACTTAACACGAAAAAATTAATAAAACTCATGAAGATGGACCGAAATGACAGGTTAGAAACACGCCTGCCAAACTAATTGAACGAAAAACATCGCATTTAACAATATAATTAAAATTAAACCAATAAATGTACATTAATTGGGAAAAAAAGGCAGAATGAACATATTTATACAAGTTCGGATCACAGGGGACCCAAACACTTTCAACTGTTTCTGTTCTCTTACATCTTTCACTACACATCATTGACATGTATTAATTTTCCTAAAATATCACTAAGCACATACATTCACTGTCTCTTCGCCAAAGTCTTTCTCAATCCTTTGATAATTTTTGAAAACCAAACCAAGTTCATAATTGATAGCACCAGCGGCACAACAATAACTAACACTTGTCCAAACGACTGCATCTGCTCAACCTGTTTTAATAATTGTATGACGTGAGATCCTAAGCTTTATAAGATAGACTTTGCTTGACCAGAAATTTGAAGGAACATGTTTATGATTCCCATGCAAGCAAGACTATAGCGTTTATTACAAAAGTTAAAAAGATTACCCCATTCGTCTTGACAATGCATGTAAATGCAAGAGTCATGATTCAGCCTGTCATCTCACAACAACTCACTCTCTAATCCCTATCACATGATGGATCTACTGCCACAAAAATTGGCTTGCCAAACATGGAGTCAAATTGTAAATTTGTTGGAACAAGTTCTACCAATTCCATCTTATGGAGGTAATGGTATGTACGTGCTAGCGTAAACTGAAAGAGACTCCCACACTAAATGCTGATCCTTGCACCCACAAACTCACCTCACCCTCCCAATTAAACACACACGTTATACATGTTCAGAAAGTGATCTTGTAGGGCAACAAAACACTATTAATCTTAAAAGGCCAAAAATTCAATATTGTGATCTGATTGTTGCAAAGCAGCACAAATACCAGAAAATTTCTGAAATTCATTACGTCAGTAGTTATTACCTGATCGAAGTGCAAGTAGACATGGTAAAACATGTATACGAACAAAATTATTCTGGCAACCTGCACAAAGTCCATTTCAGCAAGTATGTCCAAGATGCCAGGATGAGATTATATGTACTCAACCTGACATGGCAATTCAGAATGATTCCACAAATACACAAAAAAAGAGTGACGTAAATATATTTCAAGCTGTGATGACTTGACCCACCATCCAAGCAATGAATATTACAACTCCATTGATGATATAAGCTTTCGACTTCTTCATTCCAGCTGCATCAAGATACCTTCACAAACACAATATATGCATAAATAAATCAATTACATGACATATACTGCAAGATTTAAGTGGTAGATTACCATCTCAAATTTATCCCAGGAGTTGTTGTCTCAGAGATCAGGACCATGTATGTGTATAGCTGACCCTCTCCACTCAACATTGAATAGGCTACTGCTACTAAAGAAAGCAAATGATGAATCACCTGAATCAATGTCAGAATAAAGTAATGTTAATCCAGACCCACAACCAAAGAAGGTGAAAAAGGAAGGAAACCAAACTCCTGCCATAATCATCTTCAGCTGGATTCCTATCAAGTGGAATATCTTAAAATTGAATAGAGTTCAGATGAATAAGTTGGTTTAACTCATGCAAATCAAAGGATATGATCCTTACATACTCATATCCACCAAGAGAAGGAAAAAACCAAAATATCATCCCAAGGTCAGCGATGAAATAACCAACAGATACCTGTTACAATAAAATTGAAACAAACACGCAAATTTCATAACCAGATATAAATAAAAATGTCTTGCAGATCATAATATGATATATAAATATAATTTTCTGTGTTACCATTGGATGTATCAGGAAAATCAATGCAATAAAAAGTCCAGATTTGACGTAAATTGTTACTAGCAACATATAGAAAGCATTACTGACTAAAAAGGAATTGGCAGAAGATATGGACAATAAAAACATATGGGATGATCTTTCTTTTCTTTCTTCAGCAGAAAAATTAATTATCAAAATCAAGCAGCACGTTTCATGCAACAGAAGCAGAAGGCACATATACTTACTCATCAACAATTTACTTAAAACATTATTTTTCTTTTCCCTGGCAGTATATTCCTCTTGTCTGTCTTGACTTCGTAACAACACATGGGTGTCCTCCAAATTTAAGACCAGTATGTTTAGTGATTCAGACTTAACTTACAGTATATTTAGTGATTCAGACTCATCTAAAGTATATTATCTCATACTTTTTTTGGAACTCCTCTACATCATGCCATTCATGTTAATATCAGAAAATGGTACGAGGTCACTAAACAAGATGACATAATATATAACCGTAGTTAGCATACAATTCAACTCCATGATCCATTCCTTTATCCAATTGATATGCCCTCAACAGTAAAGTAAAACAATTATAAGTGATTGTTTATCATAGATAATGGTGACGGGCAGATATAAATTACAAAGAGGAAAAGTAAAGGCAAACAAAATTGGCAATGGTCCACATCATTCTTACCCCAAGAGCAAATGTAGACAATGAAGAGCTTCGTAATGTAACAAGTTCAGAAAACTCGTCGTCAGAAAATAGATTGGAGCAAAACACGAAGTATAATGACATAGTTGTTACGAAAATAGCATGAATTGTTGACATAGAACTGCACAAATAATAGGAAAAAAATCATAAATATATCTTCGTCATAAACTAAATACGATCATTCCATGAAATGGAAATATCCACTCACCGATTATTCCACTCAACGCGTTGGATTCTAGTGAGACTGGAATAGCTCTTAAAGTGAACAGTGCTAAACAGCTGAGTCAGATCATAGACCTGGAAAAACAGGGAAATATTTAAAGATAAATGAAAAATAAAGATATATAAAAGTAACCATAAAAGCTCAAGTCAAGTGAAATACTTTAGAACATAGAATGAGTATATAATTTATTACACCATACCATCTTGCAAGCAAAAACGCCACCGATAATAGAAGTGTATGGAATCAGAGGGTCTGCTAACAAATATTCCTTCACAAATAAATTAGCCCGGTTCTGGTAAGATTTGAATTTCATCATTTCATTAGAAGCCAACATTGCAACACTACCCCTTGAATGGGAAATCTCTTGAAGATCTTATGAGCTTTTTCTGCCTTTACTCCTGTACCCTGTTTTATGAACAAAAACAAGTTTGAACACAAGATGTTACAAAATTTAAAAGCCAATGATGAGTCCCAATTTGTTTTGTGGAGTTAAGGATAACTATCACATAAGTCACACAAATCAAGGGAAAGAAACTTAACCAATTAAGTATTTGTCTATGGTGTGCCAAAGAGATAACTAATAAAAAACTTTCATATGGACGAAAGCTAGAATATAATCACATTAGGAAAGAAGAAATAAGAGGAAATTGGACGATGGGCATCCTCCTTGCAGAAAATGATAGTCGACATCCAAAATTAAATAGAAGTGTGCAATCTTATACCAAATCAACTCTAACAAGGTAAGCAAATCCAACGGAAAATCCAAACGTTCAGAACCGGAAAGCAAGAAAGTTGTTTGCATATAAAACACATTGCCACAACTCTCTTCTTTTACTCCATCCAAAACCTATTAAATCAATCAAGAAGGCAAGAAATGCTTCATATCCCATGTACATACCCAAATTCCACCCGAAACACCCAAAGGTCTGTTCCAATTTCCAAACGTTGCTATCCAGCAATGTAAATAACAACCAACAACATTATCGCAGATCTACCAACCAAACCAACATGCGTGAAGTTCAATTATTAATATTTACAGGAAATAAATCATCCATCCGGAGAGGGTAGGAGAACAATGACATACCAGGTATAAACACTCTTCAACCTAAACATCAGTGATAAACGGTTTATTCATTAATACCAAGCCTACCAGTTACCACTGTAAATATCATTCGCAAGAAAATCAAATAAGTGCAGAGTTGACAGAAGACACTGACAAACAAAAAAAGGTGGAAAGTCTTAAATCATCTAATAATTGAAGTTCAAGAAAACGAAATTCAGATAGGGTTCTAATTTCACATAAAAAAAAAAAAAACAAACAGCACCCAACGGTTCATATTAATTGTAACCACTATATCAAGTGAGATTTGAAAGCACCAGCTACAAGTAAGCTCAACGACGAAAACAATAAAAACAAAAAGAAAAAAAAAAACATTCATAAAACTTCAGAGTAAAACCTCGTCAAGAACTTTATAAAAAAAAAAAAAAACATAACGATAATCGAATTGTTTAAGCTTTAGCAGCATTGAAGAGAGGAGAGAAGGAAGTAAAGTACCGAAGAAGGGGGGACAGGCCGGAATAGGGCGTAGGGGAGAAATGCGATCGGTTGGTTGGTGTGTGTGTGTGTGAGAGGTGAGAGTGACGAAGGTGGTGGAATCACGTTGCGTGTGCAGTGGTGATTGAAGAAAAGGAAGGGAAAATCTGGAACATTGAAAACCCTAACATGTTGAATCGGAATTGGATTGGATTGGGATTGGAAGAAGTGAGGCAGAGGAAGAAGATGGCAGAGATAGGAAGAAATAGTATGGTTGGGTTGGCACCCGCGTCTTTTATGCATTTCTTATTTTTTTTCTTATTTTTTCTTTTAAAGAAATAATTAACAAAAAGAAAAAAACACAATAATAGTTTTTGACTGGTAACTACTCAGTTTTCAATCCCTTTCATCAATCATTTCAATTATTATCTTCTCTTGTTCTTATATTAAATCTCATTTATTGTGTTGGCTTCCAAATCCATGTTTTTTTTTTCAATAAATGAAAATGTTGATAATATTTAAGAACGGTTATGGAAAAGAATTTTGCAAAATATTCTCATTTAAAATTCATTTATTATTTAACTCTGGTACTAAAATATTTTTAAATTAAGCTAGATATGTTTGAGCTGTGTCTCTGCATTGGCAACGACATGAAAATATATTATGTGTTGAGTAAAGACAACTCATAAAAAGTTGCAGAAAATGGGAAATCTGTTGTTGCTGTTGGAAGAAGAAAAGTAGGGTTGTGAAGGGACAGAAGTAGTTTCATCCTTGCATGCTTGCACAATACGGTGTGCCTAAGCAAAGTATGTGCTATTTATTGTCTTATAATGTCAATCAAGGAACAGTGGTCACCATTCACTTTTTATTTTATTTTTTGTCTGCACACTAAGCTAAGTTTTCATCAATCAAGTTTATTCTAAAGTCTCATATATATATATATATATATATATATATATATATATATATATATATATATATATATTATAATATATACTGTGTGCCATAAACAAATGTTTTCAAACAGAGAATAATATTTTGAAAATTTTTAACATAATTTACTTATTATTTTATAATTAATTCATAATAGTATTTATAATTATTATTATTAATTATAAAATAATTTTAAATTAATCATATAATAACATATAAATAATTTTAAAATATTGTCAAAAAAATATTGTTAAAGGATAATTATCCTTTTCAAATATGTTAATGCTAGAACTGAAATTAATGACATATTTGAAGTTTAGACTTCAGAATACATATATGAATACTTCTAAACAACACATCTTAATTACTAGGTGGCTGACTTATACCAACAAAAAATTTAATAGTTTATATATGAAATCTGGTAAAATATTGGGTGCAAAATATAAGTTGCATTATGTCAACTTAAACGTGCTTTCAAACTATATGTCACTTAAATATTTACCTAAAATTAGGTAATAATTAAATTAGTTAGGCTTTAGTATTATTCTATGTTTGTTTCCACTTAAATATTTATCTAAAATCTCGAAATTATAACAACTAATAAATTTTAATAACTTAATAGAAATTATATCATATTATATATATATATATATATATATATATATATATATTTTCTAAAGGCATAGCTTTATTGATTTAACCTTAATAAACACATGGATAGATTGTGTGTAAGACTAATATTTAATATTTAAATAGAAAAGGTATTAAATTGTTTTATTTGCATTCAACATGTATTTAAATACAAAAATGACTTACGAAAAATAATTACAAAAAAGTTATGCACAATAAATTAGTAACTTATAATGGTGTTAATAAAACAAATACTGAAGGATTAATAATTATTGTAATATTATATAATAAATAAAATTTGATATTGTGATAATTAAAATCAAGACTATTAATAGGTAAAATTCGCTTTGGGATTTTTTTTTCCATTTCTTTCCTCTTTTCTCTATTTTTAAAAGTGTTCTTATGTTTCAAATCGTCTCTAATATTTAATAATGTCTCCTGTCAAGGCTTAAGAGACATATTTTCATACCTTGTTCTTGAATCAATTCTACTAGATTAAGAACATGTTCTTCTACATTCAGAAGAAGCCCTAAAGAATAGTTTGACTCGTGATATGAAACAAATTCTATTATGAGTTTGAAGCATCTAAGCGCACATTTGAAGTGTTTTGCTGAGTTTTTAAAATACATAGTTGTATGCATCATCCATATGAGAGAAGATTTAATTCACACTAGTGAAATTCTTATAAGTATAATTATCTATGGACACTGAAATTGGACAATGTGAACTCTTTGTCAGGTTTGATGACATTCAAGAGCATGATGATATTATATTACAATAAAATTGGTGAACATGTCAGTTTTAACTTATCAAGATATTGCTCCATCTTGTCAAGATATTGCTTCATCTTCATGTCTCATTTTCGTGTATTATGAAATTTAGATTTAAAACAGACGATTTTGGATCTGGTATGCGCACCAGTAAGACTTTGAGCTTCATCCAAAGTTGTTTAGATGTTTCATAATGAAGCAATTGAGTTGCAATGTCAAGTGACATAAAATTAATCAACCATCCTAAAATGACGTGATCTTGGGCTTGTCAATCCTCATAACTATGATTGACTTTTGTTGTTGTGTTATCTATAATCATGAATTGGTCAGGACATTCTATTGTTACTAGTACATAGTCATCAAGTTTGTAACCTCTAATAACTGATAGTACTACAAATTTTCATAGTGGATAATTATCTCTTGTATAACTTGACAGAGATTGTAGATGGGAGGTCAATTTTGTGGTTAACAACGTATGATATGATTGTTGTGGTTATGGATAAAAACTCGGATACCAAGATAGAAAAATATATTGAATAGTTTGATTTGCATTGATCATGTGTGTTTAAATACAAAAAGTGACATACAAAAAATAAATACAAAAATTAACTTAGAATAAAATAGTAACCTATAATTATGTTAATAAAGACAAATATTATCCTAAATCAATAATGATTAAAGTAATATTACACAATAAATAAAATAATATTATAAATAGCTAAAATCAAGAGTCATAAGATATTGAACACAATATTTGATTTGTTTAACTTATTTTACCATTTCATGGTAACATATACTATAATGAATCAACATAATCTGAAAACATAATGTCTATTAATTATACATATTTATAATTAAGTTTTCATAAAAAAAAGTATTTATCTTAAAGAATATTAAATTCTTCCATTTTTTTTTCTTAAAAAATATTTTAAAAAAAAATTATTTACCTACACATGTTGTGATTAATTTTATTAATGTAAAATTAAAGAAACAATTTTAATGAACAAATATATTAGAGTTAGACTTATCAATTCGACTCAATCCTGGTACTAAACCAATATGATTCAAGATCAAAAAAATTATAAGGTCAAAAAGAGAAACTTATAAGACAATCTATAGCACTAAAATGTAACAAAAAAAATTATGGTTCAAGACTAACTCATGGACCAGGCTTTAAGAATCAATTTCAGATCATGATAAATAAAGTTAGGTCAAGTCAAAGTTAAGTAAACTAGTTGAGTTAAGCTCAAGTCAAGTTAAGATTATTAGGATTTAATCGTGTTTAGTTCAATTGAACCCACATTAGATAAAGTTGAATTGGATCTGTGTCATATCGAGTTATATTAGGTGCATGTCAACCCAAAGCGAGTCAAATACATCTCAAACCAAGATAGGTAAACACATTCAAGTCCAATCAAGTCGAATCAAGTTAAGTTGGACCCATGCCAAGCCAAGTCAAGTTAGATCATCAAGAAAAATAAAGTTAGGTTCATGTTGGATCAAGTCAAGTTAAGCTTGCATTGACTTATGTTAAGTCAAGTCAAGTTAGGTCCATATTAGGTTGATTTGAGTTAGACTTTCCTTTGGCTAAAAGAAGTCTAACTCATATAAGATGAGTTAAATAAGGCATACCTTAGGTTAAGTCAGATTAGAACCACCTTAGGCTAAGTAAAGTTAGACTCATCTCAAGCAAAGTCGAGTCAAACTTACATTGAGTTGAGTCCAATAAAGGTCACCTCAAATCCAGTCAAGTCAGACCTATAACAAATTTAGTAAAGTTGTGTCTATACTAGACTAAGTTAAGTCAAGTCATTATTGGGTCAATCATGGTTGGACTAACATCAAACAAAATCGATTTAGTCCATCTTAGATCAAGTTGAGTCAAACTAACATTTGCTTAAGTCAAGGTTAACTTATCTTTAACACAACTAAGTCAAATTGAATCTACATCAAGTCAATTTCAAGTTAAATTCAAATCATATTATGTTATTTTAAATTAAAATAGTGTCAATCAAATTTAAACTATGCTAAATAATATTAGACTAAATTCAAATTAAGTTAAGTTGATCTAATCAAGCTAAATTAAGTTAGACTATACCATTCCTATTAAGTTGCAAATATTTAAAATTAAATAAAAATTAATTTATAATTAATGTATAATATTTAAAAATTAATTTATAATTTCAAATATTTAAAATTTAATAAAAAAATTTGTAATCCAGTGAAACATACTTTAGCTTTATCCTGACCCGATGATTTAAAGAATTTTTCAATACACTCATTTGATTGACTAATAAAAAACTTATTTAGTAGTGAATCAAATTCACACTTTCGTCCATTACATTCTGCCTATCCCCTGAGACAAAAATATTAAGCAATAGTACTGCAGTAAATCATAATTATTTACCGTTGATAACCTCTGACATGCGTAATATAAATCAGAGAAATTTACTTTATAGAAAAAAAAAGATAATGATAATTAGTAACTTTTTTTTTATAACATTGAAATATTATTTATGTGTCATTCTATAATTGGTTTATAGTAGTATTTATGATTATTACTGATTGTAAAGTAATTTTGGACCAATAAAAAATATACGTAAATAATATTCAAATATTATAAAAAAAAGTATTATAAAAAAAAATGTTAAACAACCAACGTTATTGAATGAGTAAATATTACTCGTAACGATATGATTGATGAATTTTTTTTATCAGAATGATTAATGAATTATAATGAATATAACAAAATAATATCTCAAAAAAAATACCAATATCATGAAATATTACAAATACTCAAATTAACAGTTGCGATATGGATTACAATTAATTATGTAGTACTATTATTAGTATTATAGATATTGTTGTGATTTATATATATTAAAATTTATAAATTAGAGTTTAAATTGGTAAAGTTACCTGGAAAAAAGCGATGGTGAAAATAAAAGGAAGAACGCTGAATTGAAGAGGTGGCGTTTGGAAGGAGAAAATGGGAAAGTTGGAGTCGAAAGTGATTATAGCGATGAAAGGGCACCCAGGAAGCGGGAAAAGCACGTTAGCGGAATCCATAGCCTCATCGCTCGGAATTCCTGTGTTAGACAAAGACGACGTCAAAGACTGCACCCAACCCTTGCTGCTAACCTCACCCGCCTCACTCCTGAACGACCTCTCATACGACGTCATCTACCAGATTGCCTCCACGCAGCTCCGCCTCGGCCTCAGCGTCCTCCTCGACTCCCCGCTCTCCCGCCGCGCCCACCTCGACCGCCTCCGCCGTCTTGCCAACGACCTCTCCGCCCGCCTCCTCATCATCGAGTGCCGCCCAGCCGATCAAAGCGAGTGGCGCCGGAGACTGGAGGCGCGAGGCGGCGGCGCGGGAGGACACAAGCCGGCGACGTGGGAGGAGCTGGAGAAGCTTCTGGAAGGGTACGGAGGGTGCTCGGAGTACGACGTTGGTGACGTGGCGAGGCTAGCCGTGGATACAACCGCAAATGTCCCTTTCGAAGAGATCTGCTCCACTGCGTTGGAGTTTATCTTCACTCATGCTGCTAAGCCACTTGAGATCTAGCCACGTGGCTTTCCAATATCATTCTCATATTAATTTCTTCTTCAATCCTTGATAGTATTATAAATGTTTTTTTCTTTTGTAAAAAAAAGAAATATTATATTTGTCACCAAAAAAAAAAAGAAAAAAGGTTGCATGTACACTCGTAGATGATATATATCATTTTGACACCTATACAGATATATGATTTAATATTTTTTATTTTTTTAATTGAAAAATAATATAATCGTCCTTTACATTATATAAGTTATGAGTAAACTTATATTGAAAACACTACTTTTAATTAAAAAAATTGAAAATAAAAGCCTTCGTATTTTTTTTTCTTCTCGTACATTCCTCTTTTATATTTTTAGTCATTAAAAATTTTCAACGCACTTTATTCCAACAATTTACAAGTATATTGTTCAATGATCAAGATGAAGTCTCTTATGTGAAGAAAGCCATGATGATAGCAATACTAAATAAATTAAGAAATTTATTAAGTATTAAAAATTGAATTTGATATGACATTACGGTTTTTTTTTACATATTTTAGTTAATTTATTTTTGATTTTATACATTTAGTTCACATTTAAAATTAATTATTAAAAAAATTTAGTCGTAAATAAATTGTGAAATATAAGTGTAATTTCTTAATAAATAATATTAAAGTCGATTTTAGATTTCATGATTTCAACGATATTAAACTAAATTAATCATTATTATTATTATTAAGTAAAGTTATATATATATATATATATATATTATTAAAAAAATTAAAAAAATAAAAAATCATTCAAATACTTTTACCTTAAAACTTAAAATTTATAATATAAAAATATTTTTATCAACTAAAATTTCATATATTTTAATAGATTTCTTAAATCCCTGTAATAATATATATAATTGATAACTTTAATAAAGTAACACATATAATTAAGAACGTGAATTCAATTTTACTAAAGTTATGAATATGGTCGACGACTTTTATTAACTGAAGATATAAATGATTTACATCGAAATCATGTCATGATTTAACAATTTCTTTGATTATATTATATAAAGTAAATAATTTAAAATACAAAAAGTTTGAAAAAGTTAAAGTTGTATGTTTTAAATACAACATTACCAAAAAAATATAATAATAAAGAAGTCGTATTTGACACATACCACTTCAACTTTTAAATTTTTTTATTATAAATTTATTTATTTTATTTTACATAAACAAATTTGTATTTTAGTAGTTTTTCTTAAATATAAAAATAATATATTTTTAAAAAATTCTTATTTACATATATATATATATATATATATATATAAAAATATGTATAAAATTTAATAATCAAATTATTTTTAAAAAAATGAAATATGAAATATTTACATAAAAGGTTTAGAGAAAACACCTTAAAAAGGTTTTATTTTGAATTTATTAATCAAATTATCAAAAATAACTCAAAATAACAAATTTAAATATATAATTATATAACACTTTAAAAAAGACATAAAAGAACTTAAAAAATAATTAATCAAATTGAAAAATAATTTAAATAAAAATATATTTGTATAAAATATTTAGAATAACGAAAGTTTTTATATAAAATAAAATAAATAAATTTATAATATAAAAGAATTGAAAAAGTTGAAATTCAAAGTCTCAAGTACAGTTATCATACTCGAGACATGCGACTTCAAATTTTTTTAATTTTGTTATATTTAAATTATTTATTTTATTTAATATAATTGAAGAAATTATCGAATAATTGTATAATTTTGGTGTAATTCATTCAACAATATTCACCATTTCAGTGAGATTAACCTCAGGTTGGTTGAAATTGTCAATTATGACCTTATTTAATGTCGAAGTAACTAATTATATATACGACTTTACATGATTAATTAAGTTCAATTATATTATTTCGTAAAACTTAAGAACAACTTTAATATTATTAAAAAATTCACAACAAAATTTTCATTACAATATATAATTTAATTTTATGTAGATTCAAAAATAAATTAATCCATATATATAAAAAATCTCATTTACAACATAACTAATAAAAAAAAGTTATAATAAATTAAAGATTGTATTGTATAAAGAAAATGCTGATATATATATTGAAACTACATTAAAGTAAACTTCTTTAAAAAAATGGTATTATATTGAAATGATGTGATTTATGGTTGTTAAGAGAGTAACATCATAGTTACTTCCAACTATCTAAAATCTAAGATCTAACGTTGGATCTAGTCAAAAGCATATATGTCTAACACGCGTTCATATTTGTAAGATAAGATATGATTCTATATTGTAAAAAGAAAAATGGTAATATGAATACGATTCTGTCTGCACAGAATTCAATGTGCTCCTTCTGCATTGGACAATCAGAACCAAACATTCTTTTTAAAATTTTTGTTAACATCTTCATTTTACATGGTGCAGCACTCAACTTGGACCACTGTTCCAAATGATAATAATTATAAAAAAAAGTTAAATATGTGTAGTCTGAAAATTATAAATTTTGAAGTGAAATCATTTTTTTTTTCTTTTTTAAATTTTGACATACTTTTATTTTTAAAATTTAAAAAAGAATAAATGTAAACTTTTTAATCCAATAATACTGGATATTAAGTTTACAATTAAATTAAAAGGTGTCAAATAATTAAAATAATTGTAAGAATCTAGAAAATAGAGTATTAGAGCAGATAGGTGTATTAAAATAACGAGACCGATTGTTTTATTTTAAAATAATCTTATAATATAAATAAAATTTTTATAAACGTGTCTCGTTACTTTAAGAACACTTCATCTCTAAAACACTATTCCTTATCGTTTCTCTGCCTTCTTTCTTGATCTTCTCTCATTTGAGCGGTCAGTTTGATGATCAGGAGGTACTCAGACGATTATGACATCAAGAGCTACGCATCTGACCGATCAATTGGGCGAATCGAGCGAGTAAGTGGTTAACTATTTCTTGCGCGTCTAGGGTTCTTGAGCATGCAAATTGGTTCTGTTTGCATGGATCAAGGGTTCCTTTCTTCCAAATTCTAGCTCAATTTAAGTTATGAGATTGTTTTCCCATCACCAATCGGTGATTTGTAAGGTTTTCTAGAGTTGCCTTGCGGTGCAAGCAAGCTGTCGAGGTTTTGTCAAGCGATGCAGTTGATTAGAGGTAAGGGAAGTTAGATTATTGCTTTAATTGGTAGTTTGATATGTATGTGTAGTGAATTTGGTGTTATGGTACTGATTGAACTAGAATTGAGCTTCTGTGTATATTAAGTTGTATGCAACTTGAATGATTGATTGTGAAATTTGAGAAATGGTGGCTGTGAACGGAATTGAATGTTGTGTGAAGTTGTATTTGATCATTCAAAAAGTGAGTAATTTGTTGCAAGAGTAATTAGATAGAAAGTTAAGTGAATCGTGCTTGTTTCTAAGTAAACTTGGAGGAAGTGAGGTAGTGAAAATGAGAACTAGGGGTTAAGGGTTGTATTGGTCTGTTGAGATAGCTTAGATAAGTCATTTGGGACTTATTTGAGTCCCTAAGTGGTTCAAGAAAATGTCAAAAAGTGGTAAAATTAGATTTGGGTCTCTAGGTTGAGAAATTTGCAATGAAATAGAAATTGGTTCATAAACACTTTAGATTGATGTTAGGAAGGTTTAGAATCACTTAGACAAGTCTACTTAGGTATATAACACAATCTAGAAGTGTTAGAAGTTGGGAAAAGTAGTTAGAGTTAGTAATTGGTCGTTGAGTTGCATAATTCTACAGAATTTCGTACTACAGATTATGTAGACTCGCTGAATGAAGGGATTTGCATAGCGAGTCACCCTGGCGAGATGCTCTCTGTCAGGGCAATCACACAACGAACTGGTGCACTGT
This sequence comes from Vigna reflexopilosa, assembly GCA_027742785.1. Lineage (NCBI taxonomy): Eukaryota > Viridiplantae > Streptophyta > Magnoliopsida > Fabales > Fabaceae > Vigna > Vigna reflexopilosa. The sequence goes on along the minus strand of CM050921.1, from coordinate 2,514,713 downwards.
GCGAATGACTATAGAGAATTGCTCTCTGCCTCGGCATTCGCACAGCGAGTTAGTGCATTGTCCGAGTGGTTGAAGATGGTTGCTCTCTGCCTGGTGATTCGCATGGCGAATCTAGGCGCTGTGCGACTGGTGATGGCCGGGGAAAAATGCTAGATATATTCTAATAGCGAATGAGTGCGCTTTGCGAGTGTTCGGGGGGTCTGAGTCACTGTCTAGGGCTCCACATAACGATTTGGGGCGCTATGCGAGGAGTTGATGTCTGGAACCTCTGTGAGTTTATTCGCACAACGAGTTTAGTCGCAGTGCAAATGGTTGTGAAGGGTTGGTCTCTGTTTGAGGATTCACATAACGAGTTGGAGTCGCTATGCTAAAACTCTCTGGTTTCACTCAGCGAGCTTGTGCACCAAGCAACTGGTCCAACTTTGGTTTATTCTTTTCTTCTTTGTTCTTGAGTGGTTTGAATGATAATTTAATTCAATAAATGCTATGAATGAATATGCATGGAATTATATGAATATCAAAGGTATGTATGGTGATTCAAAGTGAAGAAAGATATGATTCAATGTGGTGTAAGTGAGTATTAAAGTAGGATCTCTTGATGAGATGCTTGTATTGTTTAGAATGAATATAGGGAGCTCAGTCTTGGGGGTTATCCTAACGCTTTAATAATCTTTCATTCTCATTTAGAGATGATTGATTCATGTGGTGAGAGTAGTAGGAGGTCCTAGTGTAAGCGCTACTTGGAGGCCTATTGTGCGGTAACGGACTAACCTTGTGTGTGGTAAGGTGAAACCCATTGGCGATGACTTTGTAAAGCAGCAGAGGTCACCACAAGTGCATAACCCGCCATAACTTGGTATTTATTCTAAGTCCGGACAGGTCACATCTAGGTTATAACATGTTAGGATGTTTGAATTGGTTGTTTTGTGTGAATGCTTATGTGCATATTTATATGTCAATTTGACAGTATGATTGTTTATATATCTAGCTTACCCTTTCCGCTTGTGTTGTGTTTTGTATGTGCCTGATTATTCCTTTTGCAATGATCATCCAATGAATGTGAGCAGAGGGAGAGGAGCTTTCAGTGGAACAGGCCTTGGGTGGAGACGATATTTCTGCTTAGACTAATTTCTTTTAGTATTGTGTATAGATTTTGGATTAGTTGCTTATATATAAAGTTTTAAATTTTATGGTTATTTTGGGATAACAATAATGTATACTATTTTATATATTTTGTTGGATAACCGTGTTACTTTATCATGCATGTAACTTCTTTTTAATATAGTTTATACTATATATTTTGGGACGTTACAATAACTATGAAATACCGAAATTTAATACACTTTTATTAGAATGATTATATATATCTAATTTTATAATTTAAATATCAAACTATATAAAAATTTAAGAATTTATATCAAAATTTACAAAAGTAAAAAATATTTTTAATCCTATATATAAAAAAAACTTCAGCACTTTGATATCAGTAACTCAAATTTTACTTGCCTTTTCTTAGAACACTTTCCTTCCTATTTTTGCCAATACAATATTAAAACACTTTCCTAATTTTGTTTCTATAAACACTCCGAATATATATATATATACACAGAGAAAGAGCATCATTCACACAGAAAAGAGAAAAAAGAAAGATAAATGCTGTTGTTAATGTTCTTCCCAATCCTTTGGGTTGTACAACTTAGAACTGAAACAGCTGGAACAACTATCATATTTTTTATATTATTAGAGAGAATAAAACGTATATGCACTTTTTAAGATGATTTTTTCCCCTTAATTGTTGAGGGAAAGTCTCATTAGTATTTTTTTTTTCACTTATAATCTTATTTAATAATCCTATGAACTAAAACAGCAAAGAAATATAAATTTTGTCGTTTTTAGAATGAACAAAGGCTGCAAGAGGAAAAGTCATTCACCGCTGTGCTAAATTTTTGTGCTTAAATAATTCCCTAACCACTTTTTCCTTTTCAAATCACATGTTTTACATATGCATTTAAAATTATGTTGATAAACTACTGTGACAATACTCTGTAATATTTATTTATAGCATCAGGAAAAGAAAAAGATAAAAAAAATAGAAAGACAGAATAATCAACCTTGCGTGGTAGTTCCAGTTTTCTTTCCCTTTGAGAAAAACAGGGATTCCCGGTTACCGAGCATCATCTCTCTGTTATTTTCCCTATCTTCTCTTTCCATTTATTGGTCAACCTTTGCTTCATTTGTTCACTTTTTCTTTCCCTTCCTAGATTCAAGGGACTTTCAGACCCTTCACTATTCTTCATGTCAAACTAGCCATGTTCTTCAGTTTTTCTTTCTTTTCTTCTTTGCAGCGTTTTGAAGCCTCTTCCTAGTGTCTCCTACTCAAGGTTTTTGATTCTGGATCATTCTCTCAAGCTGCTTTTGAGTCCATCTTCACTCTTAACTCTAAGGGTCAAACTCTGTAGTATATATCCTTCTTTGCCTCTGGATATCTCTTTCCGTACAAGTTAACTGATAAAAGTACAAACTTTATTGTCTCATGCCTCAATTTCTTTGATGGGTCGTCCCCAGATGAAAAATTCATCTCAATTTATGCTTTCCAGTATTCTGAGTTTTGTTGCTTGACTTGCAAGTGACTTTGGTGCTGCGGTTGGGGAAACAGTGCCTTTGTGGAACTTTGCTTATTTGAGCTTGGTTTGTTTAGCTGTGTAATTTGTTGTCTAGCTTTTCAATTGAGATGGGTACTTGAAGGGGTCTGGTTTCTTCTTCTGGTTCTAAATTAAGTCAACCAGTTGTTTGACTCAATTTAAACCTATGGTATTTGGGGTCATGGATAACTCAAATGATTCATCATCATCCTTGAGTTTTATATCATCTCACCTCTCACATGGTTCTAGTAATCACAACGCGTCTTCCTCTACCAGCAATGAGCATGTGGCAAATATTGAAATTTTGACTCTGAGTAAGCTCAGTGGAAGCCTTGAGAAGTTACTGATTGATGCTGAGTATGATTATAGTGATGCTGAGATTCTCGTTGAAGACATATGTGTGGGTGTTCATGGCTGTATATTGGCCTCGCGTAGTCCTTTTTTTCATGAGCTTTTTAAAAAAGGAACGGGTGGATCAGGGAAGGAAGGAAAACCAAGGTATCTCATGTCAGAATTGGTGCCTTATGGCACAGTTGGATATGAAGCTTTCCAAGTTTTCTTATACTATCTGTACACTGGAAAGCTAAAAGCTTCACCAACAGAAGTGACAACATGTGTTGATGAAACATGTATCCATGATGCATGTCGCCCTGCTATCAATTATGCATTGGAGCTGATGTATGCTTCTGCCACTTTTCAGATGAAAGAGCTGGTTTTACTTTTTCAGGTATGTTGTGTTTTAGGCTGAGTATTTCCTCATTTCTTGTTATTTTTCCTTTTCATTGCTAATTTTTCCACAAAAGAGATGAAATGTGTCAAATTTGAAGCAATTTCACTGATCATTCTTGGCTGAAAAACTCAAACACCCCCTGTTAATACTACCAGAAAAAGTACTCCCAAAGTTCTCCTATTACCTAAGACAAACAGCATATAAACATTATAGTTTTTGCAGGTTTTGGAAACTGTTTCGAAATTTACATGCTTATCTTTGGGAATGTGTTCAAACTCTTTATCTATTTTCCTAGCAAACATATTCTGAAACAGATTTACTCCTAGCCTGCATGCAAGCACACATGCATACTTTTGACTCCTGCTATATAATGTGAATGTCTCTTCACTGATGCAGCGGCATCTGCTAAACTTTGTTGAGAAGGCTCTTGTGGAAGATTTGATTCCTATTCTTTTGGCTGCTTTCAACTGCCAAATAGACCAGCTTCTCTCTCGGTGCATTCACCGAGTTGCAAGGTCTGACTTTGACATCATATCTTTGGAAAAAGAGCTCCCTCATGAAGTTGTGACTGAAATCAAATCGTGCCGTCTCTTATCTCAGCCAGAATCCGCAGCTGATACAATGGAAGTGGAGCCTTTGAGTGAAAAGAGTATCAGAAGAATCCATAAATCATTGGATTCTGATGATGTTGTGCTACTGAAGCTTCTTCTAAATGAGTCTAAGGTCACTCTAGATGATGCATATGCCCTGCACTATGCCTGTGCCTACAGTGATTCTAAGGTTATTCAAGAAGTTCTTGGTCTTGGTATGGCTGATATTCTTCGGAGAAATTCCCGAGGATACACGGTTCTTCATGTGGCTGCAAGGCGAAAGGATCCATCCATTTTGGTGGCACTGCTGAATAAAGGGGCATGTGCAACAGATACTACTCCAGATGGTCAAACTGCTCTTTCAATTTGTCAGAGGTTGACAAGACGCAAGGATTATCATGAGAAAACAGTGCATGGTAAGAAATCTAACAAGGACAGGCTCTGTGTTGATCTCCTAGAGAGGGAGATGAGAAGAAGTTCTATGACTGTGAGTATGTCTGTATCATCACAGTTAACAGCTGATGATTTGCACATGAGACTAGATTACCTTGAAGATAGAGGTATGGCTTTCACTTGTCTTTGTCACTTTGTTTCCATGAATATTGGGTCTGAGTTGGAAATTTGAAAGGGTAAAAATCAGAAATTTATTTTCTTTTGTTAAGAAAAATATTGATACAAAAGTAGGGAGTTATAGATTATAAGGTATAATATGTTTTTACCTCCTGAAATTTAATGCAAAATTGGAATTCAGAATTCGTTTCTGGCCAACCTTTGATATATTTTGGCTTTAAATTTTAAAAATGAATGTATATAATCTTTTTTAAGTTATTATTTTTTATGTGTGAAACGCATTTCATGCTAGTATTTGAATTGTTTATACTATTTGACATATTCCGGCTTCAATGTCAGGTAGGAAACAAATGTGTTTAACACATTACAAAAATTTAATATAATTAAGTTAAAAAGACTATATCCATTTACTTTTAAAGTTTGAAAATTAAAATGTATCAAAACTTTGGACATGATCCTATATCTTAATATGAGTATTTCAAATAAGTTATAGAGGAATAAGGAAATGGAGACCTTGAATAAAGATAGGTTATAATATATGATTTTGATACCATATTAAATGATAAATTTTAAATCTAACTCAATCTTACAAAGTCCGCTTGTCATGTGAGATTTACATCCACTTATACTGTAAATTAGTGGTATTTATAGTCGATGTAGGACTTTCAACATTAATAATAATAATAATTTGTCATTTTACTTTAGGTCCATGCATGCATCAGAATCACAGTCATTGCATGATGCTTTTCAATTTGGAGGCATTTGAAGATGAAATTAACATGTTCCATATGTTGCAGTTTTATTTGCTCAGTTGTTGTTTCCTGCTGAGGCTAGGGTAGCCATTGAGAATGCTGAGGCAGATTCTTCATCACTGTACGCAAACGAATCAGCATTGAAGGGAACAAATGGAAATCTAAAAGAAGTTGATCTAAATGAATCTCCCTCTGCTCGAGCAAGAAAACTTCAGTTAAGACTGCATGCCCTTATGAAAACAGGTATGTCCTAACACAATTTTGGAATGGCTTCCTATAATGATTATGCATGATAGTGAAATACGAACAACACTTGTCAATTAATACCAAATCAAGCTTGCATGGCCTTGTAGTATAAAAACAGTTCATGGCCTCCTGCCCTTTCCAATCATCTTAATGGAACTTGCTTACCTTCATGGAGACATAAACACCAATGACATATGAACCCAACTATATAAAGAATTGACACCACTCTCTACCCAAAACTTTAAAACAATGAATCAATGGATCTTTCATCTTTATATAGTGCTTTGCTTTCTCATTTTTATCCAATGTGGGACTTAGACTCACACTTGGATTCCCAACTGTTCATACCTTATAGTGCTTCTGATATGTGACAAATAAGTTGTTCTGCAGAATGCCTTTTTCTTTTGTTGTTATGATAAAGTTCAGTGTGCAATTGTGGTACTTCATGAGTAACACAGAAGGAAATGAAATCAATGCAACTAACACAGAATTTTGTACAGTTGAGAATGGTAGGCGCTTCTTTCCACATTGTTCAGAAGTGCTTGATAAGTTTCTGGAAGATGATATGCCAGATGTGTTCTTCCTAGAGAAGGGCAGTGAAGAAGAGCAGAGAATGAAGAAAGCACGGTTCATGGAACTTAAAGAAGATGTGCAGAAAGCATTTCACAAAGATATGGCTGAAAATAACCATTCAGGTTTTTCATCTTCAGTGTCCTCTTCATCATCTTCAACTCGGAAGGAAGGTCTTAACCACAGAGTGAGGAGAAAATGAACTCCATCTTCTGCTGCTGCAACTTCCAAGTATAAGAAGAGGCTGTGGAATAATCAGTAAATAAGATGTTGTGTTAAATTAGAGTGTTTTGGTAAAGGAACAGGCACATTTTTTCTAGCTTCATTTTTGTTTCTTGCACTTGTTGGATCAAATGAAGAAAAAAGGAAGAACTATTGGCTTGAAGTATATTTTTTATCCTTTTCCAAGAAGCTTAAGTACTTGTAAAATCTTACATTGATATCTCAATCAACATCCTAGATTTGACCAAATTATGACATGTATAAATAGAAATAATTATTTTAAAACTTATATACAAATCTGTTTATTTGATGTCATTTTTTATTGATTTATCTTTGTTAGTTGTAGGATTACTATTTTGAAACTTTCTCCATTTTTATTACATTATGGTACCAGTTTCCTTTAAAAAAAATGAGTTACTCTTTTTCAGAAAGATTAATATAGAATATAAAAACTATTGCATTCTAAAATAATTTTTCAAAATAAAGGGTTCAATTTATTTATTCCTTGTATGTTAAAAGGAATGTCCTTTCAAAATTGATATTGCTACAGGGCTAAAGAAAAGAATTATGACGGACTTTTTCTTTCTGCACCCTCATAATTTTTAAAACAATCATTTTATCTTTTGTAAAAGAGAATTTTAAATTATCTATTTTAGAAAATTCAGGAAGTTTCAAAACAAAATTTCGGAAATAAGATTTTAAGAATATGATATGGTATTTTTCAAAATGAATTTTCCGAAACAAAATTCTTTTAAACACAATAAATGCATTTTGAAATGAACTTTTAATGAGTGTTTTTTTTTTTCAGAACTTTTTTTCTCTTCTCTTCTTTATCTGCAGTGGAAAATGGAAGTGCATCCATCCACTATGCAGCAGTGTGGTGTAGAGAAACCTTTTTTTCTTTTTTTTTTTGCTGATGGAGGTGAATTTAGTAATACTGAAGATACAGGTAGAAAAATCATGAAGTTGTTGGCTGAAGTCCAACATAGCCTAATTCGTAGAAATCCCCAAAAGTGTCCCATAATAGAATTGATGATCTAACTTTCCAAATATTTCATGCAACATCTCTTTTTATGCTGAAAAGATCTGAAATGTAAAATGTACATTCTAAAGTACCCTTTTCAGAATGAAAAAAAGAAGAAGGTGCTGACTAAATTTTTCTAAAACTAGCTTCTGTAAGAAGTTTTATTGCATATTATAAAGTAAAATTATATCTTGAGAAAAGTAGTTGTGGTTTCTATTCAAAAAAACCTATGTTTTAATCTCTTCATCAATGTATTTTCAAAAATTTATGGTATTTACAATTTTGATCATATTATATAAAGATAGATTATATAAAATGGTATTATAAGAAAGTGATTTTTGTGTGTGGAGAGGAAAGCAGGAGAGAGACCATAAGAAGAGGAGCATGATTTCTTCCTTCTTTCCCAACATTACTTTGGTGAGTTTTCAACGTCAATAATCATCCAGAATTTTTTTTATCTGTACTAAAATAAACTACACAAAAGAAAGCAGAAACTTGTAGAAAAACAAATACATCAAAACAAAACACAAGAAGATTCGACACTAATTAGTCATGGACAAACTGTTGAGAGTTCAGTGGAGAAATACAACATCAATTAAACTTGAGTCTAACTACGTAAGGAATTGACACCATTCTGTATCCGAAACTTTAAGGTAATAGATTAATAGATCTTCAAAATTTTATGATACTCTACTTTATCATTTTTATCCAATGTAGGACGTAGACTCACATTTAAAATTCTAATACAAATTTATATAAAATATCACATCATCATTTTGTTCCAAAACCTTTGAGTAATGGTTTATGGTTGCTTCTACTTGTTAGTTATCTTAACATGTGTGTATAAAAATAACTCTGAGAACTTTGAAGAATGGTTTCTAATATTTATGATAAGGAATTGATTAAATGAATGGATTGCAACTGTTGTTGAATTCAGATGTATACAATTCTAACTAGGTAATCACAAATTGTAACAGCTATTTATTTTCTCTTAACGATTTTGGTGAAGTTCTAAGGGCCTAGAAGTGAAAGACCATAGGCAGCAGGAAGTGATAAGAGCTTCTTGAGTTTTCCTACATAAGCCCTTTTTGTGAAGTTATTATAGTCATTGGCTTCAATAGAATCTAATATTTGCCTATATAACAACAGTGATGCCCACACTGGCCACCTGCTGGCAGAGTTTAGCTCTGCAACTCCTTTCTCTGCCTCATCAAAAAACATCCTTGCCCTCTTTATCTGTCCCTTCATGAATTTCCTCCATTTCTCTGTAACTTTACCCCGGAAAATGTCATCATCTGAAAGCCCAGCTTTTGCCAATTCATCTTGTGGCAGATATACTCTTCCTCTTCTGGCACTGCAATCATAAAAAACTACACCAAATTAGACAACATGATTTCAATGCTATGGACAACTAAAACTAGAGTCTAACATTTTACACTGTTAACCATCAGATTTCCGCAAGATCATGCAACAAACTTCTACACTATTGGTTCATATATTATTTAAACATTGTCTGGCATAGGCCTAGTTTATATTGTTTTTTAGTTATGTTGCTATTTGTTTTTCATTTCTTGGCAAGTTATGGTGAGATACCCTTAAGTGAAAAAGATGTTAAATGTCATTTCTTTTTTGTGTTTTGTTTAATTGGATGGCATTGAAGTGTTCAAAGAAACTTACTCTTCTCCCACATCTCTGAGTATGTTGGTGAGTTGATTTGCAATGCCTAGAGCCAATGCAGCATTATAAATGCACTCTGTTGAAGCCTTTGAATCTGGTGCTATCCCCATTACTGGCACACTCATAAGGCCTACTGTTCCGGCAACATAGTAGCAGTAAAGGTACAGTTCATCAAAGTTTTCGTATCTTGACTTCTTAAGGTCCATCCTCATTCCTTCGATCATGTCCTTAAAGGGCTGTTTCAAAGAACAATTCGATTTCATTAGAATCAGTTTCAGCACACAAGTTTCACAATTTGTTTTATCAGAATCAATGACTCCTCTACTTCATTTCATCCGGGTATTCTTAAGTAATAAAGGTTTGCATCAAAGGTCAACATAAATTACCAAAACAAGACTCTAATTTTCACTAAGGAATAACACAAAAAGTAGCATGTAAGTATAGTCCAAAAAGGGTGTAAAGCTCAATCTTTGATTTGGCATTTAAAGTACCTGAATATCAACTGGGTACTTTGAGACAGTATGTGAGAGAGCAGCATCATACATATCATAGGGTCGACCTTCAAAAACATCAGTTAATCGTTGCTCCCACCTGTCCAAGGCACCAGGGGTGATGTGTGAAGAGTTTGGTCCATCAACCAGTTCATCAGTTCTTCTGCACCAAACTGTAACAAACAATGAGGTTGTCAAATCCAAAACAAATCTTAGTGGAGAACCTGAAAGTAGCAGTAAGAAATGTAATGTAATCTGATTACAGATACCATAAATTGCCCAAATGGCTCTTCGTCGCTCTGCAGTCATCAATTGTGTGCCTAAAAAGTTTACATTTTGAAGACAATTGGTTAGGACAATGAACAAATAATGATTATAAACCATGTAATGTAACAATTTCTTAGAAAAGGGGAAAAAAAAGAAACAAGTACTACCTAAGTAAAATGTCTTGGCATACTCAGCACAGACTTCACCACACCGATCATAAGCCATATTCAACAGATCCCCATTGGTGAAATCAGCTACAACATCTTTATCCAAATCTAAACCAATGTTTGTACCCCTTTTGTTCTCTTTCACAAGAGCTGCTTGCTTCAGCACGACATCATAGACCCTCTCCTCCGACGATCTTGAAGTGTCAGCTGCCACTGCACTGGAAAAAGCAGAAACCCCACTGGCAAAGCTGAGTCCTGAGAACCTTCTTTGGTTTCTTTCACCACTGCTACTCCTGCCTGCAAAGCTCACCAAGGAGTTGATGTTCTCTTTGGGCCCACAACTCACCCAAAGAAGAACACCAGACATCTCAAGAACAGCGAAACTTTCTTCCTTCCACTACTTCAGGTGCAGCTTCACAAGTAGTGAAGGATGAAAATGAAGAAACCTTTGAGAATAATGCAGTTTGGTTTGAGAATAAGGTTGTTTGTTTTCTGAGGTTGTAACTAAATTCAGAAACTTACCAAGGATATATAGAAAAGAGATTGTGATTATAATGAAACCTATAGCCTACACATGTCAAAATGTATGGACAGTGGCCTTGTAATCCTCAATGTGATCAACTTGAGATCATCTTCTTTGTCTTTTACGCCAACACTCTCTTTTCTCTCTGTCTCTATTTTTAAGCCACAATTTTATTTTCTTTTTCTATTTTTTAATAATAACCAACAAAAAGGTTACCAACCATTTTCTATAATATAAAAATAAAAAATTTATTGTTTTAAAAATTCTGAGTTCTAAATAATATTTTAGTTTATTTTTAATTTTTTTACACCACTCATTTCTTTCCTCGTTTATTCCAAGTATTCATAGATTTCGTTTTTACGTGTGGTCCTATGTTTTGGTTTGCTTGCGTTGTATTTACAAAATTTCATGGCTCAAACGTCTTTCAAATTCTTGTCGTTTGCATTTCTCTATCCAAAACTTCAGAATCGCAAATTTTCTGTACACATTCAAATTATGTCTTCACACACATTTTGTATTAAATTTTTAAAACATTACATTTTTATCATTTAATTTTTCATTGATCTGTTAAGTATGTAATGAAATATAATAAAACGTAATTAAGAAAAACAAAGCGATATTCTTTTAATCGATTTTTTTTAAATGACACCGTTTTGAGTACATTTTATTTTTCTTTTTTACTTCTCATGACGCTTTAACATATTTTAAATTGAAAAAAAAATGAAGGTAGCATATAAAAAAAAAACAATAAACTCATAAAATAATAATAGTTTAATACATATTGTTAAAATATGTTAAATTGAAAAAAATAGATGAAGGTAGCATAAAGAAAAAATTACTAAAAAACTCATAAAGTAGTAATAGTTTAACGATTATGTAACTAAACTAATTTTATTTTGTATAAATTATTTTCGAGAATAGGGAAAAAATATGTTACAATAAAACCAACAAAATTTACAATTTTTTTTAAAGAACATAGAAAAGAGATCCAATGAATTCAACATTAAAAAGATTTGATAGATACATCAGATATTGTCTTAGTGCATATTTGGTTTCTCACCTTTAATCTGGACAAACATAAATATGTGATTTATATTTAAGTAAATAATAATTTTCGTTTTCATGATGGAAACATGAATCTGAAGCTAAACATGTATTTAGTTTTTCGATTTAATAATAAAATTGACGCAAAAGGTTGGTGTTGTGTTTATGAGTTCAGGTAAGATGTTTTTAAAATATTTTTCTTAACAAATATTTAAGTAAAATTGTACATATATAATTAATATGAAAGTCATAAAATTAATAGCAGTTTGGTTTAGTAATAAATCAAAATAAAATTTGCTCTTTTGTTGATGTAAATAGAAATATATCATATATCAAATTCTAGTTTATTCTGCTAGTAAAAGGACATAATTATCATATCTGTTTCCCTCAACTGTGATTTTTTATACTTTTGAAAAAGTTTTGCATCTTTAGTACGTTTTGATACTTAAATTCAATTTTTATATGGAAAAAACAATCAATTTATCTAAATCAATAAAAATAATTTAAATAATTATCTTGTTATAAATTAGTCTTATCTCTAATCAACGTGAAACTTTCATCATAATTATATAAAATTATAAATATTTCTAACAAAAATTAGATATAATTCACTGAGAGATGCTACTGTTTCCTAGCACAACTTGATACCAATTCAGATGTATGAAAGATTCGGCGAAGGAATATGACAAGTTTGGAAGTTTGTCATCACAACTTAATTAAAAATATTATTATGTGTCTTTCTTGATGAATGAGTTATGTAATACTAAAAGGTGATTATATATTATTAGATTAATGACAAGTCTGGTTCCAGATTTTCTACTTTAATTAGTGATATAAGTGTCAAAATGTGTTTAACAAGTATTTAAGAGAGATTTCACTCTCACAACTATAAAAATGTATGTTATTATGTTATCTTAACAATTCTAATAATTGAAAGAGTACGATGCTGAGCTCAATTTGCATCATATGAAAAATCAAATCCCAAGTCGGCAATTTGAAGGTTTATTTTCTGGTTTCTCACGTGAGTAGGTAGATTGTTCTCGGAGAAGGTTTGGTTTGATACATACGTTTTCTTAATTTTATTTTTCCAAGTTATTAATTATAGGAAAGTATTTTTAAGCATTTATGAGGTATGGAGTTTAGCGTAGTTTAAGATAATGAAGGTTGGTGTGACTTTAAAGGTGGAAGTGAAGGATATGCTTTCATGCACTTTTGGAATCTGGAAAGTAGCTTCATTGTCATTTTGTTTGGAAATTGATGATGGTGGATGCATGCATGTGGTCATGTTGGCAACTAGGTATACGTACGTAGCTATGCGATGAGCAAAAGACCACGATAACCATTCATAGCCAAATAATGCTGCATCAACTGTTATCATCATCAAACAACAAAACTTAGTCACAAAAACAGTATTAATAATGTTTCATAGGTAATCATTCGTCTGTAATATGATATCTTGGCCAAACGGTTAGTAATTAAGTCAAACTAGGTTAAATGATGTTGGGCTATAATTGGATTAATATTTAATTTATTGGGCTAATAGTCTAACAGAGGATAAAATAATCAAAGATATCTGATTAAAGATATTGATAAAGCTGTTTATGATATCTGATTAAAGATATTGATAAAGTTGTTTATGAGCAACTAACTGAATTTTAAGATAAATTGTTTTATATTTTAAGCTTGTGATAACCTATAAATACAGAGTCAAGGTTAAAAGCCAGGTACGCTTCACTCACACTCAAAAATACTTTGCAGTGATAACAAAATCACTTTCTTGAGAGCTAAGGCTCCATAACCTACGCCTAACTTGAGCGTCAAAAGGCCTTTTGCAGGTACATCCTTCCTCTACTGGTGAAGGAAAGCGAACGGTACAGGCTGAAGGAGAATGAACGGTGCAGGTTGAAGGAGTGTGTACGTATCAATTGTGGAGAAGCGAGCGTCCCAGACATCCAAAAGCAGCAAAGACACGTCAACGAGGTTAGTCTCTCAATCTCACATATTCATATATTCAACGTCTAATGTTTAATCACACTCACATATTCTGAAAACAATTAATTCATATATTAAAGAGTTGAAAGAAATTACAATTTTGCCAATACATATTTTTTTTTTTATAACAATAACTTATTAAACATCATCAATCAATGACATGAGTCCCTTTTACATTAGTGATGGTCTCTTTTACACTAGTTATGGTCTAATGCTTGTAAAACCATAGCATCTTATGGTCTCTTAATATAACTTTAAAAATAATAAAGTATTTTCTATATAAAAATAATTTACAAAAAGGTATTGTCAAATTTACGTTTAAGTATGATAGTGATAATAAATGTTCTCATGGGTTATGAGATATACTTTGTAATCATTCATACTTTGAAGTTTTCCCCAGTGAACTAAAATTGTATTAATTCTCTTAAATCATTCAACCTTAAAATCCATGTACTATTTTTAGTATTTTGTGTTTCTTGTGCATCAACTTTACTATTTTGTCTAAATCTCTTCTCAATATCACGATCTATTGCTTTCTTCACTTCATTGTATGCATATAGGTTTGTTCATCATCTAGGTTCGTCCATCTTGTTACAATTTTACCCTCACATCAGTTTATCCTTATCATTCCACCCTCGTTTCAATTGATCCTTTTTACTATTTCATGCACATATCCATCCTTTTTATTGTTTCCTTCTAATCTTACTCTATCCTCTTCACAACACCACATTTTCATCGGTGTGTGTCTCCCTTGATAAGGGTCAAAAGTAAGATAACAAATAATATGGTAAAAAAAATTTAAAGCATTTATTACAGAACCTATGTTTGAGATAGTTTATTACTATGGTCTTAACAACACTTTAGGCTGAGTTTATTTTTGTACATGTCAACATTTAGACGAACTTGTCTCAAACAATATAATATATATATTGAAAACTTGATAACCTTATGATCAAATCACTTTTGGAAACTACTTAGTTGATACTAACAATTGTCACTCAATCATACAATTAGAAACATTACAAATAAATCGACACCATAACTCATTATAAAATATTTGGATCATCTAAAAACGAAATGTAAGTTCACTATCTAAACAAAATCACATTTTCAATATTAAATTATTTTAGTCAATTTTTTATTTGAGAATTAAGTGTCATCGTGATAATAAAAGAAAAATAGAATTGAGAAGAACGAGGACAAAGAAATTAAAGATAAAAAACACTAAAGACACAAAATTCAGATTACCAAATTTCATTAGACCTAATGAATGATTTTATAACCTAAATACAACTGTAAGAACAAAGTATATGCATTAAAAATATGAGAATTGGTTTCTAATATAATTTTATACAAATACTTTTTTACTAATTATAGTAATCATAAGCGTATAATAAATAAACAAGAGTACAAAATTTTCTTAGTATATAAACTAACAAGTTTAGAAAAATTTCTCCAAATATATAACACTAAAATAACACATGCTTAAAGAAGAAATAATCGCCTCAAGAGAGGAAATAAAGTTAAAAATAAAAAATATAAATGAAAAGAAAACTGTAAATAATATGAAATTAGTACCCTTAAAAGAAGGATATAGGACCGTAAAAATAACTAACGTGAACCTCATAAAACAATATTATAATATATATGTTTGTTAACCTATGTAAATTCTTTTAGTTGGTAATTTTTAGTAAAAGTGTACAAAGTTTTAATAGAAAAAAAATTCTTAATCATAAAAAAAAGATATACTAATTACTGGGTATTTTAATAATTTTTATTTTTAATTTAAAATAAAAAAGTAAAAAAAAAAATCAAAAATACTCCTCTAACTCTAACTCGTATTATTCACTTATTCAATTTGTTTCTCTCGCATCTTCATCCTCTCTCTTACTCACTTACGATACTGCAATTTGTTGTCCTTGCTTTGTTCATTTATTTGTTTGCCACTTTAATAACAAAATAATTGATGATGTTGATGTTGATTTTTGATTGGAAGGTTGTGTTATGTCTTTTCTCTTATCATTATTAAAATTCGTTTTTAAATATTAGAAGCAATAGTTTATCTTTAGAGAGGTTTGATATTTTGACTATTACATGGTCTCCTTGTTTGGTGGCTTCCTTTCTCTTATGCCAATTTTATTTTATTTTTAGGTTGGGATTTGGGAAAATTTTCATGTAAAAATGGTTAAAGTCTCTTATGCCAATTGTCTTTATTGCATTAGTTAAATTTCCTCTTTCCAATATTGTCTGCTCATTTGCTAACATCTCTATGTTTTTTTAAAGGATGTTGCCTCCTACGATTCTTCTTCAAAGAAGAAGTTAAAGCTATTGAGACTAACCGAGCAAGTAGCTTTAGACAATATAATATATGAGTTTGATGATTAATACAGGATGAGCTGAAAAAAATCTAATTTCTTTCTCATCTATTGATTATGAGAGTTTTCAAAACATGTAACCATTCATTTTTCCTCGAAGCCAAATGTTTTTTTAGATATCAACAATTTTGCACTACAATTACATCTTGGACTTTTTCGTTTTCTTTGTTTTTCTACTTCAGTGTTTTTTTTTTTTTGCAAGTAAACTCTATTCTATATATATCTTAAATGTTATTCTTGTTCCATTTGTAACTATTATCACGTCTAACCGAAAAACCACAAGCCTTTGCAAATAAACAATAGAAATTGTAAACATCAGTGTCGTTGTTAAACAATTTGCCTTTATAAAGAGTTGAATCATTGACATTTTCACCTTTAGACAAATGTTCATTCAAGATCTCTTCAATTTCATCATCTTCATGAACCTTTCTTATTTCATCATCTTTAGATGTTGAATCATCATCTTACCAATTCCTTCGAATGTCATTATGTTTGTGAAAATTTAGAGAAAAGTCCAACCTAAAAATATAGTAAAATAAAATAAACACGAGTAGTGATTTTTCACCTTGCAATAACTCAAACATATCAATTATTTTGTTATTCAATTGTTAAGTAAAGCAAATAAAGGAAGTCACCAAAAAATGCCACATAATAGTCAAAGTATCAAACTTCCTACTTCTAAAATTTAAAAATGAAATTTAATAATAATCAGAAGAGAAAAAATATAACACAGTCCTCTAATAAAAAATGAACATCAACCTCATCAATTATTTTGTTATTAGAGTGACAAACAAATAAATGAACAAAACAAAAACAACAAATTACGGTGTCGCGGATTGATGTATGGGAGAGAGATAGAGAATGGAGATGAGAGAGAAACAAATTACATAAGTGAAGAAATGAATTAGGATTAAGTTAGTGTTTCAGATTTTTTTTATTTTTTATTTTAATTTTTGAAAGTATTTCCAAATTTAAAAATATTTTTTGAAATATTGATTTTAAAAAAATATTTTTATATTTTACATGGGAGGTTTTAAAAAGTATTTATGAATTTGGAAAATGTCTCAAAATATTTTTCAAAATGAGTATTTTGATAGATATTTTTAATTTTAAAAATATTTTTCAGAACATTCCGTTCAAGATGTATTTATTTATTTTAAGTGTTTTGGAAGACATTTTTAAATTCAAAAGTATTTTTCAGAATATTCAATCTAAAATATAATTTTTTTTTCTATAAATATTTTTAGATTTGAATATATTTTTTAGAATATTCAATTCGAAATGTACTTTTTTATACTCGTGCCTTTCGTTGGCGATTTCTTTTTTATACCCGTCTCAAGAAGAAAGAGAAAGTGGAAATAAAAAGTATATTTAAAGTTTTTAATATATATTTTTAAGGATAAAATGGAGATACTATATTTTATGAGGTGCAGGAAGAAATTACCACCTTTTGTTCTTGCTTCAGCGCACAAGCCCAACCCGAATTTTGCTTTGTATATTATGTGCACCTTTTAAAACGAATACTCAGCAAAATAAATTGATTTTTTTTCAATGAAAGTTGAGATAATTAAGGATAACAAATAATTCTATATTCATGAATATTATTTACAAAGTATGTTCTTTTATAAATAAAATTTATTTTATCTACTAAAATTCGATACACTTACTAAATTATATTAACTAAAAAAATTTACCTAAATTAGCAAATTCATTAAATATATTTTATTTAAAGTAAAGTAATTTTATGAAGGTTGTTGATGGGATAGTAAGACTTCTTTTTCATTTTTTTTCATTGTTATCACTTTATCTTAAAATAATAAATTTATTTATTTAACAGAACAAACAACTCAGATTTCATTGTTATCAACCTTATCTTAAAACAATAAATTTATTTAATTAATGATAAAACGTTTTATATCACGTGACCGTGTTTTAGAATTAATAATTTTTTATTTGACTTTTTTTATTAATATTATTATTACATTCATTTTTCTAATTATAATTTTTTTTTATTATTAAAAAATATGAAACGCATGTATTTTTACTGACAGTTATAAATAATATTTAGTAAATGATGACAAGGTTTAATATAGAAGTATAATAAAAGAACAGTTGTAAAAAAGAATTCTTAAATTAACAATTTTTTCTTATTAATTAATTAATTTAATTTCCCTCGCTGTGAGCCACTTCAAAATTCAAATTGGAGACGCTGCTCAAGCACTCACAGGTCAGGCCCTTTCTCAGACTCCGTTTCGATTTTGATCTGAATTCGAAGTTAGGGTTTCTGAATTTCCATGACATGCTGAAGAGCGTGTTCTGGTTCATGATCCGTTTCTTCTTCCGATCCTTCACCAGAGTAATGGGCTGCTTCTTCGCTTGCTTCCGGATCAGAGACACTCGCCGTACGCACACACCGCAATTGATTTCCACTACCAATCGTTCCAACGTAAAATTTCACATTTCGCATTTGTCTTTCTTCTTTTCACGTATTATTTTTAATTACTTTTTGTTTGTTTGTCTGTAATAATTAGAGTTTTCTGTGTATGTACCAGGGTGTTGTGACATCTCGAAACAGCTCGCCTTCTTTATTAACCGAAGGTGTTTTTGGTTTCTTTCTTACTGCTTTTACGTTTTCTTTTTGTCTTTCATTTCTTTTACTGATTCTGTGTTTTAACTTTTTAGAAGAGAGAGATGATTCTGCTCGGATCGATGGGATGGAGTTTCAGGGAGAATTCCAGGGACTCCAGGACGAGGTATTTTCGTTGTGTTATTAATGTTGCTATTGGTATTTCACTATTACTGCAGATGAAATTATTTCTTAATGATTTTTGTCAGGTTGTGTTTGATTGTTACAAATTTTGTCTGAACAAGTTAGGGAATCGAGTAAAATAAGATTAATATTTTATCTTGTGAATTCGCTTCAAGCTGGGGGAAATGAATAAGCAAACTGTGACATTGTTTAGGTTTTTGAGTTGTTCTTGCGCAGATGTGAAATGTAAATTTTAAGAACCTTGGATGTAGTATACAAATAAAAATTTGAAGAGCAACATGTGATTTTATGAACCTCTTTTGTAAAAATGCGGGAAACAATTGAAAAAGAAGCACTGTTAGGACCATTAGTTTTTATTCAATTTGGCTTGTTAAAAGTCATCTATCACCTTTCTATCATCTGCTGTGTATTCATGTTATACATTTTTTGTATCCAAACCCTAAACTGTACATGGAACCATGTATATATCAAATTTCAAATACTTCCAAGTTTCTTTTTCATCTTGTTTATTATTTTGTTCTTACATTTCTGTTTCTGTCAATTGAATTTTGATTGTCTCATTACTTAAACTATTTCTACAGGCTAAGTTTCTTAAAGCTTGTGGGACCTTAACAGGAACACCTATTGAAATTCGCAAAGCATCTGAGAAATTGAAAAAATCACCATCTCCTGATCATGATTCTGACCCTTCAAGATTTCATTCTTGGCTTCCTAATACGTCTTTTGAGAAACTTCAAGCGGATGTCCAACCATTTGATCCACCAACTCCGATAAAACTTTGCCATGAGTGGGGAAATAGCATGAATTCATTTGAACACACATCAAATAGGTTATTGTTGACTTTGGATTTTTTTTGTTAATACTGATATTGAATAATAATGAATTTGAAAGTGACACTTGAGTCAATTTGCATAGTAGGTGAAGCTTTTTACTCAATTTTCATTGTAGTCGGCTTTACATACATTTTTAACTGTTAGAGTTCTTAATAGAGAAGCTGCATTTTTAACTAATAGAAAATCAGGCAGTTTGTGTTTTTAAGAGAAATGTCCTTCAAATGGTTTCTTCATTCCTTTTTTATATTTTAGATTTTAAATAATTGCTAACTGTCGGGATGTTTTGGTTGGAACTTGGGCTTGTCCACTGGCAATTACATATGAGGGAGAACTAGAACCTGATCAGATGTTAATTTCATTTCTTTTGCAGTTGCGTCTCCAAAGCACAAGATACTCGCGATGACTCTGTTGACTATATAGAAAAAAGTTGTGCAGTGAACCCTCATAGGGAAGATATTTCTGAAAGGAATGCAGCTTTAGTTTCACCTCTGCTACCCTCAAATACTCAGAGAAAGAACAAGTCTGTTCGTTTTGAAAGAGAAACTGACTTGGCATCCTACGGAAGCTCATCAAACGATTGGCATATGAAAGAAAACAAATCACCAAACAATCAAAGTGCATATAAACAATCTCCTTATCCTACCCCGTTGAAGTTATTCGATGAGATGCAAACACCAGGAACTGTGTATCCTGCATCATTAGAAGAGTTACGTAGTGGTAAGGCTCAGGTTCGGTCCCAGTTTGTCTATCCAACTAACAATCGAGGTGATGATGCCTTCCGATGCAAAATACTAGAGGCTGGGGATTTTAGTTCCGAAGAAGATTCAAGTGAGCTGAGTAATTTGGTTGAGCAATCTCAAAATGGAACTCCTATCCCAGAACAAGGGTTGAAGAAAATTTCAGATGGATATGACAATGAGGAGAAATCAATTTTGTCTGCTAGATTAACTCCTCTGTCAATCATTGATGAGCATTCTCCCATTTCTCTTAAGTGGTGGTATGGCAATGGCATCCCGAATTCCACAACTAAGTACAAGGAGGTATTTTTTGCAATCATTATTTGGTGTTATAAGGTTTTTAAATCTTTATACTCCATCTGATTAGTAGTCTTTGACTGATTGTCCACAGGACCAGAAAGTGAAATGGCATGCAACCCCGTTTGAAGAAAGGCTGGATAAGGCACTGTCTGAGAATGTTATATCTCAAAGGTATCTCAACTTAACAATTGATTGTAATCAGTTTATCAGTTAAAAAGGATTAAAGGACCAAAAGAAGGCAAAATCTTTGAACCCATAAAATTTCTTTGAACCACATGACAAGAGTGACAATTTCAGTAAGGGCATGCTAAATGCATTCCTTAGTAATGGTTTATTTTTGTTGACCATAGAAATTTCACTCGAGCTTAACAAATTTGTAGAATAAAAAAATCATTTCTAATGGTTGAAGTATACCCATGCTTGGCATGCCTTGTTGCCACTAATCTTGTGTGTTTTAATTGTTCCATTTTGATTGGGAATTTGCTGTTTTCATTTTGAAATAATATTTTACTCGTTAATTCTTTAAATATGTATCTGGAAATGTCCTTCTAATTTGTTTTTGATTTACAGGAAGCTTGTTCGAGGGAAACCGGTGGAATTTGATGACATTGAAGAAAATGATAGTGCATCGTCTCAGCTGCTATAGCCAAAAGTCATGTTTTATGTGGTGTCATTTTGGTAACTGTATATGTCCATCTCATCTCATTGTAGTATCTTATGTGGGAAGTAATTCAATATTCTGGAAACTAATTGCTAATAAGCATCATTCAGTATGCTGATTGGTCTGCATCAGCTGTTTATTATACAAATTTTGCATTACTGTAGAACTATCTACCAGTCTGCGACAATAGTCTCATCCCTGCGTAAGCACTAACGACAATACTTTCCTTCTCAGGAAAGTGAGAAAGCTACTGAATTGTTGAATAAAAAGGGTAGGCGGCTTCTTTTAATATACATTTTTTTATCCCACTAGTTGCTGATCATTCTTCCAATAATATGATATGTTAGTTGTATATTGGAAATGCTGCCATTGATTTTTGACGATAATGGTGTGTCCTTATTTTTTTTTTTAAAAAAGAAGTTGAAAGATCGACAAAGCAATCGTCAAGTCTTTGGAGCAATCATGTTCTTTCCTAGCACATTTTCAATGTTAAGGTTTCTTTCACAAATCGTGGTGGTGCATTAGTCATCACCTAGTTTCAGATTGAATTACTTTTTTTTTTTAAAAAAGTCTATTATGGTTTTTACTTTATATTTATTGGCTTATATATTAAATTTTGATTCGAAAGGACATTTGATTTCCTTGATCAAACTCTTGGTTAAAGTTGGGTGCATGTATATAATTCAGTTCAGCATGTATATCATACCGACTCAAGTAATAAGTAACTCTTTTTTATAATGCAACTTAAATAATTGACACATTTTAAAGATAACTAAACTAATGAGGAAGATATAGGAATAGTATTTAATATTACATAACAAATTAATACCCATAGTTTCACAAGTGATCGAATGTTTAACGTTAAACGGATACTAAAAAATTATATGGTTTACTAAAAGCATTTACTGCATATTAACATTACACGTTCTAGCACATGTCAAAAGATCTAGAATTCTTTTACAGAAGTTTTATCGAATAAATTTTAAAACATTACATGTAAAATCTAGCTTTAGAAGTGCTGCAATAAACCATTCTTGGTGAATATATCTATTTTTAACTCATAAAATCCATAATATTAGCAGAGATAGGTACACTCTTTTCCTATTAAAGGATTATTTCCCTTTATATAAAATAGAGACGTGCATAAACAGAACACGTTTCTCGATCTGGATTGTTTTAGGATTTAATTTTATCTAAAATTACATGAAAAATAAAGAAAGTGACAAAATCAAAACCCATTAATATTATATGAATTGAAAGTTATTTAAGTTAGTATGTACTAACTATATATTTTATATCACTTCGTTTAATGTATTTTTTATTAGAAACTAAAAAATAAAATAAATGCTTTAAATTTTACTAAATAGTAGCTATAAATTACATATAAGTAAATCAACAAAAGTTTAAATGCAAGAAAATTTAATACTATTTTTCAATTTAAAAATAAAATAAAATAAAATAAAAATATTTTTAAATATCATAACCTTAGAAAGAGGATCCATCCTTAAGAGGATCCATCCATAAAAATATTTTTAATTCACATGTGAGTAAACATCCCGATTAAAAATATAATTATCATATCCTTAAATATCTTTATATAAAGATACTCATATATTAGACATGAATCAAGTTAAACATATGATTCTTTTAAAATATACGAGTAAAGTAATAAATAATAGATAATGATTTCTTTGACCAATTTCAAAATATAAGATCGTAAAGTGTTGGATTTCTACAAAGAGATATCTAAATCAATCCATAACATTTCAAAAAAATTTAATGGACTTTTTATTATTTTTTTTATCCTTCATCACTTTTCATCTTATATTAAAGTGAATTTTAAAATTTCAGGAAATATGAATTATTATTGTTAATTATTTAAAGGAGATAACTTAATTATTTTTATAATAATTTATAAAGTTAAATATGTTTTATATATCTCAACTATAAAATCAAATTAAAATTATTCTCTGTATAAATTTTGATTGTGTTTGATCCTTTCATTTTATAAAATAATAAATTTTATGTGACACGTGACAAACGAGTTTTCACTAAAATATATACACAGTTTAAACATATCCTTGAAAAGTGTTATTTAATATTCATATATCAATTTTTAATTTTTTTCAAATAGAATAATGAATCTTTTGAAATCGTGTCATTCCTCTGATTTTCCATCTCCATTCTCAGAATTTCTGCCATTTCTTTTTTTCCTATAATTCTCCATCTTGAATTTCATCATCTTGTTTCTTCCATCGATTCAATCATCCATACACAATCTTATCACAACTTCTCCTCTGCTCATCACAGATCCTCCAGTCATGTCATGGCGTTATCATGGAGTTGTCAAACTACTTACTAAAGACGGCATGTACTTCGCAAAGACCAAGACGGAAGGCAACTTCAAAATGGAAACGGACAAGGACAACATCATATTTATGAAACAACTACTTAATCGTCGTACATTCAAATGTCTTGCCAAAATAAATGTATGATTCTTCTCCATTCATCCATCAAACACTTTCATTCTTCCATTGCCAAGTGTTTTACATGCACACCAATCCTTTCATTTTAAATTACATAAATAAATACTCACCTGGCATCCTACCATCAACATCACCTTTTCTTTCTTAGCTGCACACTTTCATCAACTAAGAGCGTCTTCAATCCCAAGAAAGTCAGAAAAAGTTAGAAGGAAAAACAGGTTTAAAAAAATATTTTCGCATAAATGATTATAAAAAGATTATATACAATCAATCATGTAGTAGATATTATTATTATTATATAAATAATATTTTTTTAATTTGATTTAGCTCTTTCACTTCAGTCACTATATATAAGAGTGTTACAGAGGAAGCAAAAGTTGTGTTTGGCTCTTTGGCTTCAGTATTGTTTGTTAAAGAGAATCAAAAATGGTGGTGAAGGTGTACGGTCCCCACTGTGCTTCCACCAAACGGGTGCTCGTTTGTCTCGTTGAGAAGGAGATCGAATTTGAGGTTGTCCCTGTCGATGTCACTAAGGGCGAGCACAAAAAACCCGAATACCTCAAGTTACAGGTTCAAAAACTCTTTTTTTTTTTCTCTCTCTCTCTTGAAGATTCCTCCATTAATTCTTTATCTTCTCATTCATCTTCTTTGTTGATCACATCTGCAGCCCTTTGGAGTTGTTCCTGTCATCCAAGATGGAGACTACACTTTATATGGTTAATGACACTTTCATCTCCAAAAGTTTTCCTTTTTCCATTCATGTTTTGTTGAGTGACTAAGGTTTAAAGTCGTTTATTCTCCTAACGTTAAAATCTGTCTGGTTTTTGGTCTGTTTGTGCAGAATCACGTGCCATAATGAGGTATTATGCTGAGAAATACAGATCTGAAGGGGTTGAGTTGTTGGGGAGGACAGCAGAAGAGAGAGGTGTTGTGGAACAATGGCTGGAAGTTGAAGCACATAACTTTAATCCACCGGCGTATGATTTGGCCGTGCATGTTCTGTTTGGTCCATTATTAGGCATCACTCCAGATCCAAAGGTGGCAGAAGAGAGTGAAGCAAAGCTGGTGAAGGTGTTGGATGTTTACGAGGAGAGACTGTCAAAGAGCAAGTATCTGGGTGGGGATTTCTTCAGTCTTGCTGATATAAGTCATCTTCCATTCACAGATTACATTGTGAATAAGATGAATAAAGGGTATTTGATTAAAGATAGAAAGCATGTGAGTGATTGGTGGGATGATATAAGCAGTAGACCGTCGTGGAAGAAGGTTATCGAACTCTACCAACCTCCGATATAGTTCTTCAATGGAGTCTGCAGTTATTGTCACCTATCTTTCAACATGCTTCTTCTCTGTAATAAATGTACTTTTACATACTTATCAATGAAGTCTGCAATGTAAACCCAGAAATCTCATTTGACAACTACTGTTGTTGTCTGAAATTAAATAAATGCGTGCTGGTTTGAAACTGAGCCTCTTGTTATGTTTTAGGTTCTTTAGAAGAAAGTTTGGAAAACGTTGAATTAAAAATTAATAAAATATGAAAAAGAAACATCACAGAAAATTTTAATTTTTATTGAAAGAAATCGATTTTTGTTTCCATCAATTTTTTAAGAAGTTCATAAATTTTGTGGATACCTAAAGAGGGATTTTTCTCTTCTGTCACGTTGATGTGTAAGAAAAAAAAAATCTAAAATTTCATTTTCTTTTACCATGTTTTCGAATTCATTATTGAAATGGATGATTCCATCGTTTAAATTGAAAATAATATTTGTAAGAGGTTTTTTTGTAACTTATCATTTTGTTATTTGATTTGCTCTATCCTTTGTAAATTTGTTTCGAGAACTTTGTATATTAAACTTTCCTCCATATTTAAAAATTAATCAATTATTTAAACACAAAAATATTAAATTTGTTTCGAGAACTTTGTATAGTAAACTTTCCTCCATATTTAAAAATTAATCAAATATTTAAACACAAAAATATTGTAAAGAATAAAATAATAATAAAATTAAAAAAAGTAATATAAATAAAATTATAATTTTAAATGATAATGCTAAATTATAATGCATTATCTAATCAAAATTAATTTGTAATACTTTTTAATATATTTTTAAAATTTATTATATAAATTAAATCAATCATATTATTTATAAAAAAATTTCTTATTGTTTATTGTTGTATCTCTATTTTATCAAATTTATTTATTTTTTTATATTTTTATTTCTTTAAATTTATTGTCTAAAAGTTAAGATGTTGACTAAACTCGAATGATAAATCAACTTATATATAAAAAACATAGTGTATTGTATAAACCCACTTATTTATACTTAGGATTCAAATAATCGCATCATAAATTAATTTTAGAAACAAACTGCAATTGGATCAACAAAACAGTCTAATATAACGATTACAATCATCAAATAACTAACTTTTTCATTAACAAAATAAAATCATACTTAAATAATATTAAACTGTAATTGAGACAGTTCTAATCAAAGACCTACTTAAAAACCTATAAATATAGATAGGATAAAAAGTAGGTGATTATGCTCGGATTTAAACTCTAAAAATTTACAAGATCGAAAGAAAAAACAAAATTAAGAAAGGAGATAAGAATAAATTCTAAAAATGCGATTCTCAATCCTGCACGCATAGTATTCAAATTAAAACCTTAAAGCAATTATATGTTATGGTATATCTTATTCATTTTCATTCAAAATATATATATATATATATATATATATATATATATATATATATAGAATAATAATTATATACTTGTATTTGTCATAGTAATACTTTTATTTTTTTTACTTTATACTTTCTACCTTTTAATTGAGATAAAACATAAAGTTTTTTGTAATTAAGTTATTTAATCTTTTTCATATAAAAATATGAGAAAAGATAAATATTTATTTGAACAAGATGGAATGGGAGTTTATATTTCTTCCATTGAGATGGAATTTCCTTTATTTGTCATTTTATTACAAATATATAAGATGTAAAGATGTATTTTAAAATTTTAAGGAATATAAATATGATTTATTGTTATCTATTATTTAAAGGAAACAACTTAGTGATTATCATCCATAATTAATATAAAAAATAAAATTTTGAAATATCATTACTGTGGAAGAGAGGAAGTGGTGGTGGTAATCATGAATTGGTATACTACCATTGTCATTGTTACCAAAGAATGCATGTGTAAGTTGGCAAAGATGCAGATGGAAGACAACTTCTTATTGGAAAAGGACAACACAATATTTAAGAAGCAACCAAAATAAAAGAACTTCCTAAACTCACCCAATGTTGTTCTTTTGCACCCTGCAATTAATATTTTCTTTTGGTACGTAAAATACTACTTAATCTAATCATCCAACTAATTTTTTTTTCTCTTCACATTGTCTGAGGTTAGTGTGAAATTAAAAATTAATAAATGATTATCCGACCCTCATTTCTTATCTCATTAATTTCTTCACTTTAGTGGAAGACAAGTGTCACACCTTTCTAGCCTCCTCATGTGAATGGGAGACAAGAATGACAACTTCATTTAATTCCCCGCCTATCGGAAACCGTGTGGCCGTAGGGGAATGAGAATTTCCAGATAATGGAAGACAGGTGACAGGCAGGGAATGGATCGAACGTCTATTTTGGTGGCAGTATTTAATGTGAAATTTTGAAAATTGGTGTCACTTATCTGCATGCACACTTCGTCTTCAACCTCCAGAAACTCTATTTTCTCCTCCTTTTCTCTAAACTCCCCAACTTCTCTCTAAGATTTCTCACCTTTCCCTTCCTCCGATCATCAAACCCCTTTCAGATTGAATCTTCCCAGTGACAAGGTCTTTTATTTGCACCGATCAGATTTTCATTTGGACGACTTTGAATTTGGGAGCCATAGAAGTAGTAGACGTTAGAGACTTAGAATAATAGTTGGAATTAGAGGTAAGGGAAGCTTATAAGATTTAATTATGATTATTTCATATGAATGGATGCATGATTTAACGAGTATATGTTTGATGATTTTAATGGCATGTTGAAATATTGTATACTGTTGTATAACATGTTTGACATTTGATATGAACTTAGTTATAAATCTGTTAAACTTAGTGAAATTCTAGAACCTGTAACCGAGGGTCATTAGGACCGTTCGGTTTTTCCAAAAACGATCGGTCTTGGTTGAATTTCCTTTGTAGGAGATCAGTTGATGACCGATCGGTCTTATAATACTCATATTAATTCTTTCCTACTTTGCTTAGTCTAGTCTCTCCAAACAAGTTAAGAAAGTTTTACCTCTCGGTCTTAATATGTACATTTATAATCATCCATTTAGAACGTTCGGTCACTTAGAGTACTCGGTCTTATATTGTTGAGTAGTCAATTTTAAGAGTGCTCGGTCATAGACTAGCTTTCGGTTACTAAGTGCTCGGTCTTATACCAACACTTAGTCTTTGAAGTACTCGGTTTGTAATAATACTATTTTGCTGAAAGTGTGCTCGGTCTTACACTGAGCGTTCGATCATTTGAAGTACTCGGTTTATATTAATAATATTTCTTGGAAAAGTGTTCGGTCTTATACTGACACTTGATTTTCCCAAAGAGTGTTCGGTCTTGTACTGACACTCAGTTTATTGAAGAGAACTCTTTCTATTTTAAGGCATTAGGCCTAAGCTGTAAAGTATTCGGTTTTCTTAAAGTTAATCAGTTGTTGAACGTTCGATCATTCTCATAAATTATCTATATTGGCTCGGTCTTAAATAGTACTCGGTTTCCTTCAGTGTTTGACCGTTCGGTCACTTCCTAAAGTATATTTCTACGTTCGATTTTTCTCCACGGTATCATAAATTATAGAATTATTTCAGAATAATACTGTGTATTACACTATGGAAATTGAATCGTATGAAATGAGAAAGATGAAGTATATTATGATCATTTTAAGAGAATTCCAAGGTGGAATCTCTTGTTATTGAAATTGAATGGTAAAGTATGAACATGGCTAAGTTGAGCTGTCGCTTATCCTGATATTCCGTGATTATTCTTTCTCATGTAGAGAAGGGTAACTCATGCGTGGGAATGACAAGAGGTCCTTTAGCCTCAAGGTATTTCTATACCGAGGTAGCTCCACTGGACTAACCTCGGGTGGCGGTCTGTTGAGTGTATCCTAGTCAGGTTCACCCGGGTGCACAAGCATCGTAACTACATGGTTCATACCGTCCGGACAGTGTCTAGAGTGGTCGGTCTTAAGTATTTATACGTTCGGTTTATATTGTTGTACACGAATAATGATTGTATGTTTGGAAATGTTGTAGCGTATGATTTGGTTTTCATGATTAAATGTATGTGGAAATTGATTAATTAAATTTACATAAGCTTACCCTTATCTTTTTTGTCTTGTCTATGTTGTCGTTCGGTCCTTGGCTGATCGGTTGTTCTCTTCACTGCAATGATCATTCAATGGATGTGAGCAGAGGGCAAATTCGAAGACTCAGTAGAAGAAGCCTTGCAGGCCGTGTAACCAGAGGATAGTGTAGGACCGTCTGATCATTAGATTTAGATAGTTTTAATTACTTGTGCAACCGTTCGGTGTAGACCCCCTTTTGTTCTACCGTTCGGTCTTGAACTGATCCTATGATCGTTCGGTCTAATCTTGTAAATTGTATTCAAACTTATATTTTCCTATACAGTTTCAAATTCTTTATGATATTCTTTTTTCTTTTCTCTTTTACCGCCTATTAACTATTGTTCTTTATTATTATTTTTGTTAACTATTTAAAATAATTATAGCTTTCCATCTATGTTTATTAGAATATTACATTTTCCACATCATTTATATATATATTATTCTATTTATGCAAGTAAATGTTATAAACTATCTCCTGTCAACATCACTCTTGTTTCTTTGTTGCAGACTTTTATTCAAAGCCAAGAAAAACACATAAAGTTTGAAGTTACAAAGTAAGGATAAACTTCATTCTTATCTCTATTTTGTGTGTCTGCATTTGTTTTTCAATTTTATTCTTTAAATACAAATATTTTTATATTAAAATAATTAATTTTAAGTAATTTTTTTTAAAATTTAATTCTTTTTTTAATTATGAAATTACATACGAAATAAATAAAAAATATTTATAGTAAATTTATAAAATTATTTATATTTAATTTAATAATATAATAATTTTATTATTAAAAAATAAATACACATGCATATGTGCTTTTAATAGTATGAATAAAGTACTTAGGAAATAAATAATTATATTTTTTATGTAATCAATTACATTAATATACTATTTAATTTAGGTTAAAAAGCTATGTATTTAATTTTTAAAATTATAGCTAGGATGTGAAAACGGTATGGGGGTATTACTGATGATGAAAATCACTGTTATCCGATCCAAATAGATCAAACTGAGTGTTTTAGGTGAGTAAAAATCTAAGAATAATGTAGGTTTGAATTAAATGTATTTTTGAAATATCAAATTATTTATTTTTTACATATTAAATAATTTGATATGGTGAGATGGTAGTGAAGTTATGTGGAGACTATGACAAATTAGAAAATTAAGATATAATAAAGTAAGTATGGTTATTATTTTTGTAGTGTCATCAATAAATGGATTCACAAACAGACTTTTAGAATAGACAAAAACATTTAAATGGTACCCTACGAAACAAGAAGCTCAACAAAAGGTTATTATTAGAATTTCACATCAATGAAGAGGTGCAGGAAGCAATTCACCCAAAAATGTAAAACAACCACATTTCTCATACAAAGCAATGATATCTTTGTTGTTGGGATTCTTGAACAGGAGCAGCTGATCACCATAGTTCTGCTTTGTCAGCTCTTGTTTAAGCTTCTGAATGCTAAACTTGATACAATATTAACAGCCTCCTCTGTTCGTTGCACAACGTCTTCCTGTTTCTTTCCCTCTCTGTTTCTTTTCTATTTAATAAATACTCTTCTTCAAATTGCGAATTACATCCATAATATGATTCCTACAAGCATTCAAATGAGAATTTTTAGATTTAAAGATGAGAATTGCAAGTTATGGTCCGACACAGGGAATACTGTGCCCCACACCAATCGTGCACAGAATAAGCATTTTGGCACAAAATGCAGCATGGCATGGAATTAAGCTTAGTTTATCTCCAAATGGCGTGGGTTCAACGAATGCATTATTAAAAGAAAAGAAAAGACATATTTCTTCTATTAATTTTCTTATCTATATAATGACAGTAATGAGTAGGGGTTCACGAGTTGCTCCTTAAAAAAAAACAAAAAACTAGGGAAACTCAACAAACACCTCGTGAATTATGTACCCATGGTTCTTAATTTATAAATTTTTATATTAATTTTTATGTATAATATAATACTCGGGGGCCAAACCCCCGTGAAAAGAGCCTTAATATCCGGCACTGATTGGATAGCAAAATGAATAATCAACAGAGATAGAGGAGGAGGAGGAGCTTCCACCAAGCTTTGTTGACTGATACTGAAAAGCGTGTATTTAATCAGAACACAGTGAACATCCTTAGTTGTAGTTTGGTTTTTTGCAGCATGGGAAAAAGTGGTGAGGAAGAAGAGGGTGTTGGTTTCAGCTACGATGTGTTCATTAGCTTTAGATGTGAAGATACTGGAAACAATTTTGTAGGGCATCTCCGTAAAGAGTTGGGTAGGAAGGGAATGGTGACTTTGAACGATGAGAGTGATATGAGGATAGAGGAAGGTCTTTCACCTGCTGTGTGTGAGGCCATTGAAGAATCTAGGATTTTCATCGTTGTGTTTTCTGAGAATTATGCATCTTCCACATGGTGTCTGGATGAACTTGTTAAGATTATCCAACGCAGCCACACGAACATTAAGCAAGTTGTTTACCCAGTGTTCTACCATGTAGATCCCTCAGATATACGGAAAATGAGAAATAGTTTCGGAAAACACATGACGGCACACGAAAATGAGATTGGAAAAGAGTCGCAGAGAATGCAGGCTTGGAGGTCTGCTTTGTCTGAAGCAGTTAACTTGCCGGGGATGCATGTTACCACCGGGTATGTACCTCAACAATTCCATTACAAAACCATTCAATCTTATTTCTATCTCAGCCTATAACTGACTTGATTGTGTAATGTAATTTTTCTATTTTAACGTCAGGAAACCCTCGACAACATTAAATTAACATATATGAGATGAAAAACAACACAAAATTATCTCAATTAAAATTTTATCAAATTTAAATTTCTCTAACTTTTCTAGCTTCAAATTGTGTATTCATAACGGGTAATCATTATTGTTTTGTGCTACTGATTATTAACATCAATGGTTATTATCTAGTACAATACAATGCTTAGTTTTTAACAAAAGAGATACTTATATCAAACAAACAAATTAATACGTTCTGATCCTATAGGTATGAAAACAATTTTATTGAAAAAATTGTTAAGAAGGTTCGTAAAAGCATAGCTCCTAAGCCTTTATCTACCGGTGAAAATCTTGTTGGACTGGAGCCCCACATAGAAGAGGTTATGTCACTTTTGGATATGAATAATGACAAAACTGTAAGGATGTTGGGCATATACGGGCTTGGTGGAATTGGAAAAACGGAACTTGCCAAAGCTTTGTATGACAAAGTTGTGCAAAGCTTTGATGCCGCAAGTTTTCTTGCCGGTGTTAGAGAAAAATCAAACACAATCAATGGCATGGAAGAACTGCAAAATACACTTTTATCTGAGATGTTAGAGGAGTCGGAAACTAAGTTGGGAAGTACCAATAAAGGAATATATGAAATAAAACGAAAGCTTTGCCGAAAGAAAGTTCTTTTGGTTCTTGACGACGTTGATGATAAAGAAGAGTTAGAAAAGTTGGCTGGAGGGTGTGATTGGTTTGGTCCAGGTAGTAGGATCATTATAACGACAAGGGAAAAAGATGTCCTAATTGCTCACCATGTTGGAAATATTTATGAAATGAAGGAACTTGATGAACAACATTCTTTGGAGCTCTTTTGTTGGAATGCCTTCCGACAAGGTTGTCCTAAAACAGGTTTTCAAGATGTGTCTGTCCGTGCTGTAGATTACGCCAAAGGTCTTCCACTGGCTTTAAAAGTGATAGGCTCTGACTTAGCCACTCTTGATGAAGAAAGTTTAGATGCCTGGGAAGATGCATTGGAAGAATATGAGAAGACTCCTCCAAATAAAAAAATTCAAGATGTGCTTAAAATAAGCTACGATAGATTGGATGATGATGCCAAACAAGTTTTCTTGGACATAGCTTGCTTCTTTAAAGGAGAGAGAATGAAATATGTGAAAAAGATACTTAAGGAATTTTGTTCAACATCCAACATGAAAGTACTTGTCAATAAATCACTCATAACTATCGAGAATGACAGGCTGAAGATGCATGATCTAATACAAGATATGGGTAGACAGATTGTTAGGCAGGAAGCACCGATAATCCTGGCCAACGTAGCAGAATATGGGATTATGAAGATGTTATTGAAATACTAAACGAAGATTCAGTAATCGACTACTTTATTACTCTATTTGTTAATTATTTATACATCATAGTATTTAATATTAATGATAATATGCAATTGATGTTGGTTCTTTGTACTTGTGTTAAAGGGAAGTGATAAGATTGAAGGGATTAAGCTAGATCCTCCTAAGCAAGCAGAAGTAAAATGGAGTGGAACTGAGTTTGGAAAAATGAAATGGCTCAGAATTCTCATTGTTCGAAACACATCCTTTTCATCTGAACTTCAACATTTACCAAATCATTTAAGACTACTTCACTGGGACAACTATCCTTCAAAGTCTTTCCCCCAAAAATTCCATCCAAGGAAAATCGTTGTTTTCAATTTGCCTAGAAGTTCTCTAACATTCCAAGAGCCATTCAAGGTACAATTCTACATCATATTTTCCTACTTTTTGCGTTTCAATTGTTTCATTCACATTTATAAGGTAATAACTCAACATGCTGCAAATGATTGTTTTTTTTATTATTATTATTGACATTTTGTATTTGGCAGAAATTTCCATGCTTGAGTAATATGGACTTTTCATATAACCAACGTATCATTGAAATACCTGATGTTTCCGAACTTCAGAATCTAAGAGAACTGAGACTTGATCATTGTAGAAACCTAATTGCAGTCCATCAATCTGTTGGATTTTTGAAAAGGCTTTCTCATTTAAGTGTTTCAGAATGTACAAAACTTCAAAACTTCCTCTCCAGAATGTTTCTACCATCTTTAGAAGTCTTTGATCTTAATCTATGTGAAAGCGTTTGTCACTTCCCAGAGATAATGCAAGAAATGACAAAGCCATTGAAGATTTATATGATAAATACGAGTATTCAAGAGCTTCCAGAATCCATTAGTAAACTTATTGGGCTTGTTTTTATAGACATATCCAATAACAGACAACTTAAATATCTGCCAAGCAGCTTATTCATGTTGCCAAATGTTGATTCCTTCAAAATCGAAGCATGTTCGAAACTTGGAGAATCCTTCAGATGTTTGGTGCAACACCCTTCAAAAATCAATGTTCGCCCGAAACTACGATCACTGAATTTTCAAAAGGGTAACTTGTCTGATGAAGATCTTCTTGCGATTCTTTGCTACTTTCCGAAATTAGAAGAATTGATTGTTTCAGAGAACAATTTTGTATATATCCCTTCATGCATCAAGGAATGTGGTGACTTGACAAGTCTCGATTTGAATGGATGTAAGAAGCTTAAAAGAATTCCTGAACTCACTAGCTTGAGAATTCTTGATGTTCATCATTGTTTCTGGCTTGAAGAAATTTCAGAGTTGCCGTCTACTGTTCAGAAAGTAGATGCAAGATTTTGTTTCAAGTTAACAAAAGAGACATCAGACATGCTATGGTGTCAGGTATCATACTTGTTTTAAATGTACTTAGATATTTATTCCTCTCTTACAACTTCCGGTGTCTTTGATATGCATGTAATATTAGATTTTGCTTAGAATAACTTGTATTTAAACTATTTTTAGTGATAGTCATATAAACGGATAACATTTATTATAATGCACATAGAAGTGACAATTGAAACTGTTACAATATTATGGTAGGTGAAGAAAAGGGTTGCTCGAATAGAAATGGTGATGCCATTTATAACTGAGATTCCAGAATGGTTTAACTTTGTGGGGGTGGGAAGGATTCCTAGTTTCTGGATTCGTGGCAAGTTCCCTAAGATTGTTCTAGCCATGATCTTCCACTGCCAAAATGAGAGTGAAAGGGACAGATATGATGGTCGTGGCCTTGTTGATCTGCGTTTACTAATCAACGGGCGATATGCTCCTCGAAAAGGGTATCGGAACTTTAGAATTGAGGCAGAGCACATCTTTTTGTGTGATGTAGGAGTTTTGTGCAGTGAGAAGGAGTGGGTTGGCAATGCAGTTACGGAGCATGAGTGGAATCTGGTGCAGGTTTCGTATGATGCGACGTCGTCGTTGATGATAAGTGGTTGGGGAGCGTTTGTGTTTGAAGAAGGAACGAATATGGAAGATCTCCTGTTCGTTTGTCCCAATAACTTGATTGTGAACGGAGATTCAACCTCTGTCCATAAGGGAAGTTTGGAGGACGACGAAGACTACGTTCCTCTTCCGGAAGGAATAGCATGGGAATTCTTGTTTGAAGGAATAATGGATGGAATTGTTGAGGCATGGAATAAATTTCCATCTATGGATGTTGCTGAAATCTCTGTGGCTGCCTTGAAGAAGAATTGTAAGATTGAATGGACAGTTGAAGGGATGGAAGGAATACCTTCAGCTGAAAATAGGACGTACATGATTGGACTTTACGGTGTACTCTTGGAAGCAAAACTCAGATTTCCTGATTTGGACGTTGCAGCAGCACTAACTACTGTGGCAAATAGGAAAGGGATTAAAGGAACTTTTAAATCACCCTTACAACAAAATCTGAGGATTCCACAATTGGATTGGAGTACAGTGACACTTCCTCCCTCTCACGACCCTTTGATGCAAATATTCATGATGATGATGAAGCAGCAAAGTACTTCGGAATCCGAGCTCAAAACTAAAACCTTCTGGAAGTTGAAGGAGAGCCACCAAATTCTCCGCAACAGATTGTCACATAAGAGTGCTGCTCAGAACTCAGCCAGCTCTTGGAAAAATCAATATGACGAACTGATTGAGAAATTCAACATGCAATATGATGCGTTTGTTGGGAAGAGACTAGACAACCTTTATGGTGTGGCAAAGCATGAGAAGGACAGTGATGTTTTGAAAGAAAGAGCTAAAGAATTAGAGAGGGAATTGGATGCTGTGGTTGGGAGGCTCCAAAAATCAGAGGAGTTTGGAGATGTAATGACTGCGATGTTCTTGAATGGAGTCAGGGATGGAATCCTTGAAGCACGGGCTATCTTACTTGCTCACCGCATGGACACGCAAACTCATGAACGTGTCACCGACGAGGCTACTACTAATAGTGAAAACATTGCCTAGCATATTTCTTTAAGATTTATAGTGTTAGATTTGTTGAAATTGATTTGTGTTTGATTCTTGAGAGTCACAAACTTCTCTCTTTTATGCCTAGTATATATAAATGTAAAATAAACTTAATGGACAACCAACTATGTTAGTACCATCATGGGTCTTCCACTTTCTGTAAAATATGTTTTGTGCACCTCCATCAAACTCCATTTTCTTCCACTATGGTGTCCACCATGTCTACTCCACTACCACTTAATTTTGGACTTTCATATTTTGTTCCTCTATAAATGAAGGCACCGTGCTTGTAAAATTATGAATCAAGAGGTGAAGTAGTAGTATCACCGAAAGAAACAAAAATAGAGTGTTTTGTGTAGTGTGCTGAGAGAAAGAAAGAAAAGGAGTGTTGTTTATGAGTTTTTAGAGTCCTGTGCGAAATACTTCTGAACTATCTTGTATGTATGCTTGTGTTTCCAGTTTTTATTGAAAGATAATTTTACAGATACCAACAAATTGGTATCAGAGCTTTTCTGAGTCTGAGTGTTCGAGTAAAAAAAAAAGTGAGAAATGACAAACCTTGCAAACAGTGTGTCCCTTCCTCAGTTGACAAAGAAAGTCA
Source organism: Vigna reflexopilosa (assembly GCA_027742785.1). Lineage (NCBI taxonomy): Eukaryota > Viridiplantae > Streptophyta > Magnoliopsida > Fabales > Fabaceae > Vigna > Vigna reflexopilosa. The sequence continues at coordinate 2,477,967 of CM050921.1, read as the reverse complement.
ATTTTGAAAACTGGAGTGTTCAGATGAAAGCTCTTCTTGGATCCCAAGACGTGTGGGATGTAGTGGAGAACGGGTACCAAGAGCCCGCAGAAGACGAGGAGCAGACGGTTGCCCAACTCACTGCGCTGAAGAAAACGCGCGTGAAAGATAAATCAGCTTTGTACATACTGTATCGAGCTGTAGACGAATCTGGCTTTGAGAAGATAGTAAATGCAAAATCTTCAAAAGAAGCATGACAGATTCTGGAGAAAGTATACAAAGGAGACAATCGAGTCAAGCAAGTCAGGCTTCAAACTCTCAGAGGAGAATTCGAAAGCTTGAGAATGGGGGAGAAAGAAAGAGTAACCGAGTTTATATCTCGGGTGGAAGCGGTGGCAAATCAAATCCGCAAGAACGGAGAAGAGTTACCAGTCAGCAGGGTGGTAGAGAAAATTTTGAGATCATTAACAGATGATTTCGAAAGCATAGTATGCGCTATCGAAGAATCAAAGGACCTCTCAGCACTCTCAGTTGAAGAGCTTACTGGTCACTTGAGGCCCATGAACAAAGGAGAAGAAAAATGAAAGAACCTCTTGACCAAGCACTACAAGTGCAGCTTGACTTTAAAGGAGCTCGGAACACTCAGGGCCAAGCTTTTAGAGGTAGAGAAAGAGGTGGTCGAGGACGAAGTGGACGTGGCAGAGGTGGACGTGTCAGAGGTGAATTTGAAGCTGACACAGAACAGACCAAACAACAGAATTGGCGCGGTCGTGGTCAAGGAAGAGGTCGAGGAAGTCGATCTAAGTCAGGAGTTGAATGCTTCAAGTGTGGCAAAATTGGCCACTATGCAAACGAGTGCAAATCAGGAAGTTGCTATAAATGTGGGAAGCCAGGCCATATAGCAAAATTTTGTCAGGCTGAAAAGAAAAACGAAACAAACTTCCTTACTGAGGAAACCAGTGAAGAAATTGGGATTTTGTTGATGTCCAATGGCCCAGAAGCTCAGCCTATGCTGAACTGTTCAAATAATTCGGTTTGGTATTTAGACACGGGAGCAAGCAACCACATGTGCGGAGATGAGAGTTTGTTCAATGAACTCATCATGGTTGAAACCGGACATGTCTCATTTGGAGATGATTCCAAGGTGGCTGTAAAAGGACGCGGAACAATCCGGCACTTGCAAAAGGATGGACGGATTGGAGAAATAAGAGATGTCTACTATGTTCCCGAGTTAAAAAGTAATATTTTGAGCATGGGTCAAATGATGGAGAAAGGCAACTCAGTCCTGATAGAAGATCGAGTACTGTATTTGAAAGATAAAAGTGGTCGTCTGATTGCACGAGTAGAGATGAAGAAAAATCGGATGTATAAGTTGGAGCTGAATATTCTGAAAAACAAGTGTCTAAAGCTTGATGTGAAGGATGAAGCCATGTTATGGCATTTCCGATTTGGCCACTTGAACTTTGGAGGACTGACAAAACTATCAGAGAAGCAGTTAGTACGCAGACTACCTGAAGTAGAATTTGACAAAAGGTTCTGTGAAGAATGTGTACTCGGAAAACATTGGAGGACTAGGTTTCCGAAGTCAGCTGAATACAGGGCAAAAGAACAACTCGGTTTGATACACACTGATCTGTGTGGACCAATCTCTCCTTATTCATTCAATGGTAAAAAATACTTTATTTCATTCATAGATGATTTCTCTCAGAAGACTTGGGTATATTTCTTAGAGGAGAAATCAGAAGCATTTGATGTATTTAAGAAGTTCAAACTAATGGTGGAGAAGGAGACCAGTAAACAGATAAAAGTTGTTCGATCAGACAGGGGAGGTGAATTTACTTCGACAAAGTTTAATGAATACTGTGAAGAACATGGGATAAAACGATTCTTTACAGCTCCATACTCACCACAACAGAATGGTGTTGCTGAAAGGAAGAATCGGACAATTCTTGATATGGTTCGCACAATGCTTAAAGGGAAGAATATGCCAAAGAAGTTCTGGGCGGAAGCAGTACAATGTGCAGTTTATGTACAAAACAGGTGTCCACATACTAAACTGGATGGGATGACTCCACAAGAAGAATGGAGTGGGAGAAAGCCGAGTGTCAATCATTTCAGGATTTTCGGCAACATAGCTTATGGCCATGTTCCAACTCAGCACAGAACAAAACTAGAAGACAAAAGTAAGAGATATGTCTTTATTGGGTACGATGAAAAAGCAAAAGCATACAAACTATATAACCCAATTACAGAAAAGATTGTTGTAAGTCGAGATGTCCAAGTCGATGAGGAAAGTGAATGGAGATGGGACAACATGAAGGAGAAGACCACATGGAACTCAGATTCTGGAGGAGAGAACTCAGCAATAACTGAGAGAATCAATGATTATTCTGATGAAGAAGATGAACCTATGCAACCTAGATCTCGAAGCTTACAAGACATTTATAACTCCACTGATGAGGTACATGTAATATGTTTGTTGGCAGGAGCAGAAGATGTCAAATTTGAAGAGGCCGTGCTCAATGATAGATGGAAGAAAGCAATGGATGAAGAAATTGGCTCAATTGAAAAGAACGAAACGTGGGAGCTGACAGATCTGCCCATAGGAGCTCAACCAATTGGCTTGAAATGGGTATACAAGAAGAAAATCAATGCAGATGGGGATGTAGAACGTTACAAAGTTCGTCTCGTGGTGAAAGGTTACAAACAGCAGAAAGGAATTGACTATGATGAAGTATTTGCTCCAGTAATAAGAATGGAGACAATCCGACTGCTATTTTCTCTAGCAGCACAACACAGATGGAAGATACAGCAAATGGATGTGAAATCTGCATTTTTGAATGGAATTTTAAAAGAAGATATCTATGTGGAACAACCTCTTGGTTACATGAGAAGAGGTGAAGAGAAAAATGTGTTGAAGTTAAAAAAAGCATTGTACGGTTTGAAACAGGCTCCTTGAGCCTGGAATGAGAGAATTGACACCTACTTCAAGAAGAATGGTTATGAGCAGTGTCCGTATGAGCATGCTCTATACCTGAAGAAAGACAAAGGAGATATGTTGTTCGTTGCCTTATACGTAGATGATTTGATTTTCATGGGAAGCAGGAATGAATTGGTTGCAGAGTTTACGAAGGTGATGAAAAATGAATTTGAGATGACTGATCTTGGTGTTATGAAGTACTTTCTTGGCCTGGAGGTGGACCAAAGCACGAAAGGAATTTTTGTGTCTCAAAAGAAGTATGCTGAGGAAATATTGAAGAAAGCAAAGATGATGAAGTGCAATCCGGTTTCTACTCCTATGGAACCTGGAACAAAATTTTCCAAACACGGAGATGGAGATCAAGTCGATGCAAGCAGGTATCGCAGCTTAATTGGAAGTCTGAGGTACTTAACAAACACAAGGCTAGATCTAATGCTAAGTGTGGGAATCACAAGCCGGTTTATGGAGGAGCCAAAATATTCTCATTGGAAAGCACTAAAGCGGATACTAAGGTATGTAAAGGGAACCATGTCTTTTGGATTATTGTACACCAAGTCAGATCATTATCGTCTTCGTGGATATTCAGACAGTGATTGGTGTGGAGATATAGATGATAGGAAGAGCACTACTGGCTATGTGTTCTTCATGGGAGATACTGCATTTACTTGGCTATCAAAGAAGCAACCAATCGTGACGCTATCCACATGTGAGGCTGAGTATGTGGCAGCATCTTTAAGTGTCCGACATGCAATATGGCTGAGAAATCTGCTGAAAAATATGGAAATAATGCAAGAAGAAAAGGTGTTAATCCGAGTAGATAATAGATCTGCAATTGAGTTAGCAAAGAATCCAGTAAACCATGAGAGAAGCAAACATATTGATGTTCGTTTTCACTTCATCCGTGAAAAACTGAAAGAAGGAAGCATTGAACTTGAACATGTAGAAAGTAAGAAGCAGATTGCAGATATATTCACAAAGCCGTTACCAACAAAGTTATTTCAAGAGTTAAGGAAGTTGATCGGCATGAACGCAGGATAAACAGTCCAATAAGTTTATGGAGGAGATTTGTAAAATAAACTTAATGGACAACCAACTATGTTAGTGCCATCATGGGTCTTCCACTTTCTGTAAAATATGTTTTGCGCACCTCCACCAAACTCCATTTTCTTCCACTATGGTGTCCACATGTCTACTCCACTACCACTTAATTTTGGACTTTCATGTTTTGTTTCTCTATAAATGAAGACACCGTGCTTGTAAAATTATGAATCAAGAGGTGAAGTAGTAGTATCACCGAAAGAAACAAAAATAGAGTGTTTTGTGTAGTGTGCCGAGAGAAAGAAAGAAAAGGAGTGTTGTTTGTGAGTTTTTAGAGTCCTGTGCGAAATACTTCTGAACTATCTTGTATGTATGTTTGTGTTTCCAGTTTTTATTGAAAGATAATTTTACAGATACCAACAATAAAGACTTATAAATGTTTGTCAGAAGATTTATAAAGACTATTTATCTAATATTCTTAACGACGTGGGACTTCCAAATGACAATATTAAGTTGGAAACCGAGGCTTGTTCCTTCTCGTCTATTTCCTCCGTGGTATGATATGATACATAAATGTTTCATTGAGTCATTTTAAGGTGATGAGAAAAATATCAGAAAAAAGTTCAATTTTGTTTTTATCTTTTACTGTAATTCTTTATGGAAGATGAGGCCTTTCGGAACACCTCATGGATAGGTTTTATTCTTCTTGAACATTTATTGTGTAAGCAAAAGCCATTCTGCCAAAATATAGATCTGAAAAACAAACACTGAGAGACATTTTGACGCTGAAATCTACAACTGAATGAGGGTATTGGGAACTCTGCAAATGATATATTATTTAATTATTTAAACTCATATCCTATCTGTCTATCTCAAAAATGATGATTCCCCAATTTCATATATACTAATTAATGAACATTAATATACATGCACGTTGTATTTGATGATAAAACTATATTGATTTTCCTTATCCTTAGAAAATAAAACATGAAAACATGTGCAGACATTAGGTTTTGATTTAAACATCAACCTGATGGCAGTTGTATGACCACCAGCTAATATATGCCTTCAGCACATGATATGCATAAGTTTAAAAATGTTTATGTTGCTTCTCCAACTTTAGTTTTGTTTTTCCCAGAAAGAAGAAATTAAACTTGATTAACAAATGTGATTAGCTGCTTGGCATCGGTATATGTAACATCTTTAGGTAGACTAAATAAAATGAAAAAATTATAATAAGTATTACAAAAACCCTAAACTAAATTAACATAGATTTATCTTTATTCAAAAAAATTACACATACAAAGTCATATGGCATGCAAGCCACCCAACATACAACCAACCTAAGAAAAGGTAAAGACTAAAAGAAAAGTACTCTAACTACAAATTGATTGATAAATTATGTTCTTCCTTTACATTAACTTCTCTAAGACGGGATCATATATTAAAAAATATAAACAAATCTCTCATAAGACTAAAAATGAATATAGAAGAACATATTTAAAGAAATAAATTTTTGGGTTAAATATGTTTTTAGTCCTTATACTATCAAGCGGTTTTAGTTTTAGTCCCTTTTTCAAAGTAAGGTACATTTTAGTCCTCCTTCTTAAGGGAACTTTAATTTTAGTCCTCCAAAACTAACACTGTTAAAAACCAGCTGATGTGACTAACAGTGTAATGGCACGTCATTTTTTTTTTCTTCTGACACTAGTCAATCTCCTCCATTCGAAACCCATGGACCACCACCAAGCCACCATCTACACATGGTTGTTGTTTCTCTGATTACAGGTGGCTTTTCACGTTGGCAATTTAGGACATTTGGAGGTCGCGATTTTGGATGTATTTTCTGCGTTTCAGGTTGCGAAGATGCTGCCGCTGGTCATCGGAGATACTCGTTGATGAAGACCACAAGTGAAGGTGACGCTGCTTCACGATGGTGCTTAATGGCGGAGGCATGGCGGCGCTGCTCAATCGTAATGAAGAAGTCGCGATTGGGGTTGAAGCGAACCTGGATTTGAGTTTTGCTGCAGGTGATGGTGGCGCATGGAGCTCTTTTGTTGAGTTGCGATTTGCGACTTCTTTTTTGAAATCTCTGTGCGAAGAAGATGGAGGTCGAGGGTGACAAACCCATTGTGCTCCCGTGACAGCAGCACATGGTGAGGATGTGATTCTAGGTTCCCTCTGATTCTGGGCTTCTGTGTTTTCTCTAGCAAGTGCGAGATCGATGGTGACGCGAAGGCGGCAAGCTTCTTGGTGGCTGCCATGGAGGAGATTGAATCTTGCGATCTGGCAGAGAGAAACACGATACTGGTTGCGCTCTACAACGACAGCTTGGTGGTGGTCCGGTGAAGAGTTTTTTTTTGGAGGATTTGGTGAAGATGATGGAGGGAGTGGAAGATGGAAGGAAGGAGACAGAGGGGGAGAGAGAGGGGGAGAAAAGCTAGGAAAGATTGACTACTATCAGAGAAAAAAAATGACGTGTCATTACACCGTTAGCCACATCAGCTGATTTTTAACAGTGTTAGTTTTGGAGGATTAAAATTAAAGTTTCTTTAGGCCTTGTTCACTTGAGTGGATTTGATGGAGAGTAATTGAGTGGATTTGAGAGGATTTGAAGGTAAATTTTTTTGTTGTTTATTTGAGTGAATTTGTAGGTAAATGAGAGTGAATTTAACTAAAATGTATTTTACTTTTAAAAAGGGACTAAAATCAAAACCGCTTGATAGTATAGAAACTAAAAGCATATTTAACCCTAAAATTTTTTATAAAATGAAAATTTAAATAATTATTATTTTTATTTATAATTACTCGTGAAAGATTAAGAATAACTTTTCAATTTCATTATAACAATTTTTATTAATTTACTAACCATACACAATACCTAAATCGGTAGTCATCATGTATGAGAGTGAAGATTAAAATCATTTCATTTATAACATATGTTTGATATAAATATTCTTTTCTTCAAATATAAAGATTAGTACTATAAAAAAAGATGGAACACTAAAGAACAAGAAAATTAATATGATAAATTATCCACTACTAATGATAATTAGTTATTGTATGTGTTGGATCATTTATGAAGTTGCTCCATTCCTTGTCCTATAATATATCCTAATTAATCTCATCCAATAGGTTGACAAAAACCTCATCTATTACTATTCCTGCATGTCACTCAGAACCATCCAAAAGGATGAAGAAAAAGACCAAAAGTCTGTATGAACAAAGAGATTTCGTTTACAATAAGATGATGATCTTCTAAATCTAGTTTTAGTTTATTCTTAAATATAATTTATATAAACAGATAACGTTTAAAAAAACTTATTTCATAATAATAAATAATTTGAGAAGGAGTAGTTTTCTCACATGGGACTCAACCAATAATGATAAAAGAAATCCGTGGAAACAAAAACAGACATCCGTGGATAAAATTCTTAATAAACATCAAATGATAAATATATGTTATTTATTATAAGTTATTTTTTATATTTTTTACCTACAATTAAATGAATAAACTAAAATTATTAGTAAACAAAAATCAATATTAAGAAAATTATTTATAATTTGATTTCATTATTTTTATATATTTTTTAAAATTTATGAAAATAACATTGCTTTTTACAAATATTAATTCTATTTAAATTTATATTTTTGCAAAACTTTAAATTTGTCTTTTAAAATTATGAATGTTGTTTATATCAATATTTTATGATATATTGGATAATACTTTAGGATTAAATTTCTTTTACACTTATATTTTGAAAATTAAGTTTATTTAAAATATATAAAATTTGTAAGTATTCATATATGTTTGTAAATATAAAATAATTTACATATTTGTTAAAACTACTCTTAAGTGGCACACACAGATTTGCAAAATGATAAAAAAACAAATCAAATAGTTTTTAGAAATATTATGAATAAGGAAAATAAAGAAAATAATAAAAAACAAATATAAAATATTATATATATATATATATAGAGAGAGAGAGAGAGAGAAATTAAAAAAAAGGAGTTACAAATTGATCTTGTTTATGATTGTTATTCAAACTAACCGTAATTGTAAGATTCTGACACAAACAAACAAATGAGATTATATAGATATTTTCAATAAAGATAAAATAATTTGTTAATTATATAATTTAAAAAAATTGGTTAATAGTTAATTAATTAAAATATATTAGATATTATTAGATAATATGTGATATTTTTAAATACAGTTAGGTATTAATAAATAATAATAAAATATTTGAAAGATTATAAAAGATAAAATTATTTATTAAATTAGAAGATTTATTTTATTTCCTAAGAGATAAAAGATTTATCCATTAATTAGTAAAAATATGTTGGTGAATAGAGAAGTATGAGAACCAAAGTCTGAAGTGAAGTTACGAGGAGATTTCATTAGTGTAGTCTTTATATTATAATCGGTGAGTTTCTCAAAACAGATGGAAGAAAGGAAGACCAGATCATCCTAGTATAAGATGTATTATAATGTTGTTAGGTGCAGATTAAGCTAGTGATATCAAGTTGAGAGGGATGTAGTTTTGAAGATGGTTACAAATGAATGAGTCAAGAAGTGCAGATAGAGTACCAAACTTGGTTTTGGTTGTTGCAACAGATGAGAGTTCTACTTTGGCAGTGAGATGACATGGTTATGGACTTTGTTACTCATTCATCAAGATGAATAAAAGAAGCATGAAGTTATTAGAGTAGTTGTGAATAAGAGTGAATCAAGAGTGTCAATGTTTGACAATAGATCAGAGTTTTGTATAATCAAGTCAGTTGTGTAGTACTTCAAAGAGGATATAAGATGATGTGAAGCAATCGGAAGGCTTTAGTTTGAAGTCAAGGCCAACTAAAGTTTTGGAAATAACTTATAAGAGGTAGTGGAAGACATCTGGGAAGTGAGTTTAGTTTGACAGGTATAAATTGTTTGATCAGGCGTAAAAAGGACCCTTAAAAGCTTAACTTTGGAGGTTAAGAAGTTGTTTTAAGAGTAGTGGCTAGACCAATCTACACTCTTGAACACTAGAACATTTAACACAAAGACAATGTTTTTAGTCAATTAAGTGTTGGGGATAGTATCTTGGTCAATTTTTTTCTTTCTACTTGATGAATGAATTTTCGAGGAAAAAAAAATTCTTGTTGGAAAGAATGTAAAAACCTAGACTATGACATTTTAGAGGTGGTAGTGGTTGAAAAATAGTGAGACACAATTACTTTTAATATTAAATGGTTTTAATAAAAATAGTTTTGTTATTAACGAGTTTCATTATTTTAAAATATATTTTTTTCTAAAAATTATTTTTCTAGAGTTATCTGACTTCTTTTCAAAAAGTTCTCGTTCTCTGTTTATGTGTTTAAAGATCATAGACTATTGGGAGTGATCCTCGCGGTGAGATCTTTAAGTTTGACCAATCAAATTTTCAAATAGAGTAAGTTAATTTTTTGCTCCTTTTTTTGGGTTTGTTGCTTCTTCCTTACATGCTAGCCCTTTTTGTTTTGCATGTGAAGTTTGAGTCTTCTATAAGACTTTCTGCTAATAAGTGGTCCTAACGATATACTCTGATCGTGCTTATGTAGTTTGTAGGAGCATATAGAACTTCCTGTGCATTTAAAGTTGGTTTAGGCTTTCTAGAGCGGTTTGCTCATTTATCAAGTAAGGAAAGCTAAATTACCCTGATTTAAGTGTATGGTGTATTAAGAATCTGAGTTGCATGTTTGAGTTGCTTAAAATTGGTTGAAATGTTGGTATTGGTGTTTGTGCTGATGAAATATGACATGTTGAGTTGATATAGAGGCTTTGAATCGTTTTTAGTGATTGAATGTTGAAATGTTGGTATACTTACTTTCTATTGAATATTTTCACTATTATAAGTCACTAACTTGAACGTATGAGTGTCTTTGACAGATATCCTCCCGCATGGCTTGGACAAAGAGAAGAGGGAGCAAACAATGCAGTTTGGATAATAGAGGATAATCAAGAAACTCATCTAGTCTTTAGAACAAATTGAAATGCTTTGAGTAAGGAATCTCAATCCTAACCCGAAACAGATTATTTTATGGAAGTATTTATCAGGGAAATTTTATACCTATGACATGAGTTTTAACGTAATAAGAGTTTGATATTATCTTTATAGGTTTGCAGGTTTATGGTTTTTCTTTATTTTATATAGTATTTAATTTTGTTATTTTTAAATAATATAGAATTTTGATTCACATTTAAGATTATTTGCAAAATCGTGTTTATCACATATTCCTTCTATTAGTTTTCTTATCCTGGAAAAAGTTGATCCCGAGAAAATAACAAAAGAATTTTTTTTTTTTAACAATTTGTTTTCGACAACTCTTTTACAAACATATGTGATACGTTTTTACAATGATATGATAATTTATGATTGATCTCTTTTAAATATTTTTTTTAAAATTAAATTCAAGCATACCAATAAATTGCTAACATAACATGTAAAAATCCTTTTATTAATATTGATTTGTTTACCAAAGAAAACAATACTGTCTAAGATGACACAGAACATCTTACCAGAAAGAAACAACACTTCCGAAAAATAGATGACACACAGAGTACAATTTAAAAGACATCATTTTACACCTGCTACAAATCTTATACAAATATGCTAGGCAATGTTTTCACTATTAGTAGACTCATCGGTGACACGTTCATGAGTTTGTGTCCGTGCGGAGAGCAAGTAAGATGGCCCGTGCTTCAAGGATTCCATCCCTGAGTCCATTCAAGAACATTGCAGTCATTACATCTTCAAACTCCTCTGATTTTTGGCGCCATACCATACTATTGAATACCCTCTCTAATTCTTCAGCTCTTTCTTTCAAAACAACACTATCCTTGTCATACTTTGCCACACGATAAAGTTTGTCTAGTCTCTTCCCAACAAACGCATCATATTGCATGTTGAATTTCTGAATCAGTTCGTCATATTGATTTTTGGAAGAGCCGGCTGAGTTCTGGGGAGCAGTTATATGTGATAATCTGTTGCGGAGAATTTGGTGGCTCTCCTTCAACTTCCAGAAGGTTTTAGTTTTAAGCTCGGATTCCGAAGTACTTTGCTGCTTCATCATCATCATGAATATTTGCATGAGAGAGTCGTGAGAGGGAGGAAGTGTCACTGTACTCCAATCCAATCGTGGAATCCTCAGATTTTGTTGTAAGGGTGATTTAAAAGTTCCTTTAATCCCTTTCCTATTTGCCACAGTAGTTAGTGCTGCTGCAACGTCCAAATCAGGAAATCTGAGTTTTGCTTCCAAGAGTACACCGTAAAGTCCAATCATGTACGTCCTATTTTCAGCTGAAGGTATTCCTTCCATCCCTTCAACTGTCCATTCAATCTTACAATTCTTCTTCAAGGCAGCCACAGAGATTTCAGCAACATCCATAGATGGAAATTTATTCCATGCCTCAACAATTCCATCCTTTATTCCTTCAAACAAGAATTCCCATGCTATTCCTTCCGGAAGAGGAACGTAGTCTTCGTCGTCCTCCAAACTTCCCTTATGGACAGAGGTTGAATCTCCGTTCACAATCAAGTTATTGGGACAAACGAACAGGAGATCTTCCATATTCGTTCCTTCTTCAAACACAAACGCTCCCCAACCACTTATCATCAACGACGACGTCGCATCATACGAAACCTGCACCAGATTCCACTCATGCTCCGTAACTGCATCGCCAACCCACTCCTTCTCACTGCACAAAACTCCTACATCACACAAAAAGATGTGCTCTGCCTCAATTCTAAAGTTCCGATACCCTTTTCGAGGAGCATATCGCCCGTTGATTAGTAAACGCAGATCAACAAGGCCACGACCATCATATCTGTCCCTTTCACTCTCATTTTGGAAGTGGAAGATCATGGCTACAACAATGTTAGGGAACTTGCCACGAATCCAGAAACTAGGAATCCTTCCCACCCCCACAAAGTTAAACCATTCTGGAATCTCAGTTATAAATGGCATCACCATTTCTATTCCTTCTACCCCTTTCTTCACCTATCATATCATTGTAACAGTTTCAATTGTCTCTTCTATATGCATTTACATCACAATCACTAAAAGTAGTTTAAATATCAGTTATTAAGAAAAATCTAATGTTACATGCATATCAAAGAAGCCGGAAGTTGTAAGAGAGGACAAGGTTTAATAAATATGTATTTGTAATTTTAAACCATTCTAAACAAATATTTACAATTAAAACCATGCAACTTGTATTTTACAATATATAAGTTTCATTTTACGTATAAAAATTTGGACAAATAGATCTCTTTTTCAAAGGTTAAAAAATAAAAATATATTAGTAAATATTTAAAAACGGGTATTGTAAAACCAAAGTAAAAGAGTATGAAAAAATAATAATATTTTAAAAGTGACCACAAATATTATTTTAGAAAATGCGTAATTTTTTTTTCCTAAAATAAATGAAACAAGATTTAAAATAAGTATGATACCTGACACCATAGCATGTCTGATGTCTCTTTTGTTAACTTGAAACAAAATCTTGCATCTACTTTCTGAACAGTAGACGGCAACTCTGAAATTTCTTCAAGGTCTAAACAATGATGAACATCAAGAATTCTCAAGCTAGTGATTTCAGGAATTTTTTTAAGCTTCTTACATCCATTCAAATCGAGACTTGTCAAGTCACCACATTCCTTGATGCATGAAGTGATAGATACAAAATTGTTCTCTGAAACAAGCAATTCTTCTAATTTCGGAAAGTAGCAAAGAATCGCAAGAAGATCTTCATCAGACAAGTTACCCTTTTGAAAATTCAGTGATCGTAATTTCGGGCGAACATTGACTTTTGAAGGGTGTTGCACCAAACTTCTGAAGGATTGTCCAAGTTTCGAACATGCTTCGATTTTGAAGGAATCAACATTTGGCAACATGAATAAGCTGCTTGGCAGATATTTAAGTTGTCTGTTATTGGATATGTCTATAAAAACAAGCCCAATAAGTTTACTAATGGATTCTGGAAGCTCTTGAATACCCGTATTTATCATATAAATCTTCAATGGCTTTGTCATTTCTTGCATTATCTCTGGGAAGTGACAAACGCTTTCACATAGATTAAGATCAAAGACTTCTAAAGATGGTAGAAACATTCTGGAGAGGAAGTTTTGAAGTTTTGTGCATTCTGAAACACTTAAATGAGAAAGCCTTTTCAAAAATCCAACAGATTGATGGACTGCAATTAGGTTTCTACAATGATCAAGTCTCAGTTCTCTTAGATTCTGAAGTTCGGACACATCAGGTATTTCGATGATACGTTGGTTATATGAAAAGTCCATATTACTCAAGCATGGAAATTTCTGCCAAATACAAAATGTCAATAAGAATTATCATTTGCTGCATGTTGAGTGATCAACTTAATAATGTGAGTAAATATGGAAGATTTTGTTCAATGAAAAACTGAAACGTAAAAAATAGAATAATATGATAGAGAATTGTACCTTGAATGGCTCTTCCAATGTTAGACAACTTCTAGGAAAATTGATGACAAAGATTTTCTTTGGATGAAATTTTGGTGGGAAAGACTTTGAAGGATAGTTGTCCCAGTCAAGCAGTCTTAAATTATTTGGTAAATGTTCAGGTTCAGATGAAAAGGATGTGTTTCGAACAATGAGAATTCTGAGGCATTTCATTTTCTGAAACTCAATACCACTCCATTTTACCTTTTCTTGCTGAGGAGGATCAAGCATAATCCCTTGAATCTTATCACTTCCCTTTAACACAAGTACAAAGAACCAACATCAATTCCATATTATCATGATTAATATAAAATACTATAATGTATAAATAAAAAACAAATAGAGTAAAAAAGTAGACGATTACTGAATCTTCGGTTAGTATTTGAAGAACATCTTCATAATCCCATATTCTGCTACGTTCACCGGGATTTGGTGCTTCCTGCCTAACAATCTGTCTACCCATATCTTGTATTAGATCATGCATCTTCAGCCTGTCATTCTCAATAGTTATGAGTGATTTATTGACAAGTACTTTCATGTTGGATGTTGAACAAAATTCCTTAAGTATCTTTTTCACATATTCCATTCTCTCCCCTTTAAAGAAGCAAGCTATGTCCAAGAAAACTTGTTTGGCATCATCATCCAATCTATCGTAGCTTATTTTAAGCACATCTTGAATCTCTTTCTTTGAAGGAGTCTTCTCATATTCTTCCAATGCATCTTCCCAAGCATCTAAACTTTCTCCATGAAGAGTAGCTAAATCAGAGCCTAGCACTTTTAAAGCCAGTGGAAGACCTTTAGCGTAATTTACAGCACGCATAGACACATCTTCAAAACCAGTTTTAGGAAAACCTTGTCCGAAGGCATTCCAACAAAAGAGCTCCAAAGAATGTAGTTCATCAAGTTCCTTCATTTCATAAACATTTCCAACAATTAGGAGATCTCTTTCCCTTGTCGTTATAATGATCCTACTACCTGGACCAAACCAATCACACCCTCCTGCCAACTTTTCTAACTTTTCTTTATCATCAACGTCGTCAAGAACCAAAAGAACTTTCTTCTTTGGTTTTATTTCATAAATTCCGTTATTGGTACTTCCCAACTTAGTTTCCGACTCCTCAAACATCTCAGATAAAAGTGTCTTCTGTAGATCTTCCATGCCATTGATTGTATTTGATTTTTCTCTAACACCGGCAAGAAAACTTGCAGCATCAAAGTGTCGTACAATTTTGTTATACAAAGCTTTGGCAAGTTCCGTTTTTCCAATTCCACCAAGTCCATATATGCTCAACATTTTTACAGTGTTGTCATCAATGTCCAAAAGTGACATAACCTTTTCTATGTGGGGCTCAAGTCCAAGAGGGTTCTGACCAGTATATAAAGGTTTACGACCTAGATTCCTTTGGACCTTCCCAACAATTTCTTCAATATAATCCTTTTCAAACCTACATGAGTAAAATGTATTAATTATTTGTTTTATATCTGGATTTCTTTTTTGTTATTATACCAAATAACAAGCATTGTGATTATTGTACTAGATAACAATAAGCATTAATTAATCACTATCGCAACAAAAAGTAATTATTACATCATGAATACACAAAAATTTACTAGAGATGAAAAAAGTTAGAAAATTAAAAATTCGATAATTTATAATAAAGAGAAGTATCTAAATATAATATCAAATTCAAGCAAAAAAAATGGATTTTTTTTCCACATTGGATTTGTTTAATAGTTTTTTAATCTTTAAATTAATTTCTTAAAAATGTTCATAACTAAAATCTCATGACTAACCATTCACTAGTGAAAAAACACTATTTAACGTCAGCTCATAGACGTCTGTTAGAGCTCCACCGAAGTCATATGATGACCGGTGGCATTACCGTAAATAAGATGGTAACCTAGACATCGGTTTCAAGGTAATACGACGTCTATTAAGCAGTACACGTCAGCTCTGCCGTAAGCCGACGTCCAATGTAATGAGGTAGACGAGAAGACAGACTTCTCCTGCACATTTGACGTCGGTTATGATGGGGGGCCGACGTCTACTTGGGTGCAGTTAATGCTGGTCACCTGATTCTCAGGCTATTAAACGTCAGGTTGTCAAAAATCGACGTCTATAGCCTGTTCGGAAGGCGGGAAGACAAAAATTTTCTACAAAATAGACGTCGCATTTCTGGGTGTGCGACGTCTATGTGCCTGTAATTAATTATGTGCATCAAACTTCGAGGCACTTCCACGTCCGACAGCAGAAAACCGACGTCTATATTATTATAGACGTCGGCGCCCCTTCACAACTGTCGTCTACATCCCTGACAGGATGTGAAACGTCAATCGATTCAGTGCCCTAGACGTCGGTGCCCCTTCACAACTGACGTCTAATGGGCATTCAAAAAGTCAGATTACTATAGACATCGGTTTCACAAGCAACCGACGCTCAATTTCATTTTAAATAAATCGCAGACTCTTCACGACATTCAGTTTCTGATATCGTCTTCCTCTCTTCTCTTTTTTCTCTTGTTTCTCTCTTGCGGCATTGCATTATTGTTTCTGATATCTTTATCGTCTTCCTCCTCTTCTTTTTCTCTCTTTCGGCATTGCATCCCAGGTGCTTTTTTTTTTATACTTACCGTTTAAACTTTGTTTAGTCTTTCATCGATTATCTTCTGGTTCAACTGATTAAAATTTGTTTTCTTTGTGTTGTGTTTTAGTGTAGTTTTGTTCCTTTCTTGGGGTAAAGTAGTAACACATTCTCCATTTGCTAGCTGCCTCCCAGAAAAAACGGCGTCTTGTGAATTTCTTTTGGTCGTTTCAACCCAAAAACGACCCTGGGTAGTTGCCTAGTTATCGTTTCACCGTGATTTTTCCCTCTTGCGGATGAAAATGGAACTAAGCAACAACCCAGGTTCGATCTTGGGTTGAAATGCCATAAGAAATTCAAAAGACGCAAGCTTTTTTTCGGGAGAAACTAACAAAAGGAGATTGTGCTACTATGCTATCCAAAGATGGGAACAAAACAGCACTAAAACACAACCATTGTATTAGACGTCGATTAATGTATACACCGACGTCTATAGTACCTTTTAGACGTCTGTCAGTGTCATTTTCGAAGTCTTTAGTGCCTTTTCGACGTCGGTTATTGCTCAGACCGACGTCTATATAATGTCTTTAGACATCCAGTTTCGACGTTTAGTGACGTCGAACATGGCACTGACTGACGTCATTATAGACGTCGGTTATATTCATGTCCGACGTCCCATTGACGTCACCGACAATGACGTCGGTTGTTTAGTAGACGTTAAAAGCCCAAAATAACCGACGTTAAACAACATTTTTCTATTAGTGATTACACACTAAAAGAATCTAAAATTTTAATTCATAGTCAGCCATTTAACATTTTATATACGTTATTATAATTAGGATGTAACATAATATATAAAAACGAGTGCACCTAATAAAAATAATATTAATGCCCATAAATTACACCCAGTCATTCTTGTTTTTGTAACAAGTAAATTCCCACATATGTGTTGAACTTTTGAGTATAACATTTGCTTAGTAAAACACACACTCAAATTACTTTTGAGTATGACATGTTATTAATGCTATTAATGAATAAGAATTGGTGAATGACATGCTATCAACGTCTTGCATTCAACAACGAAAAAACCATGATTCAAAATAATTTGTAACATTTTCGTAAATAAATGTTCAATTTAGATGTTGAAATTTATACTTTTCCAACATCATATGCTCATTAGACTCAGAATTCTCAATTTTCAACGTCATATTGAATAAATTTCATGAAAATGTTTGGTGCGAAAGTGAAAATATACTTTTAAATGTCCTAGTTTCAAACGTGAAAAAGATATAAGATATAAGAATATCACTTTTCAAATGTTATATATTAGTGAATTCAGTGAAAATTTAGGTAACTTTATCTTTGCGTGAACCCTACAAGCGACAGTTTATACGAAATTCTTGCTAATCTTGACAATTTTTCAAAAAGTCCTGAAAATTACAACGGTTTAAAAAAAATTGTCGATAATCACTTACAACATAGCTTTTCTCAACTACTTTGGCAATCACGGAAAATTTATTTTCCAAAACTTAAAACTGCCAACAAGACTAAAAATAACTCTTTGAAAAAATTGCATAAGAATTTTATAGTAAGTAAAACATGATAAGATAACAATAAGGTGACTACCATATCATTTCCTTAATAAGAAAATTTAACAACATAAACTCAATTAAAAATATAAATTTATTAAATGTTGGAGTGCAAACAAAGTCCCACATTGAGTAAAAGAAGGGTTGGTCAAGAGTTTATATACACATAGATACATCCATTGGTAAGAAGCCTTTTGGAGTGGTACCAAAAGCAAACCCGTGAGGGCTTGGCCCAAAGCGGACAATATCTTACCATGTGTGGAGATCTATGTGTGTGTCGAACCTCCCCAACAGTGGTATCAGAGCCTAGGTTGTGATACTCACAGACAAAAACTAGAGTCGGTGGAGTACCCAGATGCGGATGGTATTCCGCGTGCAGAAGGTTAGCAATGTGGTCGAAGGAGATCTGTCAGTTGACTCTTCTGGCAAGGAGGAGCAAAAGAAAGAATTCAAGGAAAAAGATGATAAAGCGTTGTTAATAATACACCAATGCGTCGACGATACGAACTTTGAAAAGATCCAGAATGCAGTGTCTGCAAGGGAAGCATGGAATATCCTCGTTCGTTGTCACTCTGGAGGAGAAAAGGTCAAGAAGGTTCGGCTACAGACTCGACGGAGACAGTACGAACACATGGAGATGGAAGACAGCGATAGGGTGAGTGAGTTCTTCAGCCGTTTGATAACTGTGGCGAACCAGATGAAAGCTTGAGGAGACAAGATCACAAATGCGATGATAATGGAAAAGATTTTAAGATCAATGCCTGCTGCATTTGATCATATAGTCGTAACCATTGAAGAAACCAGAGACATGGAGAAACTTAAGATTGAAGAACTGCAAAGCGCGTTTGAAGCTTATGAGATGCGACGAAATGGAAGAAAGAAACGTGATGACCAAGCCTTGAAGATTCAACATATCTCTAGTGAAGGAAAGAAGAAATCGAGTAAGTGGAAAAACAAGAACAAAGATCAGAAGAAATGGAAGAAAGATTCAGATCACCAAGAGGAAAAAGTTAATTCTGCAGATAAGAAGAACGTCTCGAGGAAACAATATTCGAAACAAGAGAAGAAGAACATGGAATACTTCGTGTATCGGAAGAAAGGTCACCTGTCCTATGAATGTTGGTTCAACAAGGATGTCCAGAACCAGAAAGGAAAGAACAAAGAAGCGCACCTGGTTGAAGAAGAATCAGAAACAGAGCCTTTAATCCTTATGGTCGCAACCAACACAGATGGTACAGATTCTTCCAAGAACATATGGTACGTTGACTCAGGCTGCTTTAACCACATGACGTACAATAAAGATTGGCTGATAGACTTGGATGAATCCAAGAAAAGCAAGGTTAGGGTCGCAGACAATAGCACACTGAAGGTTGAAGGTATTGGTAATGTTAGAATTAGGAGGAAAAATGGATTGCATGCAACGCTAGAAAACGTTATGCTAGTTCCAGAAATGAAGTGCAATCTCTTGAGTGTGAGTCAATTGACAGAGAAAGGATTCACGATTATCATGGAAAGCAACGGTCAGATGGAGGTATTTGATAAAGGTAAAAATTTGATTTTTAGATGTAATAGATCTGGAAACCGAACTTTTCAGGTTAACATTGATGCAATTGAGAATCTGCATTGTCTATCTACTATAAAAGATGATGAAAGTTGGAGATGACACTTTCGTTATGGACATCTAAACTTCAAGGATCTGCAACGTATGAGCAACAAAGCTATGGTATCTGGGTTACCATGCATAACACAACCAAAGAAAGGATGTGAAACGTGCATCATTGGCAAACAAACAAGAAGACATTTCCAGTCACAACTGGAAATGAGATCAAGAGAACGTCTGGAAGTCGTGCACTCGAACGTATGCGGACCTTTGGATGTACCAACCTTAGCAGGAAATAGGTATTTTGTAACATTTGTGGACGAATTCAGTCGAATGATCTGGGTATATTTCATAAAGCAGAAAAGTGAAGTACTTGAGATGTTTAAGTATTTCAAGAAGCTTACAGAAAAGGAAATTGAGAAAAGCTTAAAGCTGCTTCGATCAGATGGTGGCGGTGAATATACATCACGTGAGTTCGAAGCTTTCTGTCAGGAAAATGGTATAGTACATGAGGTAACAGCTCCTCACACGCCACAATATAATGGTCTTGCTGAACGACGCAATCGCACAATCTTGAATATGACAAGATGCATGATAAAAGAGAAATGTTCCATGCTAGGGGATGAAGAAGACCATAGTCCTTTGTTTGAAATGTTTGAGTGCAAACAAAAGTTCCATGTTGAATAAAAGAAGAGTTGGACACACAAGATGCAACTAAATACAAAATCAACCATAAATATTTATTAACATTCAATTAAAAGTTCACAAGATTATAAAAATTTTAAGATATAATTAAATTTATTTTAATTTATGTATGCGACCCATATTACTTAATGCATTTTTATTTTAAAATTTCGAATTTAGCATGGAATAAATGTAATATGCTTTTAATATTATTTTACTTTGTATTTATTAACGTAATTACATGGATGAAAGGAATTGTTTTTGTACATACCTGGTGGTGGTGGTAACATGCATCCCTGGCAAGTTAGCTGCTTCAGACAAAGCAGACCTCCAAGCCTGCACTCTCTGTGACTCTTTTCCAAACTCTTTTTCGTGTGCCTCCATGTGTATTCCGAAACTATTTCTCATTTTCTGTATATCTGAGGGATCTACATGGTAGAACACTGGAAGAAAATAAATTTGCTTAGTACTGTTGATGTGGGTGCGTTCGATAATCTTAACAAGTTCATCCAGACACCATGTGGAAGATGCATAGTTCTTAGAAAACACAACTATGAAAACATTAGATTCTTCAATGGCCTCACGCAGAGCAAGTGAAAGACCTGTCCCTATCCTCATATCCCTGTCATCATGGAAACTGAGTATTCCCCTTCTACCCAACCCTTCACGGAGCTGCCGTAGAAAGGTGTGCCTAATATCTTCACCTCTAAAACTAATGAACACATCGTAGCGAGAACACTCTTCTTCCTCACCATGTTTTCCCATGTTAAAGAAGCCAAGCTACAACTAAGGATGCTGAACTACTATGTTCAATTTAGTGTGTTGTGATTACATAAAGCAGAGTATCCTACGCTGATATACACACTTTACTTTATCAATGAAGTAAGGTTCCTGGAAGGTGCTCTTGTCTGTGCCCATTCACTGTTCTGGGCACTCTGCCAAACATGAGGGTCCAATGATCCAGACGCTACATATGATACGAACATGATTCACACGGATAGTGTTTGACCATCAATACTAATATTTGTATTCATTCAAAAAGCAAATTTTATATAATTAATTAACTTTATATATTGTATTTTAAATTAAATAATAATAATAATAATAATAATAACTGTAAGAGCACGGAAATATAAGGCTGGTGGGTCTAGACAGCTAGATTCATAAATTAAAGGTACTTTCATAGATTTAATTTCATAAGCCAAGTTGAACTATTATTTCATTAAAAAGTATATAGTTATATTTATAAAAATTAATTCAAATTACTATTAAATATTTTTGAAGAATGATTCAAATTACTATTTTATATCCCTGGAAAAATGTCAAAAATTCATTATATAATAATTATGTGGAAAATAAACAAATAATTTAAAATTTATTTACATGTTCTTATGTTATAATTATTTTTTATTGAATTAAACATGTTTTTAATTTCTAAATTTTGATGTAAAATTAAAATTTGTTTTTGATTAAAATTTTGAAATATTTTTGTCATAAAGTAAAAGCTAATAAATATAATATTTTAATCTAATTATATTAAATTTATTAGATTTGTCAAATTTATTTTATGTTAATATTTAAGTTTTTTAATACATTCTTACTCTAATATTTACTAAAAAAATATATTTAACACATAAAACATATAATATTTAAAATGATTATATTTATTCATTTTAAATTTTAAAAATTAAAATATATCAAAATTGAAAAAAAAAAGATTTTGTCTTAAAATTCAGATATCAAAACATATTTAACTTTTTTTTATTTTAGAAGTAACATAGTGTTTTTGAAAAATATTATTTATTTATAATTTAAAATAAATAATATTTATATGCACTTTTTATGCTGTCTCAATTGTACGGATGTAGGGTATAAATATATCAAAATTAAATTTATAGTATTAATTTTCTATTTTATCTTTGAAAATCAGGTAAATGATAGAAACGTATTTTTTAAGTTACCCTATTTTTTCCTAAGAACCAACCTGTCAATCCTACCTACAGTACTCCTCTTCATATATTTATTAGAATAGTGCACAAATAATCAATATATGTACTATGCTGTGCTGTTTCAACCTGTCAATTTTATGGTATAATTTTGTATTTTATCATTCATAGAAACGGTTTGTTAAGTTACCGTATTTTTTGTTTTTTTCCTATCAACCCCTACCTGCAGTATAGAGTTGTTATTAGTAAATCCGTAGGCAAATTATTTTAGACACAGAATTCTACACAGTTTTATTTTTTAAAATGTAGTTTTTTATTTAGAAAAAATATAGCAACAAATATTTAAAATTACAGAAATAAAAATTTTGTTTAGAAAAAATATTTTTTGTTTAGAAAAATATTTATTGAAAAATTATATAAAAATATAGATAAAAAATATTAAATTTATTAAAAAAAGTTTAGTTTAGAAAAAAATGTAAAAGTAAATAATTTAAAATAAAGAAAAATATAGATTTTTTAATTGAG
This sequence comes from Vigna reflexopilosa, assembly GCA_027742785.1. Classification (NCBI taxonomy): domain Eukaryota; kingdom Viridiplantae; phylum Streptophyta; class Magnoliopsida; order Fabales; family Fabaceae; genus Vigna; species Vigna reflexopilosa. Next base: position 2,455,542 of record CM050921.1, on the reverse strand, counting down.
GTTTATATCATTTTGAAAAATGGGTTTTGTGGTGTTCTCAACGACGAAGGGTTTGTGGATTGCTTGAGTGCGATTTTTCGGTTTCTAGGTTTTTTGTGCAGGTGCAAATTGGGAACGAGAATGGACACGGGCTTTGTGATGGTGGTTGCTCGAGGAAGATGGAGGCACAGTTTGCGCGAACTGGGGAGACGAACCTGCGATTAGGTTCGGTAGATTCACTCTAGAAGGGAAAGATTGGTTGTGATCTGGGTGAGTCACGGTGGTCCAATTTGTGTATTTCTACATTTAATGGGTTTCACAGGTTGCGGAAAAGATGGTGGATTTTGTTCGCGATTGGGTTTTTATTCTGTTTCTAGGTTTCTCTATGTGTAGATGGATGCTCATGGTGCTTGTTTTCCATGCTCGTGGTGTTTTTCATGCTCGTGCTTGTGTTACAATTCTTTTGTTCATACTTAATGGACATACAAGTCATGTTGACGCATTCATTGAGACTTAAGCCAATTATTTTGCACCTTTCATCATTTATTCTACATAGAACCCTGTACATACAAGATTTCCTAAATAATGACATCCAAATTTCGTGGGGACTAAGTATATACATCGTAAATAATGATCATTCTCATCTTTAAATTTGATTATCAATAAATGTAACCAATACATTTCTTTGAACATTTCTAACAACCCTTATAAGAGGATGGAAGAAAGTAGAAATCTCGCTTTTACTCGTTTTCATTTTCTCAAAAATCAACAAAAACGAAGACGATTTTTAATTACAATCCATCCTCGCAAATTCACGTGAACAATAATTTCTTTTGAAGTGAACAAACCCTTAGGTTTAAAGGTGAAGATATTAATTTTATACCTTTTTTTAGAATAAAAGTTTTCAAATAAATTTCTATACTTTTTTATTTTCAAAATTCTATAAATTTCAATTAAAAATTTCTATATTTTGTTATATATTTTTTTACTTTTATGTTTTTTATTAAATAAACTTTTTTAAAAGAAATTAATACTTTTTTTTTATTTTAAAATTTTTATAAACTTTAATTAAAAAACTGATATTTTTAAAAATTTTATTTCTATATTAATATTAAAGAAACAAGTTTCTGAACAAATTTTTTTTATATTTCTACTGTTTTAAATAATAGTTTTTATATTTTTTTATAAATAAAAAATAAAACTGTGTACTAATAATAAATATATAATTAGGATGGTAAAACAAATTAATTTATCCTATTTAAATCCAACTTACTAGTTTGAAAAAACAAGTGTGAGACTGAACTAGTCTGTTAATAAAAAATGAGTTGTTTTATCCAATTTTGTCTTTTTAATGTAATATACATAAAAATTTACATACATGAGAAATTAAGTGTTAGATTGTGTTAATAAAGTCAGATAAAATGTGACTGTACGGATTCCAAATTTTTGTAATAAGATTAGACTGAGGTTCCACTTGACCGACAAGTTGGGCTGCCAACTTAACAAACACGTTTTATCATTTATATTGGTATGCACTACATCCAAAATCAGTACTATTGAAACAGCAAAGAAAAGCATATATTGATTATTTGTGGACCACGGTTTATAGCTAAATAAATAATAAAAAAACACATAGTTAACAGACAAAAAATAAATTAAATAATAAAATATAACGAATAATACTTCATCTAAAATTATAATATATTTATGTCAAAGTTTTAAATGTTTTAAAAAATATTTTCAATAATATTACCATAAATATATTATTAAAATGTGAAAATCATAAATTCTTTAAAATTTTTAAAATATAAAAGTAATTAATAATTTTATTTTAATATTTTGTAATATTAAAATTCATAACATCAAATTTGAAACTCAAAATATATAACAATAAAAAGTTCAAATTTAATATTTAAAATTACAAAAGAAACTTTGAGAATGTTGTAACAAAAGTTTGAATCTGAAATTCAAAATAATAAAAAAATCGGTAATGAATTGTTTTAAAAAATAGGTAATGAATTATTTTGATGTCTGTAAATAGGTAATGAATTATACAAAAGTTATTGAAAGGCATAAAAAAATATTTGATGATTCTTAATAATATAATAATATATCATAATATATAATAATATCAACAAAAATTAAGATATGATATAAAATAATAAAAAAGTTTGAAGATTGACATCGATAATAAACTAAAAATAAATTTAATATTTAAAAATATATGTTTTTTTTAATTTATTCTATATAATTGTATTTTGAAATGAAGTTAGTTATTATAATATTTATAAATTTGTGACAAAACATGACAAGTGTCTAACCTTTTTTTTTATATATATTTGTATACATGGTCTTTAGGTATAGTTTAACATTTGTATTTTTATAAAGTTTATTATTTACATTTTTTTATTATAATTTTAAATTATTTATCCTTTACATTTTTTTATAGTCTTATTTTTTTTTTTAAAAAAAAATATACTCAACAATTTTTATATAATTTTATCCTTTTTATTAATTAACTATATTTACATTTTTTATATTGTCTAAATAAAGTATCATTTAAAATTGATTTTAAATTCTTAATTTTTATTAACTGAATCATTATTTAAAATAATTATAAAACAAAATAATATACTATTATTTAATTGTATAACATAAAATATTTATATTAAATTATAATCATTTTTATAACTTCAAAATTAATATAATAAATATATTATAATTTTTAAATCCCGTACATTATTTGTGTGGATCCGTGTCAAAGCGTGTCGAGAAACAGTGAATGACATAAATGTCTAGATCATTGGATCCTATTCTTTGATCACATCACACTAAAGTTTATCTCACATAATGGAATCATGAACGAGAGCACCTTCCACGAAGCTTATAGCTATATTAGCGGAAGACACTGTATTTAATAACACACTGAATAGCACAAAGCAGTTGAGCATCCTTAATTAGTTCTAGTTTTGGTATTTTTAGCATGGAAAAACATGGTGAGGAAGAAGAGTTTGTTGGTTTCAGCTACGATGTGTTCATTAATTTTAGAGGTGAAGATGCTGGGAACAATTTTGTAGGACGTCTCTGTAGAGAGTTGCGTAAGGATGACAGGAATATGAGGATAGGGAAAGGTCTTTCACTTGCTCTGTGCGAGGCCATTGAAGAATCTAATATTTTCGTAGTTGTGTTTTCTGAGAACTATGCATCTTCCACATGCTGTCTGGATGAACTTGTTAAGATTATCCAACGCAGCCACATAAACAGTAAGCAAGTTGTTTACCCAGTGTTCTACCATGTAGATCCCTCAGATATACGGAAAATAAGAAATAGTTTCAAAAAACACATGACGGCACACGAAAATGAGATTGGAAAAGAGTCGCAGAGAATACAAGCTTGGAGGTCTGCTTTGTTTGAAGCAGCTAGCTTGCCAGGGATGCATATTCCCACCTGGTATGTACATCAACAATTTCATTACAAAATCAGTCAATCTTATTTCTATCTCATTCTAAATTTTTAAATCTAACTATCTAGTTAACTTGATCGTGTAATATAATGTTTCTATTTTAACTTTAGAAACCCTCGTACAACATTAAGATGTGTTTAGTTAGAGGTAATCGGGGGAGAGTAATCGGATAAAAGTGATTGAGTAGATTTGAGAGTGATTTTTTGTTTGTTTATTTGAGTGGATTTGAAGGTAATTGAGAGTTGATTTGAGGGTAAAATTTGTGAGAATTAGTGTAGGATTTGATTGATGTGACAGTTTTAAAAAAATTGTTTAATTGGTAGAAATTGAAGATTACCAAAATAACTCTAGGCATTAAAGTAATATAAAATGATAATTGTTAATGTTATATTTAATTGTAAAAATAAAGAAAAAAAAATAAAAATTAATTTTTAAAATATAAAAAAATGATAATTTAGTAAATTGAAATAATAATAATAGTAATAACTATTATTATTAATATTATTATTATTATATTGAGAAAAAAATCATTATTATGATTATTATTAATTATTATTATTATTATTATTATTAATTATTATCATTATTATTAATTATTATCATTAATATTATTAATTATTATTATTAATTATTATTATTATTAGTTATTATTATTATTAATTATTATTATTATTAGTTATTATTATTATTAGTTAGTATTATTATTAGTTATTATTAGGTTTAATAGGTTCGGATGTCTCTGTTTCTGCTGATTTGTTCCAATTGGATCCTCATATTTTAGAAGTGATCAATTGAGTCCCTCTTTTGATAAAATTGAATGATAAAATTGAATCAATACAGGTTAACCAATCAGAACATATCACTCATGCCTCCTACCACGTCATCTATGTCTTCTCCCCCATAATCCTTAATTTCCAAACCCTAGCTACGCGCCGCCACCGCCATCCTCGTCGACAGTCGTCCCGCCGTGAACCTCCATGGTTGTTGCAAGCCCCCTGTCACTCTCCTCCCTCGTCAATCGCAAGCAACCTACAGAAGGTCAAACCACAGAACCCAGAATCGCAAGCCACCGTTGTCTGCCACTTCGCCAGCCATGAGCAACCTCTGAAAAACGTGAAAACGAGAACGCACAAATCGCAGCAATTAAACCCCCCAAATCGTGAACCTCCTTCAATTCGTTCATCCCTGCGCCATTGATGAAGCTAACCTGCAAACAGACCAATCAAACCCTAAATCACAAAATCCCAAAATCGAGCAAGCAGAGAACGTGAAAATCTTCGCATCGCATCTACACCAGTAATGAGAGGCCATTAACCCAAATTTTTCAGTCCCAACCCTAACCCCAATATCGCAACAAAACGGAGGGAACGTGGGCACCTTTAGTGGGTTTAGTAGGAACAAAAGAGGAACTCAAGAGTAAGTCTCATTTTGGGCAGAGGATATTTGGCGGGATCGACTAGGCCGACGTGGAGGACCTTATCGGCACGAAGTTCGATCTTCTGTTTGGTGCCGGCAGGAGGAAGCTTGAGGTGGCCGTCGACGAAGGCGTCTTTGTCGGCTTTCCGACCAATCTTGACTCAGCCACCGACGCACGCCTTCCGGCCGACCAAGCCATAGCCGCCATCGGGGGGCAATGATGGAGCGGATCGAGACGCGATCCGAGAATTGGGCCTTGGGTACCTCGTCGTCGAGGGTGGTGACTGCGAGTTGGTCCGTTGGAGGAGAAGATGTGTTTGCCATTGCTGCTGACGGCTGTGGCGGACGAGATGAGTGGCACACTAAGAAGTGCGAATAAAGGTAAACCCTTAATTGGAGTGTGAAATTCTGATGTGTCTGCTGTAAACTTCTTGCCCATAATTTAAAATAATATAAAATCCAGGTATAAAATTCAAATTGTGCCACTTGGAAATAAAAGAATACCTCAGCATTTCACATGTTTAAAAAGTTTACATCATCCATTATATTTAACGAAAATGATATTATTGAATGAAATTTATCAAATTAGAAACTCAATTTAGCATTTCTAAAATAAGAGGATCCAATTGAAATGAACTCCGTATAAATAGGGATCTGCGAAACTATTAAACTTTATTATTATTATTAGTTATTATTTTTATTAGTTATTATTTTTGCTTTCTTTGTTGAAGATGTAATACTATTAGTGGTAATAAAATATATTCACATAATTGTAAGTGCAAGGGCTAAAAGGACATTTTATTACAAATCATCTTAAATCTTTGCAAAGCACAGATGATGGGAAAAATAGTTAATCCCGCAAATCCTTCTTCTCAATCGCTCACAATTCTTTTAAAACGAACATGAAATATCTTTCAAATTCGCGCATTCCATTGCTCGTGAATAGTTAATTCTTTGCAAGTTAACATAGGCTAAATCAACGTATATGAAATGAAAATGAAAAGAAAATTAATTTTTTTGACACATTTAAATTTTTTATTTTTATCTTTCTTAAAAAAATATAAAAATTTATATTTTAATAATTATTTTATTCTTGTGTTCTGTATTAAATGTATTAAATGAATGTAAAAGTTTATTAAGGTATGAGATGAAAAACATTCGGATAAATGCGAAAAACAGAACTTGAACATTCCTCCCTACACCTCACCTGTCTCGTCTTGCACCGAGTTTTACCCTCCTTTTTCATTCTCTTTCCGCATTTTATCTTTAAAATTCTACACCCCCTTTCTTTCTCTCTTTATTTGCACTTTTCTCTCTTTCTCTCCTCCCTTATTTTTTTTAACTGTAAATTGTTGGGAGAGTCTTCTGATTTTGTTAGCGGTTAATATAGTCATTTTTGTGACAAAAGTCATTCATGACCCTTCAATCTCTGTATGCATCTCATCAAACAAAAAATTAATTAAATGTAACAAAGTAAGAAAAAAAGAAACAATAAAAAAACCCTAAATCCCAATTCTAATTATCCCATATTCAAGTGCGGAGAAGCAGAGAAGAGAAAGAAGCAGCTCCCAAGTGCAGAAAGTCGTAGCTCGCAGAGAAGGAGAAGGCGAAACCGCACCTCCCAAATGCGGAGAAGACGAACTGCACCTCCCAAGTGCGGAGAAGACGAACCACACCTCCCAAGTGCTGAGAAGACAAACCGCACCTCCAAGTGCGGAGAAGACGATCAACTCCAAGTGCAGCTTCCCAACCCCTTCAACCGCACTTCCCTGCGCCACTCATATGCCCGATCTTTGCTGCCAACTACTGCTCCAACCTTGCCTCAACATCATGAAAGCTAATCCCAAAAACAAACATCTCTCGTAACCTACAAATTCAAAAGACTCTCCCAACCGTTAAAAAAATGAGGGAAGAGGAAAAAAGAAAGAAATGCCAATAGAGAGAAAAAAAAAGAGGTGTAAAATTTCAGAAATGAAATGCGAAAAAAGAATGAAAAAAAAAGGATAAAACTGTAAATGATGAAGTGCAGGACCAGGATAGTAAGATGTAGGAGGATGGTGAGGTTAGGGAGGAATGCTCACAGTACTTTTGTGTCAAATCTGACATTGATAAATTATTCCATATGTCTATCATATTTATGTTAAATTATTACTTTATTATATTCTTGTGAGACATTGAGAGATTAGACATCAAAATAATAATATACTAGTTTATAACTAAAAAAACATAATAGCTCAATTTTTCTAATAAATAAAATTACAATATCTTACTATGAATTTAAAGATAAACTAATAAAGAAGTACAACTAAAAAAGAATTAAGGATAAATTATTTTTTTATTAATCATCTAAAGAAATAGAGAAGGAAAAAATAAACAAATTTGATATGTTTACTAAGAATATATTGTGTCTTTCTTATAATAAGAATAACTAAACACCAGAATAAAGTTTCTTTAATACATGACTTCACTTTTAACATTTATTTTACTTAAATTTTTTTATTAAATCTTTAAATAATATTTTATTTTTTTATTCTGTATTATTTATTTTTCTGATAAATCATAATAAGATCAACTCCCTTTAAATTCGTTAACATTAAATAATTTTGTGGTGTCATTAGTTAGGTTTTTATTTACATCAATCTTTTTCATATTCACATTTTTTTCCTCCACTATTTCTGAAACAAAATTATAAGATATACGCATCTGCTTTGTTCTAGAATCAAATTCACATCATGTTTTTCTTTATCACTCATACTAGTTTTTTTATTTTATATATTTTTTAGATCAACATTCATCTTCTTATACTCATCTTCTTCGTTTACCATATACGAAGTTTAATTTCATCCTCTTTTGTCCATGAAACCTTTCAATTCAATTCACAAGCTTTTTTTTTGCCTTTCTTTTTGTTTAAATGTTTTATTGTTTTTTAAGGTGATAATGATGGCACTAAATGAGAAACATTTGCTTTTAAAATTACTATCATTATGTTTGGTCACATCGACACTTATTAATATTGAAAGATTTCATTTAGTTATTGCTATATATATTAAATAAATTTTAGAATAAAACTGTACTAGCATGAGTTTGACCGATATTAAACTTCTTGAATTACATATTAATTTACAAATTAGTGATAAATTAGTTTTGCTTTGCTGACAATATTAAGAGTCTACCTTCAAATGTCATTGCTAATGAATTAGGTTCTTGTTCTTATAGTCTTTTGTATGTATGATGCAAATCTAACATTATTGACTAATTTACCTTAACTTTTATTTACTAGCATCTTTGACTAATGCTAGATGTTTATTGACTTACAATTAATAAAAAGTGAGGTAGATACTCGGTTACATTCTTCCGTATTGAAATACTACATGTTAGGATTTAATATATGTTAAGATTTAATATCTTGTTAGAATTTAATATCTTGTTAGGATTTAATATATGTTAAGATTTAATATCTTGTTAGGTTTTAAGATCTTATTTGTTATTATTTTTGTTTGTTATTATTTTGTGTATATTGCTGATAGATTAGATAGAGTTATAACTAATTCTGTTATAATTTTGATGTATAAATATTTATATCTGCATTATGCAGAATCAAGATAATACACAGATCATTCTTTGCTTCTCTATTTTTCCTCTTAGCATGATTCTCATTATTTAAGACTACACCATTTTTAGTAAGTAATTATTCTAGGAAAATAAAAACATCCTTATTCTATTTGTGAATTTTCATTGCTAAAATTTTGTTTTGTCGTGTTATAAGGACAAAGTATAGAACTTTACTTCTTTTTTTTAAATAAAAAATTATAATTGGTGTGGAAACTTTAAAAGAAAAAAATATTTTTTACTCCCTTAATTTTTTTTATCATGGTCCACAATAAATAAAAAAGTTATTTTAGTGTTTTTTATTAAAAAAAGTATTATACTCAAGTAGGAATTATGTAATTTGAGTGTGTTTTTGTAATAAAAAAAATAATATTATACTTAAGTTCAACTTAGGAATTTTACTTTTCACATAAACAAGAATTACTCGGGTAATGTACTTTACGGGATATTGATATTGTTTTTAGGATAATGATACTTAGACAACATTTTTTTGACAACATTTGAACATCGTCTACGTGTCATTTTGTGATTGGTCCATAGTATTGTTTATGATTATTATTATTAATTGTGGAGTAATTTTGGACCAATCACGGAATGATACGTAGACGATGTTCAAATGTTGTCAAAAAAATGTTGTCTAAGTATCATTATCCTTGTTTTTATCATGTGTGGTCTTTTTGTATATATATTATTCTACAATATTATTAAGGTATATAAAATGTTAAATTGTTAACTGTGAAATCAAATTTTCGATTCTTTTGGTGTGTCAATTGATTTTGTTAGTCATGAAATTGTAATTATGAACATTATACAAAAATTAATTTAAAAGATTGAAAAACTATTAAACAAATCCAAAATGAAACCAAAAAAATTCACTTTCTATTCGAATTTGATATTGTATTTAGGTATTTGTCCTTATAAATTATCAATATATTTTTTTGCTTTGATTAAAATTTCTAACTTTGTCATCTCTAGTAAATTTAAATTTTGAGGATTCATAACCTGTAATTATTATTGGTTGGCGCTACTGGTTATTAATATCAATGCTTATTATCTAGTGCATAATGTTTATTATTTAGTACAGTAATAAAAAGGAAATCTTGATATCAAACAAATAATTAATACAATCTGCTCCTATATATAGGAATGATGAAAACGATATTATTGAAAAAATTGTTAAGAAGGTTCGTAGAAGTATAGCTCCTAAACCTTTATATACCGGTGAAAATGTTGTTGGACTGAAGCCCCGCGTAGAAGAGGTTATGTCACTTTTGGACATGAAGCCTAATGACAACACTGTAAGGATGTTGGGCATATATGGACTTGGTGGAATTGGAAAAACGAAACTTGCAAAAGCTTTGTATGACAAAATTGTGCACAACTTTGATGCTGCAAGTTTTCTTGCCGATGTTAGAGAAAAATCAAAAACAATCAATGGCATGGAAGATCTACAAAAGACACTTTTATCTGAGATGTTTGAGGAGTTGGAAACTGAATTGGGAAGTGCATATAAAGGAATAAACGAAATAAAACGAAAGCTCCACCGGAAGAAACTTCTTTTGGTTCTTGACGACGTTGACGATAAGGAGGAGTTAGAAAAGTTGGCAGGAGGGTGTGATTGGTTTGGTCCAGGTAGTAGGATCATTATAACGACAAGGGAAAAAGATGTCCTAACTGCTCACCATGTTGGAAATATTTATGAAATGAAGGAACTTGATGAACAACATTCTTTAGAGCTCTTTTGTTGGAATGCCTTCCGACAAGGTTGTCCTAAAACAGGTTTTCAAGATGTGTCCGTGCGTGCTGCAGGTTACGCCAAAGGTGTTCCACTGGCTATACAGGTGATAGGCTCTGACTTAGCTAATCTTCATGAAGAAAGTTTAGATGCCTGGGAAGATGCATTGGAAGAATATGAGAAGACTCCTTCAAAGAAAGAGATTCAAGATGTGCTTAAAATAAGCTACGATAGATTGGATGATGATGCCAAACAAGTTTTCTTGGACATAGCTTGCTTCTTTAAAGGGGAGAGAATGGAATATGTGAAAAAGATACTTAAGGAATTTTGTTCAACATCCAACATGAAAGTACTTGTCAATAAATCACTCATAACTATTGAGAATGACAGGCTGAAGATGCATGATCTAATACAAGATATGGGTAGACAGATTGTTAGGCAGGAAGTACCAGATAATCCTGGACAACGTAGCAGGATATGGGATTACGAAGATGTTATTGAAATACTAACGAAAGATTCGGTAATCGTCTACCTTTTTGCTTTATTTGTTTTTTATTTATACATTACAGTGTTTTATATTAATGATAATATGCAATTGATGTTGGTTCTTTGTACTTGTGTTAAAGGGAAGTGATAAGATTGAAGGGATTAAGCTAGATCCTCCTAAGCAAGCAGAAGTAAAATGGAGTGGAACTGAGTTTGGGAAAATGAAATGGCTCAGAATTCTCATTGTTCGAAACACATCCTTTTCATCTGAACTTCAACATTTACCAAATCATTTAAGACTACTTCACTGGGATAACTATCCTTCAAAGTCTTTCCCCCAAAATTTCCATCCAAGGAAAATCGTTGTTTTCAATTTGCCTAGAAGTTCTCTAACATTCCAAGAGCCATTCAAGGTACAATTCTATATCATATTTTCCTACTTTTTGCGTTTCAATTTTTTCATTCACATCATAAGGTAATAACTCAACATGCTGCAAATGATTGTTTTTTTATTATTATTATTATTGACATTTTGTATTTGGCAGAAATTTCCATGCTTGAGTAATATGGACTTTTCATATAACCAACGTATCATCGAAATACCTGATGTGTCCGAACTTCAGAATCTAAGAGAACTGAGACTTGATCATTGTAGAAACCTAATTGCAGTCCATCAATCTGTTGGATTTTTGAAAAGGCTTTCTCATTTAAGTGTTTCAGAATGCACAAAACTTCAAAACTTCCTCTCCAGAATGTTTCTACCATCTTTAGAAGTCTTTGATCTTAATCTATGTGAAAGCGTTGGCCACTTCCCAGAGATAATGGAAGAAATGACAAAGCCATTGAAGATTTATATGATAAATACGGGTATTCAAGAGCTTCCAGAATCCATTAGTAAACTTATTGGGCTTGTTTTTATAGACATATCCAATAACAGATAACTTAAATATCTGCCAAGCAGCTTATTCATGTTGCCAAATGTTGATTCCTTCAAAATCGAAGCATGCTCTAAACTTGGACAATCCTTCAGAAGTTTGGTGCAACACCCTTCAAAAGTCAATGTTCGCCCGAAATTACGATCACTGAATTTTCAAAAGGGTAACTTGTCTGATGAAGATCTTCTTGCGATTCTTTGCTACTTTCCGAAATTAGAAGAATTGATTGTTTCAGAGAACAATTTTGTATATATCCCTTCATGCATCAAGGAATGTGGTGACTTGACAAGTCTCGATTTGAATGGATGTAAGAAGCTTAAAAGAATTCCTGAACTCACTAGCTTGAGAATTCTTGATGTTCATCATTGTTTCTGGCTTGAAGAAATTTCAGAGTTGCCGTCTACTGTTCAGAAAGTAGATGCAAGATTTTGTTTCAAGTTAACAAAAGAGACATCAGACATGCTATGGTGTCAGGTATCATACTTGTTTTAAATGTACTTAGATATTTATTCCTCTCTTACAACTTCCGGTGTCTTTGATATGCATGTAATATTAGATTTTGCTTAGAATAACTTGTATTTAAACTATTTTTAGTGATAGTCATATAAACGGATAACATTTATTATAATGCACATAGAAGTGACAATTGAAACTGTTACAATATTATGATAGGTGAAGAAAAGGGTTGCTGGAATAGAAATGGTGATGCCATTTATAACTGAGATTCCAGAATGGTTTAACTTTGTGGGGGTGGGAAGGATTCCTAGTTTCTGGATTCGTGGCAAGTTCCCTAACATTGTTCTAGCCATGATCTTCCACTTCCCAAATCAGAGTCAAAGCGACGAATTTGTTCGCCGTCGGCATGTTGATCTGCGTTTAGTTATCAACGGTCGAAATGCTTTTGGCAAAGGGTATCACAACTTTATAATTGAAGCAGAACACGTGTTGATCTGTGATCTACGAGTTTTGTTCAGTGAGAAGGAGTGGTTTGGCCTTGATGCACTTCTGGAGAAGGAGTGGAATGTGGTGCAGGTTGAGTATGAAGCCACTTCGTCCTTGATGATAAGTAGTTGGGGAGCGTTTGTGTATGAAGAAGGAAGCAATATGGAAGATCTCCTATTCAATTGTCCCAATGACATGGACTCAGAGAAGATGCCACCGGCAATAGTTGCTGAGAAAGATCCTATGGAGAAATATAGAAAGATGATACGCGAGCTACGTCTGGACGAAACATTTAAGAACACGTTGACGGAATGGCAGGAGGACAAAGAAAGAGGAGGGGCGGGGGTTCATGACGATTGCATCCGTACGGTATTGGGAGAATCTAAGAAGATATCAAAGGATGCTGAGGATGCATTGAAATCAAATGGGTCAGCTTTAGAAGATCCAAACTCCTACCTAAGGTGGCTTCTAGATACGGTAGAAAATGATGACGGAAAGCCAAAAGTGATTTTCAAAGATGATCTGGCGTTGATAAGACTAGAGGAACCAGTGACAGGGAAGAAGAAGGATAACGTAGGAGAAGCTTCAAGCTCTGGCCATCAGGAAAGCAAGGAGGAGGAAGAAGGTTACGATCCTCAGCTGGATATCCCTTTTTATACTAATTTTGTTGTCAGAAAACAAACAGTAGACGATTCTCTGCCGGAGGACATAGTGATGGAATTATTGTGTGAAGGAATGAGGGATGGACTAGTTGAGGCACAGAATGAATTTCCTTCTCTTGATATTGCTGAAACCAGTAACGCTGTGTTGGAGAAGGGTGATAAGGTTAGATGGGCACCTGAAGTAGAAGAGCAAATATCGGTTGAAAGTAGGATATACATGACTGGAATTTACTCTGGACTCAAAGAAGCAAAGCTGAGGTTTCCTGATTTGGACATATGGGCAACAATAAATACTGTGGCAAAAAGGAAAGGGATCGAAGGAATTTTTGTACCACCCTCTCAAGCAAACCTGGAGTTTCCACATTTGGATTGGAGTACAGTGAAAGTTCCTCCTTCTGAAGACCCTCTGATGCAAATATTCATGAAGATGAAGCAACAAAGTAATTTTGAAGGCGAGGTGATGAGTAAACTGTTCTGGAAGTTGAAGGAGGAACACCAAACTCTGCGCATCAAATTTGCACAACTTGATGATGGAAATGAAAATGAATATGATGAGTGTGTTGAGAAGAGAGAAGAGAAGGTTGATGGTGTGGGAAAATATGAAGAGATTAGTGGTGTTTTGAGAGGAAGAGGTGAAGAAATAGAGAGGCTGTACGATGCTGGGGTTGAAGGATTCAAGAGATCAGAAGAGTTTGAAGATGTGATGGGTGCAATTTACTTGAATGGACTCAGGGCAGGACTCCTTGAAGCACTTGCTCTCTTACTTAATCTCCTTACTCCACACAGAAACTGAGCAACGTCTCACCGCAGAGGCTAACATTGCCTACAATATTTATTTAAGAGCATATGTAAAATGATGTCGTTAGTGGGATTGTACTCTTTCTGCGTCAACATTCTTTCTTTCTTTTGCTAATGATATGTCTTTTTTACTGTAAACAAACCAATATTAATGAAAATAAAATAAATGCAAAGTCGAGTTTGCATTGCAGGATAAGAAGTTGGTAAAATGTGTTTCTCTTTATTAGAGGTCATTATAAGAGAAAATGAGAAAAGTGTATCCTTATCTCCCCTACTTGATATGTCAACTCTTGAGGGTAAAAAGTTTTTTTGTTAAGAAAAATTTAAGAATTTATAAAATAGGTTAAGAGTAATAGTGATTTTAACAATGACATTCAATCTTTTTTAATCATTAAAAATACCATTATAAATAGATTTGACAAATATGCTTCAAATATATAAATTAGTATAATGAAAAATAAGAAAAAAAAATCATAATCAACTGTGGCAGTGATTCTAATGAAAGAGAGGTAAACTCTCAAAAAGAGAGCATATGAATAAAGTATGAAACATTTTTACAAATATAGTATTACAGGTATTAGACAGTTTGTAAGTAATGTTGAATACTTAAGAATTTTAGTAAAGCGTTAAGTAAAATAGTTTAACAAAAACTCAAAGGAAGACTTTACTTTTAGTTCACTCAAAATTGAACTATGTCTAATTTTCTCTTTAGCACTCTTAAAAGGTTTAACTAATCTTTCAAATATTACAAACGAGTAACCACTCCTGGTTTTACAAACTAACCGATGGCTCGTTCCAGCTTGGGATGGATTATGAAGCAGCAGATGGATTTGCTTATGGTTGGCAGTAGTGGGAAAAGGGTGAAATCAGTGAGGGAATTGGTGGAAGGAGAGTTCATGGTGGATGAGACTAGCTTAGACGGCCTTCCATCTCTTTGAAGGAAGTTAGGTGGTGAAGGAGAAAGCTCATTTGGAGTGACTTTTGTGCAGAGTATGGGCTGGTCATGACATCAAAATGTACTCATATGCCTTTCTACAAATTAAGGTGGGTGAATTTATAGATGATTCACCCCCTTTGTGCACCAGATTTACAATGTTGATCATCAGTCGTGATCTATGGATCAAATGCCACGTGGATGGGTGCAAATCGGGTGTTGGGTCCATCACAAACATATGAACCATGTGCTGAATGAGCTAGTTGGACGACGCTCGCGCTTGAGCACCCCTTGATCGACGCTCCAGCGCGCGATTTGAGCTTCCTGGATTCTGCAGTTCACCGCGCGCTTAAGCGCCCTTGGTTTTGGTGCTCCAGCGCCACCCGACTTGGGTTGTCTTGAAGTTACTATCCTTCTCCATGGGTTGGTATGGACTGGGCGAATCCTTCTTGTTGGGCTTCTAGCTCCCACTTGAAGTGTTCAAAGAGTAATTAGCCTTCTAAAGGTAGATCTTCAAGGGTTTGTTGTATCTTCTTGGCCATTCCACGAGTAAGGACCTAATTTAATTTAATTATTGATTATTTTTTGTTTCAATATTATTAGTTAGCATTTTTATATTATATTGTAGATGGTGATAAAGAAGATGTTTCAAGAGAGAAAAATATTATAGATTTATCTATTCTATACTCTATATTATAATGGACAATTGATACAAAAATTATCAATATTAAAAACTTATTTGTTTGTCTTTTGTACGTGTTTTTGAATTACGCTTGGATTGTATGATACTTTTTTTATTTTGAATTATCTTTGGAGTTTAACATATTTTAATGTGACCTTTATTTATATTTGAATTAAAAAAAATTGTAATTTTTTTATTTTAAAAAAAAACTTATAATTAAATGAGCTAGTGAGTCAACTCGTTTAACCCACTAATCCGTGGTGGGTCGGACTGGATTCGAATTTTTTCAGCTTGCTAATAAGTGAGCAGGATTAGGTTGGCTCACTAAACCCATGATGGGCCGGGCCGCGTCGAGTCGGGTTACCCGTTTTGATAGCTCTATTTTTTTTTTCAAAATGATATAAACCTCAATTAAAAATTCTATATTATTCTATATTTTAAATTATTTACTTTTACATTTTTTTCTAAATAAAATTTTTTTAAGAAATTTTAATATTTTTTATTTTAGAGTTTTATAAATTTCAATTAAAACTATATTTTATATAATTTTTAATAAATATTTTTCTAAACAAAAATAATTTTTCTAAACAAAATTTTTATATTTCTGTAATTTTAAATATTTGTTGCTATATTTTTTTCTAATAAAAAATTATTTTAAAAAATAAAACTATGTAGAATTCAGTGTGTACAATAATTTGTCTATGGATTTACTAGTAATAAATATATACTGCACGTAGGGGTTGACAAGTTGGTCTTGAGGAAAAAAATACAAAAAAAAAAACAAAAAATACGGTAACTTAACAAACACGTTTCTATCAATGATAGAATAAAAATTTAATACCATAAAATTGATTTTAATATAGAAGTATAAATTTTTATATTTATATATCTACAGCTGTACAATTGAAACAGCATACCATACTACATTTATTGATTATTGTCAAACGCTTATCACGTGAATTATTATGTATAGAATATTGTGTCTATAGAAGCATGACAACTTCCACGAACAACTTACCTACCAAAAATAATGATATTAAAAAAAAGTAAATTTTTGTATTTTTATATAAAAAATAATATCAAAATTAATAATTATTTAATTTAAAATCAGACACGTCTTTGTGAGGATATATTCGCTTACAAACTTCAGACATAGTGGGGTTGAACTAATACCCAAAAAATGATTTGTAATTGATTTGTTTGTAAATAAAATATTATTTTCATAAGAAGAGATGAAACTTTTTTACTTAAATGATTATTAATTTTGAGTAAGAGAAATCACTATATTTTTGTTATTCGATTCAAGACATCATCCTTTACCGGATGTTTTTACTAAATAAAGCTTTTTTTATTAAATTTTTAAATATTTGTTTTGATATTTTTCTACATAAAATATTATACTTTTTAAAATAAAACTATGTAGAATTTGATGTCTACAATATGATCAATTAATGATAATAATTAAAAAAATATACTTCAAAGATAAAATATATGAAAGGGAGTCGAGAAGGTAGGATTGACAGGTTAGTCTTTGATAAAAAAAAATAGGGTAACTAAACAAATACGTTTCTATCATTTACTTATCTTCAAAGATAAAATAGAAAATTAATACTATAAATTTAATTTTGATATGTAAGACTATACATTTTTAAAGATTTTTTTAATATTTTTTTAATCATTTGAATTAATATTTTTTAAATATTTTTTTATTATTTATTTGTTGTAATTATTATTATTATTTAACATATAATATATAAAGTTAATTAATTATATAAAAAATGGTTTTTGCATGAATAATATATTAGTATTGATGGTGAAAGACTGTCGGTGTGGTGTGAATTATGATATTATCATATGTTTGGCAGAGTGAGCAGAAGAGGGAATGGGCATAGACGAGAGCAGCTTCCAGGAACCTTACTTCCATGTTAAATAGATACTCTGCTCTCTGTAATCACAACACACTAAATTGAACATAGTAGTTCAGAATCCTTAGCTGTAGCTTGGTTTATTTAACATGGGAAAACATGGTGAGGAAGAAGAGTGTTCTCGCTACGATGTGTTCATTAGTTTTAGAGGTGAAGATATTAGGCACACCTTTCTACGGCAGCTCCGTGAAGGGTTGGGTAGAAGGGGAATACTCAGTTTCCATGATGACAGGGATATGAGGATAGGGACAGGTCTTTCACTTGCTCTGCGTGAGGCCATTGAAGAATCTAATGTTTTCATAGTTGTGTTTTCTAAGAACTATGCATCTTCCACATGGTGTCTGGATGAACTTGTTAATATTATCGAACGCACCCACATCAACAGTACTAAGCAAATTTATTTTCTTCCAGTGTTCTACCATGTAGATCCCTCAGATATACAGAAAATGAGAAATAGTTTCGGAATACACATGGAGGCACACGAAAAAGAGTTTGGAAAAGAGTCACAGAGAGTGCAGGCTTGGAGGTCTGCTTTGTCTGAAGCAGCTAACTTGCCAGGGATGCATATTACCACCACCACCAGGTGTGTACCAAAACAAAATACAAATTAAAATAAGTTTAATTATATCTTAAAATTTTTATAATCTTGTGAACTTTTAATTTAATGTTAATAAATATTTATGGTTGATTATGTATTTAATAAATTTATATTTTTAATTGAGTTTATGTTGTTAAATTTTATATTAACTAAATTATATGCATGGTAGTCGCGTTAATGTTATTATTTTACTGTATTGTTTTATTATTTTAAAATTTATTTATAATTTTATATTTCTTTTATTATGTTAGTATCAATTTCACTAACAATAAATAACTTTAATTGAAAGTTAATGATAAATTGATATTGATTCGGACAACAATATTTCTATGAGTTAACCTAATTAGGTTCATTTCTAGATATTATCATCCACTTTGGTTCATAAATGTTTACATGTAAATTTAGAATGAATAGAAAGTCAAACAGAAATTTGTGAACAATCTTACTATGGTTTCGACTTCGTCGTCTTTCTGACCGGGAGCTATCGTTCCGGTTATACCATGGTCTTTTGTGTTTCTCTGGTTTTTAGACTTTTCTGTCGCAGGCTACGTGATCGTAGTGATGGTACATCGAGGCGGTCAACCTTAATATAATTTTCAGTTGTCTCATCCGGATCAATTCTTCGATCTTATCTTTTAGGGTTATGCACTCTTCAATGGTGTTATTCATGTTCTTATGGTAAAGACAATGTTTGTTGCCATCTGCCCCGGGGGCGTCGACGCCGCTTGGGTACCTGAAGTACCTCGATACTCAAAGCTTTCTGTAGTATTTTGGCGTGAGGGGCATTCAGGGGGTATACAGCTGAAATCTTGGCCCCCTAGGGGGCTCCCCCTGCTTGGCTCCGTCTGGCTTGCTGGGTTGATTGTCAAACTTCTTACTGTCTGCCTTTTCACCCATCGTCTCTTGATTCTTCCTTTTGTAGGATTGCATCATCTCTTCCACCCTTATCTCATTAGTCGCCCGCTCACGTAATTCCTCCATGGTTTTCGGGGCACGTCGACAAACACTGTCCTTAAAGGGCCCTGGTCTGAAGGCTGGTAGGATGTATTGAAGGTCGAGCTTAGAGTTGAGACCCTTCACTCGTTGGACGATCTTCTGATAGCGATCCATAAACACCTTCAAAGTCTCCTCTTTTCCTTGTTTAAGATTCACCAGCTCGAAAATGGTTAGGTCTTGAGTGTTGCTACTTGCAAACTGATGGTTAAACATGCGCCGCAAACCCTCAAAGTTCTCAATGGAATTTGGGGGCAACGAGTTGAACCATTCTAATGTCTCCCCCTCCAGCGACAAGGAGAATGCTTGACACCATATGGCATCACTACTGGTGCGGAACACCATCGTGTTGGTGAAGGTCTTGATGTGAGCTTCCGGATCGATCGTCCCATCGTATACCTTGAACTGGGGCGGAACAAATTGTTCGAATATGTGGACGTCCATGATTGCTTGGACGAAGGGTAGTAGGACGGACGAGCTCTTGGCCTTCACTACCAGTTGCTTACTCACAGCGGCACTCTCAGCATGGACAGACTTGGCCTTACTCCCCTCGACCCCGGGCTCGGTCGGCTTCTACGTCTCATCTGGCATGCTGCTATGTTCATTTCTCTCTCCCTGGGCGGCCTTACCACTCTCCTCCTCTGCGGTGCCCTTCTCCTTAGCACTATGTCCCGAGCACTCTGCTCGGACGGTCACCAATTCTGCCTCGTGGCGTTGCTGCATCTCCTCCATCTTTTGTTACAACATCTTGATCATCTCCGATGGGTCCTTTGCGCTCATGTTTCTCGTGGTCACCATTGGGTTTGTCAAGTCACTCGGTCCCACGGTGGGCACCAAAATGTTTCGGTTGCGAGGTTGAGTCACTCCAAACACCTTCACAATTTGCACTTAACATCGTCCGGTCTTGCTCTTTGGTCTCCTTCTTCGCTTTTCCATCCGGAGGTGCACCTTCCAAAAGTTCTCCGATGCTTAAGTCAGTAGACAGTCCGTCCGGTAAATTCAAATGAATAATAAATGCACAGTAAATGTGAACCACCTACCTCTTACCTTTGACCTATATTTATAGTTTTTGACATGGGCCTGGAGTTAGTGAAGCCTTAATCACGGCCTAATCTCAGTCCAATAACTCTAATCACTTCTTACCTTAAACCTTGCATAAATGTTACTATGGACTCTCACCGACCGTTCGTCCTCGACCGCTGGTCAGATCAGTCACCAGATGGTTTCATGACCGTTCGACCATGTGGTAGAGTGAGAAAATTTAAATGTTAAAAGTATTATTCCTCCCTTAATTTTATTTTTCTCATGCACCAAAATAAAGAAAAGTAATTTTCCTGTGTTTTATTAAAAAATTATAGTCAAGTAGGAATTAAGTAATTTGAGTGTGTTTTACTAAGAAGATGTTATACTCAAGTTCAACACGTGGGAATTTACTTCTCACAAAAACAAGAATGACTCGGTGAGATTTATGGATATTAATATTATTTTTATCAGGTGCACTCTTTTTTATATATTATGCTACATCCTAATTATAATAACGCATATAAAATGTTAAATGGCTGACTATGAATTTAAATTTTAGATTCTTTTAGTGTGTAAATGGTTAGTCATGAGATTTTAGTTATGAAAATTTTCGAGAAATTAATTTACAGATTAAAAAACTATTAAACAAATCCAATGTGGAAAAAAAATCCATTTTTTTTGCTTGAATTTGATATTATATTTAGATACTTCTCTTTATTATAAATTATCGAATTTTTAATTTTCTAACTTTTTTCATCTCTAGTAAATTTTTGTGTATTCATGATGTAATAATTACTTTTTGTTGCGATAGTGATTAATTAATGCTTATTGTTATCTAGTACAATAATCACAATGCTTGTTATTTGGTATAATAACAAAAAAGAAATCCAGATATAAAACAAATAATTAATACATTTTACTCATGTAGGTTTGAAAAGGATTATATTGAAGAAATTGTTGGGAAGGTCCAAAGGAATCTAGGTCGTAAACCTTTATATACTGGTCAGAACCCTCTTGGACTTGAGCCCCACATAGAAAAGGTTATGTCACTTTTGGACATTGATGACAACACTGTAAAAATGTTGAGCATATATGGACTTGGTGGAATTGGAAAAACGGAACTTGCCAAAGCTTTGTATAACAAAATTGTACGACACTTTGATGCTGCAAGTTTTCTTGCCGGTGTTAGAGAAAAATCAAATACAATCAATGGCATGGAAGATCTACAGAAGACACTTTTATCTGAGATGTTTGAGGAGTCGGAAACTAAGTTGGGAAGTACCAATAACGGAATTTATGAAATAAAACCAAAGAAGAAAGTTCTTTTGGTTCTTGACGACGTTGATGATAAAGAAAAGTTAGAAAAGTTGGCAGGAGGGTGTGATTGGTTTGGTCCAGGTAGTAGGATCATTATAACGACAAGGGAAAGAGATCTCCTAATTGTTGGAAATGTTTATGAAATGAAGGAACTTGATGAACTACATTCTTTGGAGCTCTTTTGTTGGAATGCCTTCGGACAAGGTTTTCCTAAAACTGGTTTTGAAGATGTGTCTATGCGTGCTGTAAATTACGCTAAAGGTCTTCCACTGGCTTTAAAAGTGCTAGGCTCTGATTTAGCTACTCTTCATGGAGAAAGTTTAGATGCTTGGGAAGATGCATTGGAAGAATATGAGAAGACTCCTTCAAAGAAAGAGATTCAAGATGTGCTTAAAATAAGCTACGATAGATTGGATGATGATGCCAAACAAGTTTTCTTGGACATAGCTTGCTTCTTTAAAGGGGAGAGAATGGAATATGTGAAAAAGATACTTAAGGAATTTTGTTCAACATCCAACATGAAAGTACTTGTCAATAAATCACTCATAACTATTGAGAATGACAGGCTGAAGATGCATGATCTAATACAAGATATGGGTAGACAGATTGTTAGGCAGGAAGCACCAAATCCCGGTGAACGTAGCAGAATATGGGATTATGAAGATGTTCTTCAAATACTAACCGAAGATTCAGTAATCGTCTACTTTTTTACTCTATTTGTTTTTTATTTATACATTATAGTATTTTATATTAATCATGATAATATGGAATTGATGTTGGTTCTTTGTACTTGTGTTAAAGGGAAGTGATAAGATTCAAGGGATTATGCTTGATCCTCCTCAGCAAGAAAAGGTAAAATGGAGTGGTATTGAGTTTCAGAAAATGAAATGCCTCAGAATTCTCATTGTTCGAAACACATCCTTTTCATCTGAACCTGAACATTTACCAAATAATTTAAGACTGCTTGACTGGGACAACTATCCTTCAAAGTCTTTCCCACCAAAATTTCATCCAAAGAAAATCTTTGTCATCAATTTTCCTAGAAGTTGTCTAACATTGGAAGAGCCATTCAAGGTACAATTCTCTATCATATTATTCTATTTTTTACGTTTCAGTTTTTCATTGAACAAAATCTTCCATATTTACTCACATTATTAAGTTGATCACTCAACATGCAGCAAATGATAATTCTTATTGACATTTTGTATTTGGCAGAAATTTCCATGCTTGAGTAATATGGACTTTTCATATAACCAACGTATCATCGAAATACCTGATGTGTCCGAACTTCAGAATCTAAGAGAACTGAGACTTGATCATTGTAGAAACCTAATTGCAGTCCATCAATCTGTTGGATTTTTGAAAAGGCTTTCTCATTTAAGTGTTTCAGAATGCACAAAACTTCAAAACTTCCTCTCCAGAATGTTTCTACCATCTTTAGAAGTCTTTGATCTTAATCTATGTGAAAGCGTTTGTCACTTCCCAGAGATAATGCAAGAAATGACAAAGCCATTGAAGATTTATATGATAAATACGGGTATTCAAGAGCTTCCAGAATCCATTAGTAAACTTATTGGGCTTGTTTTTATAGACATATCCAATAACAGACAACTTAAATATCTGCCAAGCAGCTTATTCATGTTGCCAAATGTTGATTCCTTCAAAATCGAAGCATGTTCGAAACTTGGACAATCCTTCAGAAGTTTGGTGCAACACCCTTCAAAAGTCAATGTTCGCCCGAAATTACGATCACTGAATTTTCAAAAGGGTAACTTGTCTGATGAAGATCTTCTTGCGATTCTTTGCTACTTTCCGAAATTAGAAGAATTGCTTGTTTCAGAGAACAATTTTGTATCTATCACTTCATGCATCAAGGAATGTGGTGACTTGACAAGTCTCGATTTGAATGGATGTAAGAAGCTTAAAAAAATTCCTGAAATCACTAGCTTGAGAATTCTTGATGTTCATCATTGTTTAGACCTTGAAGAAATTTCAGAGTTGCCGTCTACTGTTCAGAAAGTAGATGCAAGATTTTGTTTCAAGTTAACAAAAGAGACATCAGACATGCTATGGTGTCAGGTATCATACTTATTTTAAATCTTGTTTCATTTATTTTAGGAAAAAAAAATTACGCATTTTCTAAAATAATATTTGTGGTCACTTTTAAAATATTATTATTTTTTCATACTCTTTTACTTTGGTTTTACAATACCCGTTTTTAAATATTTACTAATATATTTTTATTTTTTAACCTTTGAAAAAGAGATCTATTTGTCCAAATTTTTATACGTAAAATGAAACTTATATATTGTAAAATACAAGTTGCATGGTTTTAATTGTAAATATTTGTTTAGAATGGTTTAAAATTACAAATACATATTTATTAAACCTTGTCCTCTCTTACAACTTCCGGCTTCTTTGATATGCATGTAACATTAGATTTTTCTTAATAACTGATATTTAAACTACTTTTAGTGATTGTGATGTAAATGCATATAGAAGAGACAATTGAAACTGTTACAATGATATGATAGGTGAAGAAAGGGGTAGAAGGAATAGAAATGGTGATGCCATTTATAACTGAGATTCCAGAATGGTTTAACTTTGTGGGGGTGGGAAGGATTCCTAGTTTCTGGATTCGTGGCAAGTTCCCTAACATTGTTGTAGCCATGATCTTCCACTTCCAAAATGAGAGTGAAAGGGACAGATATGATGGTCGTGGCCTTGTTGATCTGCGTTTACTAATCAACGGGCGATATGCTCCTCGAAAAGGGTATCGGAACTTTAGAATTGAGGCAGAGCACATCTTTTTGTGTGATGTAGGAGTTTTGTGCAGTGAGAAGGAGTGGGTTGGCGATGCAGTTACGGAGCATGAGTGGAATCTGGTGCAGGTTTCGTATGATGCGACGTCGTCGTTGATGATAAGTGGTTGGGGAGCGTTTGTGTTTGAAGAAGGAACGAATATGGAAGATCTCCTGTTCGTTTGTCCCAATAACTTGATTGTGAACGGAGATTCAACCTCTGTCCATAAGGGAAGTTTGGAGGACGACGAAGACTACGTTCCTCTTCCGGAAGGAATAGCATGGGAATTCTTGTTTGAAGGAATAAAGGATGGAATTGTTGAGGCATGGAATAAATTTCCATCTATGGATGTTGCTGAAATCTCTGTGGCTGCCTTGAAGAAGAATTGTAAGATTGAATGGACAGTTGAAGGGATGGAAGGAATACCTTCAGCTGAAAATAGGACGTACATGATTGGACTTTACGGTGTACTCTTGGAAGCAAAACTCAGATTTCCTGATTTGGACGTTGCAGCAGCACTAACTACTGTGGCAAATAGGAAAGGGATTAAAGGAACTTTTAAATCACCCTTACAACAAAATCTGAGGATTCCACGATTGGATTGGAGTACAGTGACACTTCCTCCCTCTCACGACTCTCTCATGCAAATATTCATGATGATGATGAAGCAGCAAAGTACTTCGGAATCCGAGCTTAAAACTAAAACCTTCTGGAAGTTGAAGGAGAGCCACCAAATTCTCCGCAACAGATTATCACATATAACTGCTCCCCAGAACTCAGCCGGCTCTTCCAAAAATCAATATGACGAACTGATTCAGAAATTCAACATGCAATATGATGCGTTTGTTGGGAAGAGACTAGACAAACTTTATCGTGTGGCAAAGTATGACAAGGATAGTGTTGTTTTGAAAGAAAGAGCTGAAGAATTAGAGAGGGTATTCAATAGTATGGTATGGCGCCAAAAATCAGAGGAGTTTGAAGATGTAATGACTGCAATGTTCTTGAATGGACTCAGGGATGGAATCCTTGAAGCACGGGCCATCTTACTTGCTCTCCGCACGGACACAAACTCATGAACGTGTCACCGACGAGGCTACTACTAATAGTGAAAACATTGCCTGCTAACTAAGCTGCATCCACCTTTTCAAATTCATTTATGAACTTGGAGATTGCTGAGCATCTGCTATGATCTTTTGGAGCAGAGATAAAAAGTAACAAACTTTCTATAATGAGCTCATGCTGATTGCTTCTGCTTCATTTTCATCTTCTTCCTCACATCTAAGTGATATTTTTTAAAAACATTTAAGAGACAAGAAATTAGAAAAAAAAAAAAGGAGTTACAAATTGATCTTGCTTAAATGAGATTGTATAGATATTTTCAATAAAAGATAAAATAATTTGTTAATTATATAATTCAAAAAAGTTGGTTAATAATTATTTAATTAAAATATATTAGATATTATTAGATAATATGTGATATTTTTACATACAGTTAGGTAATAATAAATGATAATAAAATATTTGAAAAATTATGATAAAAGATAAAATTAT
Source organism: Vigna reflexopilosa (assembly GCA_027742785.1). Classification (NCBI taxonomy): domain Eukaryota; kingdom Viridiplantae; phylum Streptophyta; class Magnoliopsida; order Fabales; family Fabaceae; genus Vigna; species Vigna reflexopilosa. The sequence continues at coordinate 2,429,692 of CM050921.1, read as the reverse complement.
TTATTAAATTAGAAGATTTATTTTAGTTTCTATGAGATAAAAGATTTATCGATTAATTAGTAAAAATATGTTAAATTGAATATCTAAGAAATAAAATAATTATACGACATTACATTAACTAAATTATATTTCATGAATATAATAATATATTTTATTATAAATAAGTAAATTGAAATAGCAGTAAAGAACTTGAAAATTTAAAGTTCTTTATTAATTTAGAAAATTAGTAATTTAGAAGGTGAGATTTGGGCAAAACATTAAATTTTAATTCGATCACTAATAAAAGCAAATTTTAATTTAATAAAATGGTTTTTTATCATTAATTTGATCACAAATAGATATGATTTTCAATTTAATTAAAATAGTTAACAATAACTAATCAGTTATTAAATTTGTAGCTAAAACAGTGATAAAAAATGGTAATTTTATCGCTACACTCTTTTTAATTATTACTCTAATGTTAAAAAAAACCTTTAATTTTATTTTTTATTTTAATAGAAATATTTTTGTTTATTGAGAAATGATATTTACTTTAAATCATAATGAAATATTTTTTAATAAATACTATTTAAAATTTAATTTATCTAAAACACTGGATTGTAAAAAAGTAAAATATAAACTTATAATTTAAAAAAAAAAAAAACTATAACTGTGTGATGTTAAGGTTTGATTCAATAGTAATTATGTTTTTATTTATTATTTTACAAGTTTTAGCTAATTAATACAATTTATTGTCAAACACGTGTTGAACTCAAATATGAACTAATCCCAAACTGTCCTTTTTTGCGTGGAAACCATATGAACACAAAAGGTGGCTATGTGGCGATAATTACGATGAGGTGCAGGGTTACTCAGTTTTTTAATTTTGAAAAATTATAATTTTAAATATTTTTATCGAATAAGCACTCACTAACAGAATCATTTTAATAATATTATAACACATTATAATTTGATTTAAAAATAAAAAATACATAATTAATTGTTAAAGGATTATTATCTTCTTAATGTGTTTGAACTGTTTTCCAAACAAGAGAAAAATATGTGAAGAAAATGGGCTTAACTTGCACAATCAAAATCAACAGAGACTGTATTAAAATATTTTTGGTTTCACACAGTGACTCTTGCATGTAAACTTTAATTAAAATTCAATATATAGAAAATATATATATATATATATATATATATATATATATAGTTTTACATTGAGAGATTATATGAATGAATATAAACTTTATTTTATAGAATTAAGTTAGGTTTAAATTTATTTAATGTGTTTTTCTTCGATTATTTGTAAGATATTTATATATTACCAATAAGTATAAGATTAAAAAGGGGATTTGAAGTGAAATTTTACTAAACCATGAGAGTGCATGTATAACCTCGTGAAAAAAGTCGCATGGGTAGGCAAGTACGCATGATATTTATATAAATTACCAAATTTAGCATTGAATTAGGAGAAAAAAAGTTGAATATTTGCAGTAATTTTCACAGTTATTATAGCAAAAACCAAAGTATTTCAAATTTTTGGTCCATTAAGGTAAGGATCAACTATAACTTCCAACTATGGTATCGTACTCAAGTACCTAATTAAAAAAAGGTTTAAACCATTTAGACGTTCCTATTTTTGTTAAGTATTTTCAATTTGGTTCCCTTCTTTTAAAGTTTCCCAATTGAGTCCTTATAAGTGCTAATTTGAAACAATTTAGCCCCTACCGTTAAAAATTGTTAACGGTGTTAAAATTCTGCACACATGGAAAGATGACGTGTTAAATTATTTAAACGTGGCACTCCACCACTAATCAGTGAACCAACCAGATTTTGCCACATCATCACCTTGGACACGTCATCTTCATCTTCTTCACAAAAACCCTAAACTCTCAAACCCTAGCCGCCGTCAACGACAAGCGCCGTCGCGAGCTCCTCCTCTAATCCAGAAACCATTCACATCTCCATCAAGTCCAGTCTCCACCGAAGGAACCGCGTCGGACCGGAAGGACGCAACCATCTTCCTCGCATCCGGCAACCATGGCAGCTCATCGAACCATCACAGGCCACCACGCGAGGACGTCTTCTCAATCGCAAATCACGCCGATCAATCTCCACCGCAACGAACCGCCAGCCGCTCCATCATTCTCACCATCACCAGACCTACAAAACCCAAAAGCAGAGAAGAACAGAACTCACCATCACCAGCCATCAAGGTCGCGCAGCAACCACCGTAGCGCCTCAGCCATGGCGGTTGCTCCTCCATCAATGCACATCACCATCTTCCTCGCACATCACAAACCCAGCGCCATTCTCCATTCTCAAACCTGCGCTCAGAAAAACCAGAGGACCAACAACCAAGTAGCGAGAATCCATGACCATCATCCAAATCACCATCGCCAGACCTGCAAATCCAAACCATTTCATCCCATCAACACGCACCTGCAGAGAAACGCACGAAATCGCGTCGTTGGCGTGGCTGGTTGCTTCCTTCATCTCCACCATCGTCTTCGCACAAGCTTCGCAGCGCCATGACTGCTGTGCCTCCATGTCATCCACAAGCCGCGTGAAGGAGGAGGAGCAAAACCCTATTCGCAATTAGGGATCTCAGGAGCGGCGTAGGAAAAGTCATCTCCCCAATCTGAACCCTAATTTGGGGAAAAGGGGATTCCACGTGGCAAAAAAATTGACATATCACCCTTCCATCTGTGTAGAATTTTAACACCGTTAACGATTTTTAACGGCAGGGGCTAAATTGTTTCAAATTAGCACTTATAAGAACTCAATTGGGAAACTTTAAAAGAAGGGGACCAAATTGGAAATACCTAACAAAAATAAGAACGTCTAAATGGTTTAAACCTTAAAAAATTAGATAATTTGAATTTTCAATTCATTATTTGAATTTCCTTATCAATTAATAAACAAATAAGGAAAGAAAGAAATAGAAGGAATGATAATTTGAATTTTCAATTCATTATTTAAAAGTTTCCTGTTTTAAAAAAGTTTAAAATATGAACTATTGACGTGATCACGTGATAGATACTATTACAAAGTTAAGAAGTTTCTTTGAAGAATTGACCACGCGTCAGTCTCGTGCATTATATATAATCAAATAATGAAATTAATTCATAATTTAGTTCTCATATAAAATTAAAAATTTTAAAAATATGATAAAATGCTCCTTGGGACGCAAGTAAGCTTCACTCTTGTCATAAGCGCGTGAAAATAATATTATTAACCCATCATTCATTCTACTTTTGCCTACTAAAAATTGGGCTTTAAGTGGGCCGTGGCTTATGCCCAGTAGTTTTTATTTAGATTAGTCTAAAAATTGAATTCTTTTATTTTATTTTGATATGAAAATTGTGTTGTACTTTTCTTTAATCTTTTCTATTTTCATGTGCCAAATTTACTATTTTATCATCTCTAGTACTGCACTGTATGATTAACTGAATTGAACTTCAACAAAATTGTTAAAATATTTTTTGAAAAAATTAGACTATAATGTTTTTAATTACGGTGTTTGAAAATTGATTGATGTTTTAAAATATAGAATTTAATCTTCTGTCTCTTTCAGATGCTTCTTCCTTTTTCCATTGGGGTAGGTAGTACTTTCAAGGACATAAACACACAAAATGGTGCCTTTCATTGAATTGTTTGCAACTTGCAAATCAATTTTATCTCTCATAATTTTTATATGCAAAGGAGAGTCACTATAAAACTTAAGAAAATATGAATCGTGAGTTAAACTATACATAAGAAAAATTACGTTATTTCTAACTTGGAATTTTAAGATTATGAGTTTGTAGATTTTACTTAATGTGTGAATGAGCACTTGAATTTTTTACACATAAATAGTAATAATCTTTGATTATTTGGAAACAGATAAAAATTTGGAGTGACTTCATATGAATTATTAATAATAAAAAGAAGAAGAAAATGAATTTTAGAAAGAAAAAAAAAAGTAACATTTTAGAAGATATTTAGAAATGAGAAATAGACACTGATGTTAAAGTTAGCTTTCGAAAATTCTCTACAGACAAATAATGACTTTGAAATCTCCTTTGACCTTTTCCCTTCTTTAATTGCAATCCATATATCTATATCATAGTCAAACTTGTGCCCACTCTCATAGACTTTATCTCTTGTTGCCTGTAAGCTAACATTCATTGACCTTCTGCCCACCATTAACTTAATCATATCAAATTAATTATTATTTCATTTTTAATTTAAAACTTTAAGATAAAAAAACAATTCTTAAACAACCTCATTTTTCAAATTTTTAAACAAATTGGTTAACCATAGTTCGATTTTAACATAAATTATGATTGTGGTAATAGAATAATGGACTAGTCATATAAGATATGTTATTTTTGTTCGAAATCTAATTAAAAGTTTTAAATTAGATAAAAATAAAAAAATAAAATATTATATAAAATTGAAAGATCCATTAATTTATTATTTTAAGATTTTAAGTGGTATCAATCTCTTATATCATTAAACTCAAATTTTATTAGAAACATCCCATAGTTTCCTTTCTTCTGAAATGAAATCTAATAATTTTTTAAGGAGATTTAGATATTATAACTATTTATAGTTTGAAAATATTATTTTAATTTCAAAATGAGCATATGTGATTTGTTAAAAAAACTTGTACTTGAATTTAATTTTGATGACATCCACACACTGTTTAATGGAAATATTTGACTTGACTGCAGCAGCTAATGTTCAATTTACACACTGCGGTGACAGAAATTAATATAAGTAGATGAAAAGGAGGAACATAGCCCACAGGTTAGAAGAAGGTTCCCAAGTTTTACAGAGATTAACAATGGATGTGCCCAAGTTACATAACTCTGATGAAGAAGACAAGAAAGAAGATGAAGTTGTGCTTCCCGGCTTCAGATTCCATCCTACAGACGAAGAGCTTGTGGGCTTTTATCTCAGGCGAAAGGTGGAGAAGAAGCCTCTCAGAATTGAACTCATCAAACAGATTGACATCTACAAATATGATCCATGGGATCTTCCAAGTAAGATCACCTTCCTCTTCGTTAATTATTTTTTGTATCTAATGCAGCAGATGAATTTCATCAGTTTGGTTACAGTTCTTCTGCATAATTCAATGATTAAGGACTAGAGTGTTTGCAAGGTGTTTGATTTTATGATTTGATATGTTTTGAAATATACAACATCATTTTATAATACATAAGTGATATGAATTTTATTTTACAAATCAATTTTTAGAGTTGAATTAGACTTAAATTTCGTCTCCAAACACTGAATTATTAGATATAATTATTGTAATGACTGATTTATGTTTCTGTGTGGTGGTGATTGGTGTATGAAGAAGCAAGTTCTGTGGGAGAGAAGGAGTGGTATTTCTTCTGCATAAGAGGGAGAAAGTACAGAAACAGCATAAGGCCTAACAGAGTGACAGGGTCTGGGTTTTGGAAAGCCACAGGGATTGATAAACCGATATACTGTGTTAAAGAACCCCATGAATGCATTGGGTTGAAGAAATCGTTGGTGTATTACCGTGGAAGTGCTGGAAAAGGCACCAAAACTGATTGGATGATGCATGAGTTTCGTCTTCCACCCAATGGAAAATCCACCATTAATGACATTCAAGAAGCTGTAAGTCAATTATGCTATGTCACTCTTGTGAATATTTTACTTTCTTCATCACAACAATAATTACAATTTCATCCTGCTTTTAGAACATTCGATTGTCACTTTTCTTTTACATTGCATATACTTAGATATATTGGTAAGGGATCATCGAAACAGTGAAAAAAAAAAAGGACCGAGTTTAATTATTGTAGTTTATTTTAATTATATTTATAATTTTATACAAACCAAAAAATAGGAAAATATACTTTTTAGGAACATTAGTTTTATTAAATTAGTCTGATACTTTCCATAAATGCATTATTTTGACTGTGACCGATAGAATAGTACTAATATGAGAACAAATTAAAAAGAAAATATATAATATTTTATTGAAATGTGAGCATATATTAGTCAAACTAAAACTTTTTCGAGAAGGAAAAGGTAAAATAATTATTATAAAAATCAATATTTTTATAATTTATACTTGAAGAATAGTCCATTTACCATTCCATTTTACACTAGGTTTACATAATATATTAACATTGTTTATGCCTTCAATTATTCACTCGTGTATTCCTAACACATGAAGATAGTTCAAAAAAATTACTTAATAAACCTAGAATTAATTTGAAATAAAGTGGAATAAAAGTCAATATACCTATCTTCTCTGATCTTAGAAAAACTGCGTCTCATGTTTCTTGTTTATGTAGTAATGAAAAGATGTTTAAGAAAATGTTAAATTAATAAACCCATCTAGAACCGTAGGAAAAAGACAATTGTGAGATAACATAGTCAAAGCACCAAAGTTTCTGAGATTCGGATTGGAAGCATGTTCATATTCAAGAAGACCACAAACAAACAATTGTATATCTATACTTTTCTAAAGTCTGAAAGCACCTTTGTTGGACCCAAAAAGGAGAATTAATTAGTCACAGATTAAGACATTATGAATTTTAATATTTGCATGGTATTGAGGAATTTAATGTGTGGTTGTGTTTGGTTTTTTGTGTGTGTTTGGCAGGAAGTGTGGACGCTATGTCGAATATTCAAACGAGTCCCATCTTACAAGAGGTACACACCAAATTTGAAAGACTCAAACACAGCACCAATCACGAAGCCAAACCCCACAAACTTTTCAAGTTCCAAAACATGCAGTTTAGAATCTGAGACTTTCACAAACTCACCATCATCACAGCTCCTTCACCAAAACCAAATCATGAAACCAGTTTTTGGACATGTTGACCAACACCCTCCGACATCCTTTTCCTACTCCACTTTTTGGAACCATCAGAATCTGGAATTGGCTCATGAGAATTGGGATGATCTCACTTCTGTCGTTCAGTTTGCTGTTGATCCATCCAGGCTTTCTGATCACTGTAAAGAGTTTAATGCATTTTGATACCATTTTCGTTTTCCATGCTTAAACTATACTTATAACATAGTAACATACATATTTCTTATATATACATCTCTCACTCTATTCTTTTCTTTGGTGAGAACTTACTTTCACACAATATGTTAACTTTTTCTTTGGTCATCTATTGCTACCTTTATTCTTTTTTTCTTATATCAATATCTTTATTTAGTTTTTATTTGTTTGTCCTGTTATCTTTTAAATATTCCAATTCGGAGTTTCATTCAATTGTTTATTGATAGAATGGAACAGATGTTTTTTACTCTTTCCGAATTAAAAAATTTATTTATCTCGAATTAAATGAAAGGAAGAGTTTAACATTAATTCTTTAAATTTGAAGCATATTTAGTTTTTATTTTTAAAATTAAAAAATTCATTTTCACATCTCAAATTTGTAGAACAAATCGCTTTTTAGTTTTCAAACATAATTTTAAAATGTTTTCTTCAAAATTGTTTTAGTACATGAACTAAACTTAATTACTCGTTCGGTTCGGTAGTTTAGTTAAAAAGTTTCTACCTAGACTTTTGTTTTAATTGAGTTTTATTTTTTTTTTAAATTACCTCAATTAGATTATTTTTATTAATACCTTATAAGTAACACACATGTCATCGTTGGATCTATCATGTAACACATGTGTCACACTATTAGACTTTTGAAAAAAAAAAAAAAGTAACATGTGACATATATTTATAGTCATTTATAAAATACTAAAAAATAACATAATTGAGTCAATTTTTAAAAAATTAAAATTCCATTAAAACAAAAATACTAAGTGAAAATCGATTTAAAATTTTTAAACTAAACTTAGAATGAAGCGAGTAATTAAGTCAATTATAAACATATTGAATCATAAAACTTTGATTTTCCAAATTTAAAAACTATAATAATTTTAAAAAATTTTGAGGGATTAAAACTGAGTTATCCTGAATTTTAAAGATTAAGAACATAGGTCACTCTAGAAATAAAAATAAAGAAAAAAAATTTGAAACGGGGTAGATAAGTTTTACTAATTTCCACATATATGGCCTTTAGAAAATTGAAACAAAAATAAATAAAATATCTAAGTTTGATTGAAATGTGTACTGCTCCATCATGATGTACATCCAAAACTCAACTTCCAACCCTTTAACAAGGCTCCGACATATTCGGATTAGAAATGGGAAGTCATGTGATGTTGTGAACAGTTAGCAGTCCCATCAATTTGGGTCAATACTTCTTTAAAGAAAAGTTTTTTCTTACAAAATTTATCAATAAAAATATTATTTAATATGAATTTTATGAATATGACTTTCTTCAAATTTAAGACTTGTTTTTATGAGACAGTAAACTTAAAATTATGAGAAATAATATTGGATTCATATTTTTATTAATAAAAACTTTGGTAAGAAACTTTTTCATTCAGAATATTTATCCTAAAATATTATAAGGACTTGTTTGACAGAGAAAAGAAGAGAGTAAATTATTTGCTGGTTTGATTGAAATAGAAGAACAGGCTAATTGATCTGTGTCCTAGCACAAGCAAAATGTAATTTTTGAAGGATGATCGAAGTGGAAGAGTAATTTATAGTGCAGTATAGGTTGGAAAAAATTATCTCAGTAGATGTCTATATATTGGATTGACTGTTTTTCTTGTATTTAATTTCCAAGTAACTGCTTCAACATGACTTGTGTGTATACCTCACGTCCTCTACTATTTCAGAGGTTAAGGTCAATTTAAAGGGGCTATAGACTACCTCTGTGTGCACTTCTGGGTCATTCACTGTGTATGAAAATTGTCGTAAGTGAATTTGCAGTTAAAATCGGTCTTTTCGAATCTTGTCTGAACTACTTGTAATTTGACGGTATTTTGTGTGAAAATAGGTTGAAGATGAAAAGGGAATAAGTTTCCCTTTACGTGTAACAGATTTCACCATGTACCAAGCGAAAAATGGAATCAATTTCAGCAAAACTCATTTTGTGTTGGCTCTTTGATTTTAGTCCCTTTGATTAATTTACAAACAAGACAACATTAATTGTGTTGGCTCTAGTATTCCTTTTCATGAAGTTGTTCTTTCAATTACTGGAGCAGTGATTTCATAACAGTGTGGATGAAAAAAGGGCTCTCTATTCGTTGATCAAATGTTTATACATCACACAGAAGAGTTACCGGTCAGCTCGTGTTGTATTACATTACATTTACATCAGAAAAAAAGGTATTCACTTTCCGGGCAGGTCACATGTCACACAGCTTGATTAGGCAATGATAAAATGAAAACAATAAGGTTTAGATGCTCATCCAGCAAAATGGTATAATTACATTGCCTAAATTGATATTTTCTCTATGTTGTATACCTGTGAATAACATCAGGGCTGATGGAAAGAGTTAGCTCCTTGTTCATGGTGATGATTGGTACCTGGCTGGCTAACCACAGGAATATCCAAGCTGCTTCCATCAGTTTCAGGTGCTACTTCCCTTACGTCAGCTATCCTTGCCTCCGTTGCTTGAATATCACTCCATTCATTGTCTCCAACCGGCTGAATGTTCACCTGATCCGTTGCCATGTGAACGACATTCTCTGCAGGGGCGGGCATAGCTCTAGAAACACTCAGGCACGCTTTATCCACATTCTCTTCTGTCGGATCAACATGCTTTGTATCTGAGCATGACTCCGTCTTCTCAAAAACTTGAGTTGTATCAATGTGTTGCCTGTTGAAAAGAAAACTCTGTTAAGCCAACATTGGTTTTATGATGCGCCACTTTTCATAACTGATACACATATTCAACCTCATAAAAAATAAAAATAAATCATCAAATGTTTCCTTCTCTTTCCCAGTTTCGCAAGGTATCTCTATCTTTATGTTTAGGTGAGAAAAGAGAAAAAGAAAAACTAACACATGCCACCTTGGCCATGTGAAGATACGGAGGAGGGTCAAACAGACCGTTTTTTTTATTCAAACCCATCAACCAGTCACCAAGGCAAAACACTTTCCGTTTGACCAGTAGTCAACAGATCTAATTTAACAAAATGGAATTTGAGGGCAAAAGCAAATAACATTACCTTTGAAGTTGGGCTTTTAGTACATTCACATATGCTAGAAGCTCTTCCTTTTCTTTTGTTGCTGCTGATTCTCTCTGAAAAGCCTCCCTTATCCTAGCTTCAGCATTTGCTTCTGCAACCCTAACTTTTTCTTCTGCTCTTACTACAGCTGCTTCCAAGATAACATCATGTTCTCTAGCTTTTGCCAACTCAGTGCGCCACATATTTGCTTCCTGAATAGCAGCATCTCTCTGCCTGATTAATTGTTCTTTTTCTTTGCTTAGGCTCGCAACCATTTCTTCAGACTCTTTTAGCTGCAAAAAATAATAATAAAAAGATGAGACGAACATTCAAGACAACTCCATTGCAAGTAATACACATAGCATTAGGCAAGGGTTAATTGTCCAAGGCAGTTTACCGAGAATCATCCCTAAACTAGCAAATTGGCATACCTTCTGCGTAAACAACTCTTGCTGCTTCCCAGAATCTTTATTCAAACGCTCAATTTCTGCACAAGCAATTCTCCGATGCTCATCCATAGTATAGGCAGCAGATGCTGCAGCCTCAGCAGCTTCAGCAGTCTCAGATAGTTTATCTGCTATATCTTTAATAGTTGAATCACGTGCCCGAAGGTCTCTGGACAAATTCTGTAGCTCCTCATCCTTCACTCTTAGTGTTTCCTGTAGAGTGGAGTAGCAGCTTCAGAGCCAAAAGTCCAAAACAACAAAGAACCATAAAGGTGCAAGAGACATCAAATACCCACATACAAACAGTCCTTGTCTAATTAAAAAAAAAATTAAAAAAAAATCCTTTCTCTATTTATATCCACAGTCCTCACATTAATTTTAAGCTTTGCACCGGGTTTAGATACCAATTAGAGATATAGTGGAGATAAGGGTTGTATCTCCACTATACTTTAATGATAAGGGTTGTAAAAGGAAAAGGTATAGTGGAAAATCATATAAATCCTTTAAAAACGGTGAAGGGACTGCTAGGCTGTGGGTTGAACTGAAAATGCACTTTACTTTGGAAAGTATGTATGGCTTCTGTAAAAATTTTGTAGGTTATAAAGGGAACAGATGCAAGTAGCTCAACAATCGGGAGACGAGAAAAGTAAAAAGTTATGGTAAGAGAAAGGAACTCCAACAACATAGTGAAAGATGTGAGGGGCACAATAAGGAGCAAGGAGCAAGATCACAACAGCAACTACCTCCAGCTGGACAGCAACCTTCATTTGGACAGTGTAGTCATAGTGACTAAGGTCGGGAACTACTACAGGGATTAGAGTAAGTCTATTTACGTATGTCTTATTAAATATGTTTTCCCTTGCAAGTGCAAATCAATATCTGGTTGTTTGAATTTTTTGAGTTAAGACCAAATTGAATGTTTCGATGGTAGGGTTTTTTTACATCAAATGTACAGGTCTCAACCTCGACATAGATGGACCTTTTTGGCAGGGAACATGTGCAACTATTTTCTTTTTATTTTTATTTGTGTATATGGGTTGGAGTATCCCAAGTATTCCATTATATTTATAAATACTTATACTTTGCTAGAAAATAATATTCACCGTCCTCTTCCTCTTCAAAATCTTGGCCACTACAACCATTCCACCCCCCCCCCCCCATTCCCCCCAAGGTTTTTATCCTTTCATTCTTTTTACCTCTTTTTGCCAAGCAAGTGAACAAAAATCATGAGTTTGCAAATGTCAGTTAGCCAAGTAAACCGTAATAAAAAAAAAGGGGATACCTCCCCTAACTCCAAAATTAAAGAAGGAATTTAACCATCTCAAAACAATATTGCAACAAAAGAAAGACATGTTACTACTGTTTAATACATGAGGATGGCATAAAAAGAAGCTTTATCAAAACCCCATTTCAACCATATTATGTATCTTGTACAACCATTGTTGAATGCATTATAACAGAAGAATGACAAATAATTGAAATCATAAAACAATCATAATTCATAAATTTTCTTTATAAAATGTTATATCCAGAAACCATCTAGTTAAGGGTGCATTTGGGTAAGGTTTGGTAAGGTTCGATAAAAAGGTATTTTTTATATTACTTCTTTTCACCTTCCAAGAGTTGTACTAAAACACTTTTTCCCCAGAGTTTTAGCTACTTTATGAAGGTTTAATTAACTTTTTGGTCATTGTACATGACACTCCTTACCAAAAACAAGAAGTTGCCAGAAAATAAATTGAACAGACTAGTTATTGATAAAGGAAGGAATTCTCCTACCAAGGGTTTCAGTTTCACCTATTTACAAAAAAAATCCAATGTCTTGTTCACAAAATGCTAACTACTCAGAATGATCCCTCTACCCTTGCATCCCCCTATTATTTATATAACCAATCCCCTTTCCCTAGATAACTAGTCTAATTGCCAATACTAAATTTTGTGGTCTTCCCTTACTTTTCCAAGCAAATATATTTCTAACCTAACAGACTGAAATTTTATTCCCGTACATTCACAATTCTGGTCCCCGTACATCGCAGAAGGGATTGAATCAGGAACAATTTCACATTGGGACCAGGTTAAGAACACTTTTCATTCAGGATAATACCAAAATTGAGAGTCGCCTCAATGGAGAAAAAGTTCGATTTTAGGACTTTAATTTCCATAATAGTAATATTATAGTTTTCAGGAATTCAATTTTCATAATAGCAATGACATTAACGTGTGAGACCCTAGCTGCTATCATGTAGAATGAGATTCCATCCGCTTGCTTTTTTCATTAAAGTTTTTTGTTATTAATTAACCTGCATCATTCCTCTCTTAAATCCCCAATATGAAGCTTTAGGTGATTTCAAGAATCCGGGAGCAATTTGGGCAATTAAAATAGACTTTTTTATGAACAAAATCATGGGAAGAAATATGAAAGTACAAAGATGTCACATCTGGAATTAATTGCAATGACCAAAAAAAAATAGGAAATAGCAAAGAGGGAGAACGCGCAACTGGAGCCAGGTTTTCAGAAGAAATTACACAATAGTGGATGAGGCACAATAGCGGATGAGATTGAAATCAAGGTATATCAAGAGTATAACTCTGCTGCATCATCATGAATGCTGAACTATACATTTGAACACAGAAATACAGAATAAACCAGAACGAGATTATACCTTCATGATTGTTAAATCATCCATAGGACCATCAGTGGTCCTATTATTCATCATTCCCAGAGCATTTCGCAATGAAATCTGCATTGCTGCTTCTATTTCTTTTGAGCATTCCAAGGCTGTTGAATTGGCTGCAGCAACAACCGTTGCAACAGTTCCTAACTTTGTAGAACCATTCCCACTTAAGGAATTCACAGCTTCTTTATGGGCTTTTAAAACCAACTGAGTTGCACTAACGTCAGATGAGGAAACAGTTAAAACTAAGAACTATAATTATAATGAATAATAATAAGGGGAACATAGATATAAAAGCTGAACTATGACATGGCATTAGTATTCAGCAGGTCCCCCTTTTGAAGCAAATGTATATTTCCTCGAACATAAAAATACACTGTTCAAAAGATTTAGAAAATCGTGAAGGACTGTGTTATTACATGAATAAGGACTGTGTTATTACATGAATTTTAAAATCGACAGAAGTAAACAAAGTTTTGCAAGAAAGTAACAAATTAACGGTAAAGTTCTACAAAGTTGTATTAGTACATTTAGGTTCAAACGTGCAGTAATTTGTTTGCCAGCTACACACCTCTTATAGGTTATACATCTTACAATCCGATGCTTTGAAATACAAAAATAATAATAATAATAATAATAATAATAATAATAATAATAATAACACACATATTAATCCATTCAACAATATAAAATAACATAAAAAGAAGAGGCTAAGATATACTCCATTGATTATAAGCAAAGGTAAAAAAAAAGGGTCGGATTGCAAAACTTACTGTAAAGTTGACACCCATGCTCTAGCTGCACCAGGAGTCTCCGCACAGAGGAAGTAATCTTTTTTCTGTGGTGTCCCAATATCTAAAGAGGGCAATTAAGGTACCAAGCAGAGTGATTTTCATTAATCTGTTAGCAGCTAACAAATTCGCTGCAAGCACTAAAGGCCATAAAAATGACAAAAAGGATACAAAAGCAGCAACCGTCATACTTTGGAAGCCCCCTGTAACATGCAGAAGTAAATAAACAACCTATCACTTATAAAAATACACCCAACAAAATTCGTATCTTATGTGGAAACTAGGCTAAAAAAACACTTATGTTAAAAACATCATTCTTACTTACTGGAAATTTACTGGAGATACTGTGATCGTGCTATTGGCATCAAATATGATCGTTCCTTTCACAGAAGGTTCGTTTCTTCTTATCCTAAAAGAGGGGAACAACCAAAAAATACAGAACTTCAGTAATCAAAGTGATTTTCATTTCCTCACACAAAGAGAAACCAATATGCATAGACGTACTTGTATTCCATCTTCCCAGTTGTCGGGTCCAAGATCACCCATCTCTCGTTCCATTTTCTCAGCTGTGAACACAAAGGCGGATTTTACATTTAGCTAGTTTTTTTTTTCTAAAAGAGACAATTAAGGCTACAAAGATGGTCACAAAAAGAAAATTAGTTATCCAAATTATTACAAAGCAAACTAGAGAACAGAACGCATTGGAATTGCAAGATGATCAGAACATCGCGCTATAAAGAAATAACAATTGGAATCAGGAAAAGAGAAGAGTAGAGACAAAAATAAAGTGAAATTAAAGCTAGAAATGAGAAATAGGTATTGATATGAAGAGAGTGCGTGAATTACGGTTTCAGATCTCTTGAGAAGTGGTCCCTGCAACAAGTTTCTACCAGAAGCGGATGCGAGTTGACGCTTGATCTTCTCCAAGCTATTCTCTGTGGTTTCTGCAGCTCGCTGTGCCATTGCAATTCATCTCAGACTTATTAAAGGCAAAAGAAAAATACCAACAGACTGAGAAATAGAGAAGATGGCTATTGATGAGTTACCGGAGACGCCATGAGCGTAGATCAAGAGTTGCAAGAAGCTCAAACGCAAGGGTTTTGGGTGATGTTTCCCAGATTTGCGTTTTGAGTGTTTTTAGAATATCGAAAGAGATTTTAATTTTTGAAAATTAAACTATTTATTAATGGAAAAGACCAGTAGGTTATTAGCCCACACTGACTTGCAGTTGTGCCTTTTCTTGACATTTTTTGTACTAATTGATTTTGAAAAAGAAAATATTAATTTGATATTATGACAATAATTACCAATAAACTATGTACATAATTTTTTTACTAATAAAATAGTTAACCCAAAATAACCTTTTCATTTTGTAAATGTTTTTTTTTTCATTTTTTTATCTGCTTTTGGTTTAGTCTTTTTCTAGTGAATTGTAATAAAAATATTTTATAAAAAATAAAAAACTTAAATAATTATAGTGACTAAAACAAAGAGGGCAAACCTGAAAAAATAAATATTGCCAGAATTAAGCAACTACTTCATCCAAATTTACAAAAATTAAACATAAATGCACTGATGGAACAAAAAAATAAAACATATGATAAAGTGCACAGATAAAAAAAATGTAAGATTGAAACATTGAACATGCAAAAAAGTCTAAAATTAAAATTTAACGTTTACAACAAGAATTAGTATATTCCTTATGGAATTTTTTACTTTAGAAATTCTGAAATTAAAATTTAACATTTACAACAAGAATTAGTATATTCCTTGTGAAATTCTGTTCTTATTATTCTTGAGAGTTTAATATTAATTTATCTATAAAAAAAATCATCCTTTCTTTTCAATATAAACAATATATCTTTCAGATAGGAGAACTAAACATTTAAGAAAAATTAAGAAAAGTATGATAAGTTCTTGCATTAAAAAAAAATATTGATTCAGTTTCTTTATAATATTTTAAATTTTATTATAATTATTAATTACAAAATTGTCAGAATTTTCCTCTCCTCTCTTCTATTAGGGTTACCTAATTTAGCAATAATCATACATTAATATAACTCAATGATTTTTTTATATATATTTTTCCATGTTAAGCTTGTAGACACACAAACTATTTTAATTATAAAAAAAAATAAGCAAAGAAATGTAATAAAAAAAGGTTGAAGAGGAATATTACTTTGTGATATTTAATTTGCTTTCATTTCATGTTCTTACATTCATTTGACTAAAATAAACTTGATGATACAATATTACAAGTGACAACATTTGTAAAAATAAATTAAATGTACTTCCTTAAAAGATTATCAATGTAATAAAATAAGATTCACTGTCATTATATTTACATATTTAGTTAGTGATATATTTGTTCATATATAAAAGTGTAATTACAAAATATTTTTACATATCATAAATAAAATAAATATTAAAATTAATATATATATATATATATATATATATATATAAGTTCAATCATGGGTAATTCAATAAATAATATCAATTGATATATTTTGAAATATTGGTAGTAATAATGTTTTCCTAATAACATATAATCTTATTAGGAGATTTTATCTCAAATCAAATTAATGAAATATAATTAATATTAATATTGACATCCTTCCATTTATACATATTTTAGTAAAAAGTTTTAGTATTTTAATTTAGGTGATTTAAACAATAATTGTTAAAATTTTTTTTTACTTAACACTTAAAAATACAAGTGTACCATAGGGCTTGGACGACCACCTATAACACTTTATAACAAATAGGTCGGATGGCCTACAACAGCAGTTACCAAAGTAAGTAGCAGTCGATTACAGTCCATGAGTAGGTTTTCATGTGAGCAATTAAGATAAACAATTATTAAAGATGATTGGGCCTAGGTTAAGGTTTCACTACTCCCAAACCCATAAAACTATAAATACAAGTCAAAGGTAAGAGACAGGTGTTCGCATTTACTGTGCATCAAATAACCTTTGGCAGGTACACCTTTGGACACTGAATATCAGGTGAGAACTCTCAACTTTTAGAAAAAACTTTCTTCCTTCCATTTTTTTTTTCTAAAAAACTTTTTTTTTCTCAAATCTTTAATTAAGCTCTCACCTTTTTAAAAATTCAACATCACTGTACTTGTTTATATGAATAACTTTACCAAAATTTCTGACCAATTTATCTTTTAGCTGAGTTAAAAAATGTTACTCTTTCTTCAATTTATTTTTTCTCGTGCAAGCTCCTTTATTGCATGTTTCCTTCTTTCGTTCTTGATGAAACCCTCTTTGGTAAAGATTATAAAGTCGTGTCTTCATCGTGATATGAGTCTTTTTGTTGTGTAAATATAGTGATTTGAGGTGTAAATTTTGGAAAAAAAATAACAATGTTAGAGAAAGTTTATAAGACAAGGGAAACTAATTTCATTGTAAATTTAAAGTCTTATTGCTGAAAGATAAAAACTATGGTATATGAATGTTTTGGTTCCATGCTTGTTAAAATCTGAGAAGTTATAGGAGAAGTGTGAGTTTGATAATGTTAGTAGTTGTGGTGTTTTCATGTATAAAGAAAGTTGAGAATTTTTACTAGAAAGTGAATTTTGTCAAGATTGTGAAATCATAAACGTATGGTAAAAACTATTGGAATGAAAAAAGTTAAATTATGACTAATATTGTTATTAATATGAAATTTGTATGAATGTGGTTATAAGAGAGGTGACTTGTAAGAAAATGGATGAATGAGCGTGACTTTGATGATGGTAAGGTGAAAGGTCTGCTTTGAGTTTGGATGATTGAGCATCTTTGGTGTAGTAAGGATTATACTTATGACTCTATCATTATGTAAAGGTTAATGCTTGAAGAGATTAGAAATGTAGAAAAATAAATTAAAACTTGGCTAGTATCTAGATTTTTTTGATTAAAGAGAAATGTGGGTTGGACTTCAGCAAATGGTGATTGATTGTTAGATGGGGTGAGAATTAAAGTTAGATGAAAATACCTTAAATTGCAATGAAACTCGATTTTTTTTTCGCATCACTGTTGGACGTTAAGCAATCATCATTGGGTGCCACCACAAATTTTGGCAAGCATAGGTTCTAAGGGTTTCATTGTTGGGTGGTGCCCAACTACTATTAGGCACGAATCCTTTGAGTGGTCTCGGTGTGACTTTCGTTGGACGACGTTTGAGTACCTTTGAGCACTGTCAAGATAGTGATTGACTTTGTGGCGTTGGATGGTGGCTACTTGGCGTCGAGCAATTATGAAAATTTTCCTAAAATTGAGGATTTAGATTGAACTAAATAGTTTTCTTTACATGGCATAAATTACATCAATTATTGTATCGAGTTATGTTTGGTGAAGTAGGAATGTACTGAATATAGTGAAAAAATTATAGATGACATTAATTTTCCTTGTGTATAAAATATACATAATGTACTTTACTTATAATGAAGGAAATATGGGATAAGCTCAAAATACAAAATAAAGAATAATAGCAAAGTAATATAAGTAATTGAAAATAAAAGATAAATATAAGATATCTAATAATCTAAGATATCTAACACTTTTCCTTAAGCAAGTGCATATAAATTATATGTACTAAGCTTGTTATAAATATAATCAATTATTGTTCTCATAAATTCTTAAAATATTTGTTAATTGATCACTTAAGTTAACAAAATCAGTTTTTATATCTTCTCATACAATCTTTTCTCGAATGAAATGGTAGTCAATCTCAATGTGTTTGGTCCTCTCGTGAAATACATCATTATAAAACTAATATGAAAAACAATATGATTGTCACATTTGAGTGTCATATCCAAACTGTAACTCTTTAAACAATTGCTTAAGCAAGACAAGTTCAAAAGCAGCTAATGTCATAACTCTATTATGCTTTGCACTGCATCTTGTCACAGCAGTTTGTTTATTGTTTTTCTAAGAAATCAAGTTATCACCAATGAAGACACAACATCCAAAAGTTTATCTTCTATCAAAAGGAGATACTACTCAATCAACCAACATTTGAATAAAAAATAAATCGTGTATGGTTATTGGAATAATATAAGAACTGATTTTTCAAGAGATCTTTTGATGCACTTTAATATACAAAATTGTCGCATAGGAGAGTGTTTGGACTTCGATGGTAGCGATCTCAACAATGTTGGTGCTGCCTGGCCGAAATGAGTAAAACTGTGTGATCACCAATTGTAATTGAAACTACAATAACAATGATTATAACAACTCTAACGGTGATAACGACTACATATTTTTCAAAAGAATTTTAGGTTATATGTACCTTATTAAATATAATGAAACATTATATATATAATTAATTTTCCTATTGAATATAATGAAACATTATATATATAATTAATTTTCCTGTACATATGATACTTTATTTATTCAAAAATATCAACTCCACTTATATTATTAATCAATAGTATTGTTTACTTTAACATAATTAATACTTCAAATTGTTTTGTAACATTATTGAAATATTATTTATCGAAGATATGTCATATTTATATATACATCTAAATATTATTTTTTATAATTACAAAAAAAAGAAAACTTAAATAGTCAAAGGCCTTTCTGGTAATTTACACGAAAATTTAGACAATTACTAATAATTCGTGCGCAGTATTTTTTTTGCAAAATGATAGTTTTTTGTGTCAAACTTACATACATTTTTTAATACTAATAATAAAAATAAAATAAAGGGTTGAGTTACCAAGCTTTTTAATAAAAAAAAAATAATCATCAGAGATATAAATTTGACACCAAAATTGATTTCATCTGTTTTGTTATGTGGATGCCATGTATTACTTTTGAATTTAAATACAGTATAGCTTTTAAAGTTGGCGCTTTTCAATTCTACCAAGACAAATTCCAAACCCTAGACCAAACATCCTAGCTCACTGTCGAATTTATACTGATCACTGTCCAATCATGTCCGGATTCTTCCTCCTTCACTTCACTTAATGATTATGCATCAAAGTGTGAACATAACATCATCACTGTGCTCAAGTTGCAGAATCAGCTAAGCATTTTGTCAAACAGAAAGCAGGCGAAGACAATCAATGGGTGGGGTACTTAAACAGCCGGGTGCATTTGCAATTACGCCGCACAAAGTATCGCTCTGCATACTCCTTAAGATCTATGCACCACCCGCACAGATATCGATCCCCTTCCCTTTCTCTTCTGTTGCCCAGCACAATCGTTTGGGCATGTTCTTGTTGGCCCTCACCAAGGTCTGTCACCACCTCCTTTTTCTTTTCTTCCCTCTGAAACAGTTTGCTTTTCGATTAATTCTTATTCTTCAGTATAATTTGAATCTGAATTTATCGCACCCTGGGATGATAGTTATGTTAACTTTTGATACTTAACTTTGTGCCTTGTCTGTTCTTTATGAAGGTCTGATTAGTTAAATCTTGTTTGAAAGTTTTCTTATGCTAGATTCTCCAAATTTTGACTTTTAATTTATGAATAAATTAATTTGTTGAAAAATTCACTAATGTTAGCTTTTTCAAAATTTGATTTTTAACTTATATCTAAGCTAAAAGTTTATGGAGAAACTTATTTGTTTTTTTTTTTCTCTTTTCTTCTCATATGAATGCTTATAAATAAAGATGTTTATCTAAACATGTCCTGTCCAAACAGAATTGTGCTTATTTCTTATTGTGTAGTTTAGAATTAAACTTACACCTTGCTGTCTTGTTGATGGCTTGAATTGAAATGGCTTTGTTCAATATAACTGGTTCTCTTGATTTTTGTTTTAATCCAGTGTTGGATCACACATTTTCTTCATGCTGGTTGAAGATTTTATTTATGCTTGTGTTGTGAGTTGAAAATGTTGTTGATAATGCAGTCTTGCGATGATATCTTGGAGCCTAAATTGGATGAACTCGTCCATCAATTGAGAATGATGAGTCAAAATTGGGAGGCCTCCTGGGTTATTGATCAGTTGATGAGTAGACTTTCGTCCCTGTCATCGCCAGATGATTTGTTCAATTTTTTTAGCGATATAAGAGGTGAGTTTATCAACTTTAATATGGTTAGCCCTTAACCATTTTTTCTATATATTGTCTGTTTTGCTTTCTTGTTTTTTTTTTTCTTTTTTTTTATTTCACATGGAAGTTGTGGCAATTTTTATTATTGCTTATACATTGGACCAATTTTACATATTTACTGATATTAAAATATGGTTCAGGAATACTTGGGGGTTCTGATTCAGGTGCTGTTGAAGATGACCAGGTTATTTTGGACATGAACAGTAACCTGGGGATATTTCTTCGGCATTGTGTACTTGCTTTTAACTTGTTATCATTTGAGGTATAACGTTTTCCTGCATTCTTAACATGGTTGAAGTTGATCATTGTCTGAATTAATCTTTATCATCTCAATAGAAAGTGGGAGGAGGTGAAGTTGTTTTTCTCAGAAGCTCCATATAATGCTAGGTGCTTCCGACAAAGTTTTGTTTTCTAAATGTTGTATTTGAATTAGTTTACATTGATATTACTAAACTTCAAGGAATGGGACTCGTCACCTGATATCTTTTGTTTTCATGATGATCAAGTAGCTATTAGGAGTTTAATATACAACTTTGACTCTGATTATATTTTTTTTTTTAAATTTAAACACAATTTGGAGTCTATAGTGAACATATTTATTGCTTATTCTTTATATGCTTAGTTTATGTGAGTAATTTTCACATTTCTTCTTTAGGATGAAACTTATCCACCTTGTATAACCTCTAATTTCAATGTCTAGGGTCTATCCCATCTCTTGACAAACCTCGGGATCTATTGTAAAGAAGAACTCTCAAATTGTCCTTCCTATGAAGAACATAGTGTGGATGATTGTAGTAGTAATCTGGAGTCATATTCAGAATATGAGAACATGGACCTGGAGAACTTTGTCTATGAAAAGGTTTCAGAGGAAATTGAAGCAAGAAAGGAGGCTAGTGGAGTTGTTCCATTTCATCTTCATGCACCCAAGACTCTTCTCAGTTTAGTTGATGGTAAAATAACTTCACAGTGCTGTTATTTTAGTGCTTTCTGTTGTTTGGGAAGAACTTGACAAATATAGACCAAGAATTTACCAACTAGCCAAATCCCACTTTTTTGTTTCTTCTTCACTTCTTTGAGTTTCTCTATTTATGTCTTTGCTTTTGAAAACAATGTTTGATACAATGACATAACTTTACTGATAATGGTGGAACTCACGTGCACAGATATTGATGTGCCTGCTGATTCAGTATCCAAACAGACCGAGAAAGTTAGAGTAGTTAATCCTTATGGGGACTCTTCTAGTAATATTCTGCGAGATGTTGATCAGAGTGGTGCAGTATTCCTGCGGACAAACTGGCAGGTACAAGGGTACTTACAGGAGCAAGCTGATACCATTGAAAAGTAAATAACTTGTAAACCTAAAACTTTCTTGATTTTTCTATTTTAAAAAAAAACTTGTAACAATGCATAGCAATTATATTAACTTTCAAGTCGTATTCATACCATTCAGGAATGGTAATTCTGTATCTTACAATGGACTTGAGATTATTCTACAGCAGCTACAAAAATTGGCACCTGAACTGCATCGGGTAAGTTAAGTTTATTACCTTCTTTAGTTCTATTCCTTATCTATTTATTTCATTAAAGTTTGCCATAATTGAGTTTCACATCAATCCAGGTTCACTTTTTGAGCTACCTGAATGGTCTTTCTCATGACGATTTTCTTTCCGCTTTGGAGAATCTTCACTGTTATTTTGATTACAGGTAATTGAACAGTTGTTTCTTTATTTCATCTCTCGAATGGCATTGATATATGTTTGGGTTCATTTGATGAGTAATTAGATATAAAGCAAGTGGGACATTGGTATCATTGATTTGTTCTTGTTCATCATCAATGGATATTCATTGCGACCTCATTAATTACAATTGACTCTCACCCAATAAAATCATTGGCACAATTATCCTGTTGCTATTTTTGTTTGTACTTGTGTGCCACTGGAGAAGCAATACAAAATGTATTTAAAAAGTAAATATTTTCCAAGGAAGTAAATTGACTTGCTATTAAATGGTGCTCTTCCACGTGGTTGGTTTATTAATATTTCCAATCCTGAATTTATTGACATTGATGATTGTCAAAATTTAGAATCTCGACATATGCAATTGTAAACCTTTTTCACGTCCTTCACCTATAGCTTTTGTTTTCTGTTATGAATTATACATTTATACCAATATTTGCCCTGTAGACATATTATTGGAGATTCCACATCAATTAAATATATGGTTAAATTATCATATATAAGTGAGTGCAAACCTAATTTTTTATACCGGTTTTGAGAGGTTGAGTTAGACTTGAAATTCATTTTTTAAAATAGTATCATAGTCTATCCTAACAAGGTTTATTGGGCGATCTTGCCACTCGTTATTAGACCGCTATTGGATCACCCAAAAATATCTAATTCTATCCTTGAGATGTTCAGACTTTGGCTTGGATGGGTGTGATCCCACATTAATTAGAAATATGACTAAATTATAGTTTTTTTATCAGCATTGACTAAATTATAGTATACATAAGTAGACGTAAACCTCACTTTACAAGCCACTTTTGTGATGTTAAGTTAAATTTTGAAGTTTACTTTCTAAGACATATACCCATGTATTGAGTGCCTTTTTAGCCAATAGAAAGGATTGAGGAGTGTTATCCATTGCAACTGAATTTATCTCTTATTTGTTGGGCAAAAGTGCAGGGACTGAAGGATTTGATTTTGTTCCTTCAGTTGCTGGCAATGGCTTTGGAAGATATGAAATCGGTTTATTATGTTTGGGGATGATGCAGTTTCACTTTGGGCATCCAAAGATGGCGTTAGAGGTAATTATTTTTGGGTATTTTGATCTGATACATGCTGGATTTCTACCTTTTTCTAGTCCTCAAGGCTTCTATTATGTTTAGGTTTTGACGGAGGCAGTTCGTGTTTCTCAGCAGGTAATCATATACACATAAATTTTATTTATCCAATAAAAATCCCAATCTGTATCTACCAATTATAAGTAAAATCTAAGCGGACAGAAAATGTTGCCTATGTATCCTATGCTACATGTGGTACATGGCAAAATAAACGTTGTTGGTAAATGTTGCCATTTGAACCCAAATCTTTCTTCCTGATATATTAGTCATACATGTGATGTGAGGACTGACAATTTTCATTTGTGCAGCAAAGTAATGATACCTGTCTTGCATATACTTTAGCAGCTATTTCAAACTTGTTGTTTGAAAATGGTATCTCAAGTACAGCTGGGACACTGGGATCATCATACTCACCTTTTACAAGTATAGGTGTTTCACTCTCTGTTCAACAACAATTGTTTGTTCTCTTGAGAGGTTCTTTAAAGAGAGCAGAAAGTTTAAAGTTAAAGCGGTTAGTGGCTTCCAATCATCTGGCAATGGCCAAATTTGATCTCACGGTAATGAAATTTTCTACCTAATTCAATTATTTATCTGCTAGGAGTTTGTTTTATGAAGCTATACTTACATATAGCATGCATTTTGAACTTGAATCTCAAGCATAATGTAAAATTTTATTGTGTCTTTAGCTTCTTAAAATATTCAAACCTCAAATATATTGATCTTTTTAGTATAAGAATATAGGAGAGTCACAGCAGATTTGTGCAAATTACGGACAATCAAGTTCATGAGTTACACTGTTGAACTAAGAAAGAGTTATCAAGTGTTGATTGAGATGAGACCTGCATTTTTCAGTGTTTGAGTTTATGCCAGGGAGGTCAACCTCAAAAGCTTTATGTCTACAGCAGGGTGTGATGTATCTATGAAAAGGAAACAAAAGATTCGTGCACAGTCTTCATTGAGATAGATTAAGTATAGGCTAGCATGGCAGTAGAAGTCTTAAGAAAGGCTTTCAGGAAGGACTTACTTTAAGTCCATATAAATGTTAAACGGATTGGATTGCAATACAGCTTTGTATGTGGTACTGGACTTTCCTTTGGAATCTGATTTGTTGGCTAATTAGATTGAAATTCGCTTAAAATTTGGTCATGATACATGTACTTAAAACTATAGCACCAATTTTGCACCCTACCCAGCAAAAAAGCATTTTTTGAGATGGAAAAATGTGGCTCTCCCTTAAAGAATCGAGTCCCTAAACCTGTCATTTGATTCATGTCTTAGGTATGGACTTCCCATTTTATTTTCTCTAGTCTCGGAGCATGCCACTGTTGCTGTTTCTATTGCTATTGTATTTTGAAAAAAAATTGAGAAAATGATAATTGGAGCGGAAGAGTTTTCTGTTACTAATTATATTGAATCTCTAGCAGAAATATTTGAAGCAGTCTCTGTAATGCGTTCAATAGAAAAGATGGCTAGGATACAAACTATAGCTGACATAACTACAACTAGAATAACTAATTACAGCTGACAAAACCAGTGTTGCAGCTTCTGTTATTGGTTATGCTAGCTGTAGTTAGTTATCCTAGCTGTCTTTTCTATTACAGAAACTACTTTACACTCTACTGGAAATACTTAAGCTCTATTGAGAGATTTAAGAAAATCAATACCAGAAAACTTTCTTTGCTTTCATTTCTCAGTTTCTCTTAGTTCTTCGTGTATTAAGTTCAGAAGACAGCTTTGAGCAATTTGGGTTTCAAATAACCACTATGAAATTGAACATTACCAAATGTGGTATTCAAGTGTAGTAGGATACTCTTTTCATTATTAAACATCATTTTTTACTTTGGTATTGGATGTTGTTACTAGGCACATTGAATATCTAGTGGCTTAGTTTATGCCTTTTAAAGTAGACAACTAATATTTTTTTTATTTAAGTTATTTCAAGCTCTCCTAACTTAAAGTAGATCTTAAGTCCTGTTAGTGGGTACTGAAATACTGCAACTTTTTACATCATGTAGTTTCTTCATTGCAGCATGTTCAGCGGCCCTTGCTATCATTTGGTCCAAAAACTAACATGAAGCTCAGTACTTGCCCAGTTAATGTTTGCAAGGTTATATAAAATCTTTGTAACTATTCTTTTGTTGGTGACAGTTGTAGCACATGAGAATCAAATTTTTAGTTTATTTGTTATATGACTGGCAGGAAATTCGGTTGAGTTCTCAGCTGATTAGTGATTTTAGCTATGAGAGTTCTGCAATGACAATTGACGGTGCTTTTAGTACAGCTTGGCTTAGGAATTTACAAAAGCCGACGGGTTCCTTTGTTTTGTGTCAAGAGATTGGATCTGGCAGCAGCACTAGTGTTTCCCAATTCATTGCACAACCAACCTCAATTCCTGGATCTGTTCTGCAAGTATTGGGTTCATCTTATATACTCCGTGCAACTGCCTGGGAGTTATATGGCAGGTAAAGTTGCTATTTGTGTTCAGATATGTTTATATAAACTAAGGTTGCACTAATTATGGTCCTATCTTTCTTGGGAAAATTGTAAACTGACAGGATATAAATGATTAGGGTTCCATTGCTTTAGAGCTAACCTATTAATTAATAAATTTAACAAGCTGGTATTGCTTTTCTTAAATGTATTTTATTTTTTCTATTCTAAGACTGGGTTTTAATCCATATATCAATTATCTATTATTGTGAAGCCTTCAATGTAAGTGATATGTGGCACCACAGATTACTCCTTCCATTTGCCAGATAGGAAGAGTTGTAGGTGAAGACTTACTGGCTATACTAGGCATAACAATTGTTGGGAAAGGTGGGAAAGATTATCTTAAGAATTAAGCACAAGAGAGGAGAGTCCAACTCAAAAGACTAGTTCACTAGGTGGGAGAAACTTAAGTAGCTCACCCTAATCAATTTGGGACTCATCCTAACATCGTTATCCACTTTAATGCTTGGTTTGCTTCCACCGTGTCTTGTAGTAGTGGATGGAAATGAGAGGATTAGAGATGATGGTGGTGGTTAGCTTGAGATTTGGGATGATTTATGAGGAAAGTTTTGTGGATCCGATTACATATTGTTTCTGCGGTTTGGTTGTGAGAAATGTGGAGAAAACCACTCTGACTTGTGGTTTGTAGGTGAAGATGCAAGATAATCAATTATGTTGTAAAAATAATGGTGTTTTGAAGAGTTTTCTGTATACGTACGTAGTCAATTATGAGGCACTCATAATCGATTATGAACTACCCTAATCAATTATGGATGTGTTTTTTTTTTTAATTTTTTTTCTATAATTATATTAACAAATAATGAACAAAATTACCCATCTTAATCTCCAATCTCTTCTAACTCGTGTAAACAACCTTACTTCCCATTCTAATTGTCTTTCTTTTCTTTCATTTTCCACTCCCTCCTTCTCTTTCACACTATCCAAATTAAGTGTAAGAGTTATCCACTTTAATTGAAGAGAAATACTCAAGAGAGAGAGGAAGACAAGGCACATACAAACACAAGTCTGTGTTATATTATATTCTGAAAAAAGAAATAGTAGTTATTGCTAGGCATTATTAAAAGTGAAACAGTGTAGTTGCTATCAAGGTCTTGCTTACCAAACACGCAGAAATAAGCTATCAGTCAATACTTTTTATTCTAGGACTTAATGAGGTGAGCAATAGTTTTCAAGATCAGCTAGATAAATAAAAATGGGTGCACTAACCTCCATCTTGACCAAAATTCCTTAAGCCTGATTATACTGTAGCAGTTACGGTTATAAATAAAATAAATCAGAATCCATGCTTTGTGTTGGCAGTTTTGTTATGTTTTTGTTTTATTCTATTTTCATCACTTAGGATGATTAAAGCTATAATTCTAGCTTCACATGCATATAATACTATTTTTGTAATATTTTGAAAGCTTTTTCTATGTGTTTACAATCTTAATTTTTTATTTTTCTATTTTTCTTAGCTCACCGCTGTCTCGAATAAATGTGCTAGTACACGCAACTTGCTTTGCTGATGCATCAAGGTAGCTTCTGAGCTGAACATGTTAAAGAGATAAAATTCCAAGTTGCTATTTTGTAGCACCTTTGTTTATTATGGAAAGCAACCGTATAATCTCCATTTTGTTAATTTTTTGTTTAATTATCTTTTTTGGTTTCACCAGCTCATCAGATGCAGCATTAGCATATGTAAAGCTTATTCAACATTTGGCTGTATTTAAAGGATACAAAGGTTAGATTGGTTGCATACAATTGAGTGGAATTCCGCCGTCTTTTTTCAAAATATTGTATGTGATTGTTAACACATTTGCATTTCTTTTATCTTGTTTTTGTTCTTTTGCTAATAGTTTGTAAGTTTCCAGTGTAACTCTGTTTTGAAAAGTAACGTGATAAATTCAACTTAGTGGAAATTATTTGCAGTTCAAATTGCCTTTTGTTAGTACAGAGTGGTCTTTTTCTTTCTTCATCAGATGTTAGAATGTTCACTATCGTCCATTTGAGCTCCTTCTCTTACCTTTCATCCTTATTGTTTCTGAGATCTTCCTTTGTCTGTCTGTAGAGGCCTTTTCCGCCCTTAAAATAGCAGAAGAGAAGTTTCTGTCTGTCTCAAAATCACAAATCTTACTGCTAAAGTTGCAGCTGCTTCATGAGCATGCTTTACATCGGTAAGTGGCCTGGTTCATTTGTTGTATTCAGAATCTTTAAATATTAGCGTCTGAGATTTATGCAGTTATTAACTTAATTGGGCATCATGTAGCGGAAAATTAAAGCTAGCTCAGAAACTGTGCGATGAACTTGGTGTTTTGGCATCACGAGTTACTGGTGTAGATATGGAGCTAAAAACAGAAGCAAGCCTTCGCCATGCTCGTACATTACTTGCAGCAAAACAATTCAGAGAGGTTTTTCTATTATTGAATTTACTAAAATCTACCAAATACAGAAAATTAATCACATGATATTCACAGTTTGGTTTTTTGAATTTATATTGCATGTTAATTTTACTGTATTAACTCTACAGACTGTTTTTAATTTTCATACAATGATATTTAGGCAGCTGTTGTGGCACACTCTCTCTTCTGCATGTGCTACAAATACAATCTTCAAGTTGAGAATGCTTCAGTTCTTCTTTTACTTGCTGAGATTCACAAGGTATGTTATCATATGGTCTGACAGACGTGTTAGTAGTCTGGATAAACTATCAAGCACATTCTTTATGTAATAGTAAAAACCACGGATCAAGCCATCTTTCTTGTTTTCTCTCATTTGGATAACTTGTTATATGTTAAGTTCTGATCTGTAATTAATTCAGATTGGAATTAATACTGATTTGATATTGTTGAAAATTGAGGAAATAAATCAAAATGAAGAGCTTTGATATATGGAAATCAATCAGAATTAGTGTGGTCTGATTTATGCTGATAATGATAGGATTTGATGTAATTATAATCTGTCTTTCCTTCTTTTCAGCTATAGTATAGCAATAATTTCCTGATTTTTGGTCATATTAGTGTGAAGAATTATTCTCCTCTTGTATATACCTCATTTTATCAGTCAGATCAGTATCAGTGAAATATATTCACTTTTCTACATTATATAATTACAAATTGCTGATGAGTTAGAATTTACTGCCATGTGACATCTCTCCACTTCATCACACAGAAAATGAAAATTTTGTTTATTAATCAGTAACATTACAGGCTAGTCCAGCCTCTACAATATGATAAGCGAAAAGTTGAAAATGAAGAAGTATAATGGTTGTGAAAATTTTCAGTAAGCACTAAGCAATTAGTAGTGTGAACAGTGTTTCTTGTACTTGTTTGTAAGCACTCATCAGCAATACTCTATTATTCAAGGGAAGTCATGGCTTAATTTTCTTTATTTATTTTATCTGATTTAACTGCTTGATTAATTTCTTTTCTTTTCTTTTTAGTGCATGATCTATTGACTCATCCTAAATTACTGACAGTCTACTATAATGTCCCAACCCCAACTTTCCTATTATTGCGTTCTACCGTTTGTTTAATCAAGCCTTCATTAATTGTTTTTACCAGAAATCAGGGAATGCAGTTCTCGGTCTTCCATATGCTTTAGCAAGCCTGTCATTTTGTCTCTCATTTAACTTGGATCTTCTAAAAGCCTCAGCTACTCTCACTCTTGCTGAGCTTTGGCTCTCTCTTGGATCAAGTCATGCAACAAGGGCTCTAAACCTTATCCATGGAGCATTCCCAATGATTCTTGGTCATGGTGGTTTGGAGCTCCGCTCACGTGCCTATATTGTTGAAGCCAAATGCTATCTGTGTGATTCAAACTTCAATGGTATGTAACTATAGATTGTTGATGTTAGACTATGCTTGTCGCGTTTGTTGTCTACATATTGGTAAAACATGTGCCGTTTTTTTGAGGGGTTGATCCCTTTTCTATCCTCATGTTGGAGCTTTAACTAAATTTACTAATTTTGAATTTTTCAGTCTTCGAAGATTATGAGGTCGTGATAGATTCATTGAGACAAGCATCTGAAGAACTTCAACTTTTGGAGGTAAGCGAACTTCCAATCTTGTCTGTAAATGAGAGGTCATGTAAATGAATGTCTTCACTACATGGTAGAGACTCTTATTCATAGTTACAATTGTAAATAAAATAGATATCGTTTACACAATTATACAACTCATAATATCCCTAATTCACAATACTTACACAATATATTGCATACTTACTAGCTTCCTAACAGTTTCATCAGTCCTTTTTTATTTGTAAACCTCTTTGCTGCATCACTGCTTCTACATACCAGATAAATGTTTATTTAATTGATTTTATGGTGTCTTAGAGACACGCAAGATTTATGTTGCTTTGTGATGTTGAAAGCTCACTAGTCACTTGTAAACTATCCCCTCTGTAAATTTGTCTCATTTAACCCATTATTTTCCTTTACCATCCCATCTTAAACAAGTTGCTTCTCAACATCCAAATCTCTTTCGATTGCATTTGATTTGGGATATGATTTTCTTGTTTCCTGCAGTTTCATGAACTGGCTGCTGAAGCTTTCTATCTTAAGGCCATGGTATATGACAAACTGGGGAAATTAGAAGAAAGGGAGGAAGCTGCAGCTTCATTTCGCAAACATATTTTGGCTATCGGCAATCCTCAGGATGAGGATGATCCTCTTGTGCGTTTTGACTCTTCTTGATACCCAATTTTATATATAAGCTAATTAAATTACATACGTTAGTGATCACTAATCTTCTGTAATTATCAATGTTGTTTATAGTTGTAGTCATTTTGTTTCCAATTAGAATCTTGGATGCTGAAGATGAAAACAACCATAACCAAGACGTATGGCATCGACCTTAGAGATGCTCTGTCTCCTCTTCCCTTTACAGAGGTGATTCATGTAATGAACACACCAATGACAATTAGTTGTTACTTTAGTTTATATTAAAGTAAATCAAAATCAATTGTCCCTGTAAAAAAGTAATATCTTATTTATTTTCTTCCTCTGATTTAAAACTGCCGCTCAATGAAATGAAACAATATTAATAGTGAAATAATAAAGTGGTTAATTAAGTTTATATTTCTTTATAATTATGAGTATGTATTGGCCAAGTCCTTACATAACAATAAAATTCCATCTTTGTAACTTAGAAATTCTCATTGAGTGTCTGGATAAATAATACTCTTTTATCTTGCAGAGGATTTTTGAAAAACTATTTCTCTTTATAAAACAATTTCTATTCGTAGTACTGTGAATGTTGTTGGTCATACTTTTTAATTAGGATGAAAAAAGTGTGGAGCTAGTTAGTATGTTAGGTATTTTAGTATGCCGGCATGTTTAGTTTCGTTCCACATAATTTATAGTTTATGCAACTTAATAATGAGATAGGACGGAGTGAGTTGACTTGCATACTCAACAATTTTCTTTTATTATATTTTAAACTTTAAATTAGATAAAAATTCTTTTATTTTAATTTGTTATTCTTTTATTTTGTTTTAATAATGTAAAGTTTTTAGGTTAACTATGTTTTTTATCACTTAATTTTTAGTAAAAATTGAAATTAGTTTTTTTTTTAAATTTTAATTTAATTTAGTTCTTTAATTTAAAAAATGTATGGAATTAGTCTTTTAATTAAATTTTATTAAATTTATTTAATATTTTAAAAATAATTCAAAATAATATTTAAGTTGTTTATACTATTTTATATATATTTTCTTTAATATTAATTAAAAAATATATTTAAAACCTTAAATAAAGTTAACAATTTGGTTGATAAGATTAAGTTCATGTTGTTCTTAAAATGAAAGACTAAATTAGTCTAAAATTTTGAAAAACTAATTTTAATTTTTATTGAAAGTTAAAAATTAAAAAACATATTTAATTCAGTTTTTTTTTTTACCTGCAAGTAATATTGATTTTTTTTTAGTTTAGACAAAAATTTATTTTCATATTTTCTTGTTTATAAACTATTTAATTTTGACATAATGTAAGTTTTAATTTATACTCGTTTAATTCATTTCAATTTTATTGTTATTGGAAAATTCAGAATGCAATAAAGATAAGAAGTATTAAAACAATTATTATTACTACTAAAATATTTGTATAAAATTTTTATTTTATTTATGTGACAGACCCACATGTCCGTGAGGCAAGCATTATCCGTAGCGCTTTAAGAAAACAAATCCGTAATTTGGATGTGCTAATCAGATTTGATTTTTACATGTTAAAAGGAGATGAGTGAGTTTGCATTGTCATCCTGTTTTTAATAAATTTAATCAGTAGCATTACATGATACGAAATCTCAAAAGCTTTTACTTTCAATTCCAAAGTCATTTTAAATATAAACATATGCATAATTTAAAAAATAGTCACACCAACCACCAATATGAGTCTAACCATTTAAAGGATTGACATTATTATTTATCCAAAATTGTAAAATGATGAATTAATAGGTATTTTGGTTAAACTGGTCAAATGATCGGTCGTCTTTTTTTATTTTGTTCTTTTTCGATTATCTTATGTTTTACGAGAACGCAATCCATTCAGATAGGTTATTGACATGTAAAAGAGACTCCGACAGTCAAACCTAATAATCAATAACGTATGTGTAAAGTATAAGACAATTTAATCCATTAATATCTATTAACTATC
Organism: Vigna reflexopilosa; assembly: GCA_027742785.1. NCBI lineage: Eukaryota > Viridiplantae > Streptophyta > Magnoliopsida > Fabales > Fabaceae > Vigna > Vigna reflexopilosa. The sequence goes on along the minus strand of CM050921.1, from coordinate 2,396,697 downwards.
TATAAATAACAATTAAATACTTTATATAATATAATATACAAGTCTTTCTTATTTATACATAGTATTTTATTTTCTATTTTATCACTTAAACTTATATTTGAATTCTTAACAAAATCTCATTAATCTTCTGTCTTTTTAACGAACCTCCTATTTGATGGAACCAACATAATTTATTATTGATTTTTCAATAGACACTTAAAAATTGAATTTTTATCCACCACACCAACCATTTACGATAGATGTTAACGACCATCTTATCTGTTGATCAAATCCTAGTTGGTCCTACATATTTTTCTTCAAAGTCAGATGAAATAAATTATATTTTTCTTCAAAGTACAGTCTATAAAGCATCACCAATTTAACACTATTAGCAAATCAAGTTGGAATTTGTATCACTCAAGAAAAGCCGATAACACCTTTTTTTCTTTGGCTGTTTCTGCTAACAACTGACTTTCCTAAATGATGGAAACGGTTCATGTCATCACAATAATATTATAAAATTAAGAATAAACTTATGCATTATGTTCAAGTTTTTATTCATTTCAATTTTAAATATTTTCGTTATGGATTATTAATGTTAGATTGCAAACTTTGCGAATATGAAATTATAGCAATTTGTAATGCTGTGTTCCTTCAAGATTTTCTTTATTTTTAATGTTGCTAATGGAATCACAAGGTTAATGTTGTTATAAAATAAAAGATTAAATATATTTTTATTTTAAATATATGAATTTAGTTCTTTTAATTAAATTTTATTAAATTTATTTTTTTCTTAATCATAATAATCTTACCTTCATTTCATTTTTTTCTCAAATCTATTTAAATTTATTCAAATCCATCTTCAAATTCAAAATTACTTGTAATATGAGTTGTATAAAGTTTAATTTCATTTTGTTTAATTTAATTAGGTTGAATTAAATTTAATTTGTTTAGTTAACAATCTAATTCAACTCAACCTAATTATAACTATGTTGGAGATTGGGTTAAGTAAATTTGAAAAAAATAATTAATTTCATAATAAAAAATGATTTCCTACCGTTTTTGACTAATGCTATCTAAATCAGTTTGTGATTTTTCTATGAATCAATTTGGATTTTAACACTAATAAATTAAATAATTTAATAAAAACACATTATTATTTAATGTGTAGAAAACGAATTCAAATAACTTTTAGCAATTTTTTTAACAAGTATCCGTCGGAAAAACTACAATGGACTTCATAATTAAAAAAATATCACAATTTCGTATAGAAATTACTAAATGATACCAAGTTGAGTAAGAGAGAAAATGATTTCAACTTTCTCACCAAAATTAAGGACATTACATAATATCTTATACTTAAATTCAATTAATAACATATTACCTTCATTAGTGGGTAACGAAATAATATTAATTTTCTCCCCTAAATTGAGAACAATAAATTGTCCTTGCTAATTTATCATTTTATTTTTTACATATATATATTGTGAGGTGTAAATATGATGAATATAACCTTCATCATATTAATAAGTTATTAAATATTAATTTTATACATATTATTTATTCTATGAATTAATATCATAATATAATTATATAACATTCATAGAATTAAATTGAATAACAACAAAACAGTTGATTATATTACAAAATTGGAGTGATAGTTGCGTGTCTTAACTATACTTCTAGTTTCCGTAATCTTGACTAAATGACCAAACTAAATTATCTCTTATTAATATGAAAAAAATATATTGAAAATGATAATATATATTTTTTCTCTTTTAGATAAGCAATTCTTTACACCTCGTGTGTTATCCGTATACCACAAATAAATAAATTATTACATAATTCTTCAACCTTTTTCTGCATTTTCTACTTTACACATAAAATTAGAAATATAAAATTAATGAACTGTATTGGTCCAAAATATTATTTTTTAAATATATTTCCGTTTTTTTACTTAAAAAACATTAATTTTTTATTCATACTTTAAACAACAATAGGAAAAGTGCTACAGTGAAAATATTACCAAAATAATATAAAAGTACTGTTTGGGAAACATGATGGGTCACTTGCATACATTTGCATACACTTGAAATTAAAAAAAAATGTTAGATATGTTTTTTATTTTTTATTTTTTAATAAAAATTGAAATTATTTTTTTTTTAAATTTTAATCTAATTTAATCTTTTAATTTTAAAGATTTCATTACACTTGTTTTTTTATTTGTTAAGTTTATTTTATATTTCAAACTTATATTACGATAACATTTAATTTATTTATACGGTTTGATATATTTTTTTAATATTAGTTAAAATTTATTTTTAAAATCTTAAATAAAATTAAAAAAATTTAATAAAAAAATAAATTCACGTTATTCTAAAAATAAAGATTAAATTAGTCCAAAATTAAAAAAAAAAACTAATTTCAATTTTTAAAAAACATATTTAACTTAAAAAAAAAATACTACATTCCATTTAAAGTTTACATTATATAAGAAAAGTGGAATGTTATAACCTTCTTGAAAAAAAAAAAAAGAAAAAATTAACCACAATAATTTACTTGCAAATGAACTGAAAAAGTATTGACCAATGACGATGATTAATGCATTCTAATTATATCGTTTTTTATTTAGGATTAACTTCACCCATTTCTGAAACATTTTTTCTGAGATAATTTTTAGTGATTATAGTCCAAAACACGTGTATATATATATATATATATATATATATATATATATATATATATATATATATAGTTATATATATATATAGTTATTGTTTTGGTTTATCACCAGTACATTTGGTGGGGTGGGTGATTTTGACCATTTTCTTCTAAATACACCATTAATTAGTTAGATAGTACAGAAGAAAATTATTTATGGAGGTTTAATGTTATAGAATAATGTATTCTTTCTATAATGAATGTATTTTATGATTTTTTTTTCACACGTGTTAAGAGTACTAATAAATATTTCCTCCAGTGTTTTTAAAAGAATTTTATTTTAATTTAATTACCATTTTTAATATTTAAGAAAATAGTAATTACTTTTTTTTTTCTATTTATACCTTTATTTTTCACTGTAGGAATGAAAAAAAGAAAAATATAATTTCTTAAAAATATCTCATTAAAGTAAAAAATTGATTGTTGTCTTAATTTATAAAAAGCCTTAAACAAATACCTGAAAAGAAAAGGAAGGAGTGTCATTTTTTCTAAATTTTTTTACCGAAATAATCTCCTTCCCATAAATACACTATTTAACTGAGAAATAGAAAAACAAAACTAGAAAAAAAAATGCTTACAAAACATTAATCAATTTTAAACTTTTTCTGTGGCCAAAAATGTGGTGTAGAGCAAAGAGTATTTGCTTAAGAAATTTATCAATATATTCAAACAGATTCATGAAACATATTTGGAATTTTTAATTAACTAAATAATATTTCACCTTATTACATTGTTATTTATTTTTAACCTTTTATAATAAAGAAATTAAATCTGTAGTATTTTTAAATAGTTTCAAGTTTTATATTTATATTATTTTAAAATTATATCAAAAAGACAAAAAATCTTAGTTAAATAAAAATATATAAATAAATTTGTTAATATTAGGACTAATTGTAAGTTATTGATAAAAAAACTAATTGTAAGAGAGGTAGAAAATGAAAATAAATATTCACTTTTAACAATATTTTCATTAAAGTGAACTTTGGAGATATTTAAATACATGCAACATTGTAAAAACTATAAAATTAAAGTTAACGTGTTTTTGTTTTCACTGCATTTATTTCTGTTATGTTTGATAAAAATAAATAAACAAGTCTGATAAAAATAAACAAAACCAATTAAAAATAGGCGAAAAATAAAAACAATTCACTTAAAAATAATATATTATATATATATATATTTTATTTTAAAATTAAATTTTTTCTTTTATTACCGTCAAACCACCATCGTAAACGAAACTCTCATGTCAAACCACTAACGTTCGTGACAACGGAAAAGTCATTAATCACAGAAGTTGCTGACAGTTTCTGCATCAAATATGAGCCACTAACTTCACTAAATATTAAAATAATATTTTGAAAAAGAAAATTAAATTTGTCAGAGTTTTTTTTTTCAAAAAAAGACAATAGTAATTCATAACTATATAATATATATATATATATATATATATATATATAAAGATAATATACTTATTAGGTGTTCTATTTTATCTTTTTAATTTTATTATCTTAATTATTATGTTTTAATTTGAATAATAATTTATAATAAAAAACTATTTTTTTTATTTTATCATTTTAATAACAATTTTTTTAATTCAAATAATTACTTATCATAAAAAAATATTATTTTTTATTATTTTAGTAACCATTTTTTTAAATTTAAATAATTACTTATAATAAAAAATAATTTACACAATATTATTTATAATTTTTTTTATTTTAATAATAAAATTTATTTTATCTATAACTAGATTTATAATTATATATATATATACTTTATTTTTTTAATTTTATTGTTTTAATTACTAGTTTTAAAATTTAAATTATTTTAGATAGTTAAAGGTCCTCTGCAACAGATTGTTCCTCCAGTCAAAACAATACAGGATCTCAGCCCTTGATCAAATGTGATTTCTGTAGAAGTAAAAGCTTGGAAAGAAAATCTAATATATTAGGCCAAAAGAAGCGTGTCATCATCGTGAGCGTACATCATCAGCGCAATCCTTCCACGTTGATTCAACTGAGGTATCTGTCTTCATTTCATCTTCATCTTCATCGCTTCGTCCTCATCCACCTATCTCAATTATAAGCAACTCTATGTCTATATTATGCCGTTACAACCTGCTACTACACCCTGCACCTGCATCACTCTCCACATCCTCCTGCAATCCTATTCCGCCACGCGTCTCTCTCTCCCAACTTCCTCATCCTCTACATAGCACCACCACAACGGCCATCACACCACAACCAAATTCGAGCACCATGGGTAACCAAACTGAACTTCAATCAGATTTCAAGCTCGTTGGTTTCAAAAACTTCGTCCGAACCAACCCAAAATCGGACCGCTTCCAGGTGAACCGCTTCCATCACATCGAGTTCTGGTGCACCGACGCCACCAACGCTGCCTCCCGCTTCTCATGGGGACTCGGAATGCCAATCGTCGCAAAATCGGACTTGTCTACCGGAAACCTAATCCACGCCTCCTACCTCCTCCGCTCCGGTGACCTCTCTTTTCTATTTTCCGCTCCTTATTCTCCCTCCATCTCTGCCGGTGCCGCCTCCACTGCCGCCATTCCAACCTTCGACGCCGCCGCCTGCCTCTCCTTCGCCGCCAAGCACGGCCTCGGCGTGCGCGCCATCGCCTTGGAAGTTGCCGATGCGGAAGCCGCCTTCCGTGCCAGCGTCGCTCACGGCGCCGAGGCGGTGTCTTCGCCGGCCCTCCTCGAAGGCCGCACCGGCTTCGCTGAGGTGCGGCTCTACGGGGACGTCGTGCTTCGCTACGTCAGCTACAAGGACGCGTCGCACGCGTCCGACACTGATCCCTCGCGGTGGTTCTTGCCGGGATTTGAGGCTTCGGCAGCTTCTTTCCAAGAGCTGGACTACGGGATACGGCGGCTGGACCACGCCGTCGGGAACGTGCCGGAGCTGGCGCCAGCGGTGAGCTACCTGAAAAACTTCACCGGATTCCACGAGTTCGCGGAGTTCACCGCGGAAGACGTGGGAACGGCCGAGAGCGGGTTGAACTCGGTGGTTCTGGCGAACAACTCGGAGACGGTACTACTGCCTCTGAACGAACCGGTTTACGGAACAAAAAGGAGGAGCCAGATTGAAACGTATCTGGAGCACAACGAAGGTGCTGGTGTGCAGCACCTTGCGCTTGTTTCTAACGACATTTTCACGACTCTGAGGGAAATGAGAAAGCGAAGTTTCGTGGGTGGCTTTGAGTTCATGCCTTCTCCTCCTCCAACCTACTATGCCAACCTTCACAAGCGTGCCGGTGACGTCTTGACTGTTGACCAGATTAAGCAGTGTGAGGAGCTTGGGATTCTTGTTGACAGAGACGACCAGGGCACTCTGCTTCAGATTTTCACCAAGCCCGTTGGAGACAGGTACGTCATTTTCTCCTTTTTCCATATTTATTTTCGTTCTCTATGCCTATTTTATATTAGAGCTGCCATAACACATCCATATTCTATATTTAGTTACTTTTTTTTTTGCTCTGGTGAAATCTGAAAATAAGTATGGAATGAAATTTAGTAAATAAAAAATAGAGATTTGTATGTTGATGGGTTGTTGTCTTAAATGGCAGACCAACTATATTTATAGAGATAATTGAGAGGGTTGGATGCATGGTGGAGGATGAGGAAGGAAAGGTGTACCAGAAGGGCGCATGTGGGGGTTTTGGGAAAGGCAACTTTTCTGAGCTTTTCAAATCCATTGAAGAATATGAGAAGACTTTGTTAGAAGCTAGAAGAACATCCTAATCCTTCTCCTTCTGTAACACACATACTCATATTTAGTAATAACATGTAAAACTCTTCTAAATGTTACCCTTTTTTCTTACTATTTACTCATAAAAGCTAATAAATTAAACGGTTTCAAATAAATGTCGGGTTCACATTTATTATATTAATACACCGGGTGTTTATACCCTGCTATAGCATTGGAAGGATAGTCCTCCCCTTGTATGAAAGGACATTCCTAGCTTAACTTTCTAGATGTAGTTGTTTTAAATATATAATAATGATCCAAGACACAAGCATGAAAACGTTGAATATGGTACTCTCCCATGCTAAGACTCCACATCACAAAAAATCCTTAAGCAAAACTTTACCAAGTCGACAGAAAGAAAAAATTATAAATTTTTTGAAAAGCATAAAATAGAATTCCGTTGCCGGGAATCGAACCCGGGTCTCCTGGGTGAAAGCCAGATATCCTAACCGCTGGACGACAACGAAGGCTTATTTATATCAATCAATATATAATAAATATTACTACTTTAGGTATATTTAAGACTTAAACTAACCCTAATGAATAATGCGACGAGCATACAAGTATTTTACACAATTCTTTTTTTTTTTCTCTCTTTCTTTTCTTTACTGATTTGAATGATGAAAATATTCTCCTGAATATAAAATTTTAGAAAAAATTATGTTTTTCAATTTATTGAATATATAACGTATTTTTAATTATAGTACTATGCCTGAATGCATATATATATATATATATATATATATATATATATATATATGATGAGCTTGATATATAACTCATCTAGCAGGTTAGTTATGAATATTATTCATTGCTAACAGTTGTGTGGATAAACTAAATTATCTTATTTAATATTTTATATCTGAAAAACAATTAGAAAGCTGATATGACATGGGAGGAGACATTTGAACCCATACTTATTTCACTATTATTTTCATGCTCAATAGTTCGAAATTATTCTACCAACTTGAGCATCCAACCACCATTTTTACAAGTTAAAATTTCATCTATATCTCGTCAAAATCTAGTTTGATTTGTAAAATGTAAAAGTTCAACCTTAATATCATTTCGTATTTTGGATCCTAATTCTCATAACAGCAACGACTAATAATATATCATTAGTTGTGATATTAACAATTAAAAATTAATGAATTCACTCAGTTAAACAATAATTACTTAAATGTTGATGTTGACTATTTAATTAGTTAAACAACATATTTAAATTAGAAAAACATTCCCACACTGCTGTAATAAAAAATTGTTTTCGTTATATACCACCAAGGTAACACTCTACCATTTCTTTTTAAGAAAATAACACCGATGACCCTACCAAATTTAGTATTTTGTTGGTTCTACGCTTTGTTTTTTCAACCAGAGCTTAAAAAAAAAACTAAATAAAACAACATCTAAAGTGAATTTGTTTCCAAGTACATACAAGAAGAAGTAATGTAGAAAGATTTTGGTTAGTCAGTGTACAATATGTACTCACTGGTCACACAATAAAATCTATGGGTTGATCAGTCACATCAATCAATTGTCGATCTCAAATATGATTAATTAATTAATGTTTAGTGTGATTAATAAAGTTTTTATTGTTTTTCAGTATAATTATTATCTGTTTTTGTTCATTGCTCAAATTGGTTGCTAGTTGCCTATTTTCCATTCATTTGTTTCTCCTTGCAGCTCCATTCTACCATTTGTGTTTACATGGTTTAGATCAATCATGACCACTTCAGATCGACATATCTTATTGGGTGGATGATATGACATAATCTTCAACCCTACAACCTAACACTCCTTCACTGTCTTCGTGTACTGTACAAATTCTCTCTCAGGAAACTTTATATCCAAGTGTGGGGAGATACCATGGCTCCCAAGAAATTCAAATATATATGGTTGATCGATCAACACATTGTATGATGTGTTAGTTTCTACTAAGAGATATTTGATTTTGATCTCTCGGTTATCCCTTCCAGAATCAAATCGAATATGCAAGTCTAGATAACCATGAGTATCGACAGTTCCTCTAAGAATCCTACAACTACTTTTGCTTCGACTTCTTCTTTTAGGTGACTCCCTACACTAATTGGTTCTCGTCACTGCCCGTTAAGAGCTTCAAGACGGGCTTTGCCTATACACGGTGGGCTTTTATTCAAGTAGTCTCCCCTAACAAACTTCTTTAACTCTTCCACTTGAATAAGCTTTTATATCTTGTCTCTCAATGTCACATATTTCGTACTTATTCTTCATCACATCCATCTCTCTCCTTATTTCTCTCATCATCACCATAAGGTCCACGTGTTGACCCTACCGATGTTTCTTCTACTACTATGTTGCTCATCATATTTCTTGTAGTTACCATGATAATAGAAATGCTTGTTTGGTCTCATAGTGAGTGTCAAAATGTTTCTACAAAACCAATTGGATACTCTCAACTTCTTGATGGCTTGGTTTTCCGATCACTCATGTCTCTAATTTTTCCGTTCTCAAATGTGTTCTGTTCATTCTCTTATTTATCCTGAATTGGTCAGGTGATAGATGATACTTGTAGAAGACATTCTTATTCTTAAGTTAATAGATATATAATGCAAATGTATTAAATACAAATAAAAAAAATCATTATAAAAAATCTACTTTTCTTGTATATCTTATTTATATTATTTGTAATAAATTTTTATTTATCACCTGCCTAGTTTAACTTATTTACATTTTAGACTTTATTAATTGTAGTAAAAATCAATTAATTGGTCATGTTTGAAATCAACTATTGATGTCACCGATGAAACAATAAATTGGTTAAGAGCTTTGAGTTGTGTGATTGGATGGTAGGTGACTTGTTTGTATGGAAATACATAAATATAATTTACATTAAACTTTTAAGATTCTACAGGTAGTAAATTCAATTCTCCTTTTGATTGAGTTTTCAAATATTGTAGTAATTCCTTTTGAAACTTCAAATTGATTTTTGATGCTTTAGATTCCTTTTTAACTTTGATTTAAAAATCTTGCAATTACCCTTTGTCACCATCAAAATTCAACTGTAATTGATAAATATTTACTGGTAAATTATGCAATTTTCTTCCTTTTCATCTCCTCTCTTTCTTCTTTTTAACTTAGACATAGAACTGAATTGACACAATGCAAGGAAATGACTAATCAAAGTCAGGTAATCTAGCTTTGAGGTTTATGCATTTTTGCAAGAAAATGAGAGCGGACGTGACAAATCAATACAATAATAACATGTTGTAAATACATAAGAGTGATCAAATCTTATCAAGTGAAGACAAGATTGTGCAAAAATATCTGACTAACAACACAACAATGTACTACTGTGTGGTGAGATGTGTAGGACAACTTAATGCAAAACATATAAAGACTTTATAAATTAATCAGGAGAAGCTGAATGAATGAGATATCAACATTGAATAAATCACTGAAAAGCTAATGAAGGAATGAAGGAATAAATCAACATTGAATATAGAGGGATTACTTAAAATATTTGGTAGATTATAAAATTACCTTAACCTTTATTGATTTTGAAGTTTCAGGTGCAAAATACTTTGAATATTCTAACTCTTTTATAAAAAGTAATCCAAAGTACGGTTTAGAACAAAGAAAAAAAAGCTAAAAGAAACAAAAGAGAAACTACATAAAGGTAAAAAAAATCATAATAAAAAGAGGACTGTCCTCTGTTTCTAAATACTAAATAGAATTGGGCTCAATATTTGTCCAGAAAAAATCTGGCAAAAATTATACTTTACATTATTAAATATAAGCAAAATGAAAATTCATCATTGTTCAAACTTTTATATGATTTCAAAATTTTAAAAATAAATGAACATTATTATTTGAACTTAATGATATTAATTTTTTACATATTAAAAAATATTTTTAAGTTGATATTTATACTAAAATAACGTAAATAATTTAAATGTTAGTCTAAAATATCAAAATATATTAAAATTGTATTTCATAGTATTTTCAGAAACACTAAAAAGATATGAAGGTTGAATTTAAAAATATGTTTGACCCAATTTTTAATATTTTTGTAAAATTTTTAAAATTTAAAGCAAATGAAAAAGAAACAAGAACTGAAAGAGAAGTTATAATTAGACTAGAAAATTTCTGAACAGTATCACAAAAATATAACTTTTCCATATCATTAAAATAAGAATAAAAATAAAATAATATATAGTATCACTTGATGAACACGATAACATTTAAAAATATTTTTGATCTATAACAAGCATGTGCAAGTATTACATGTACAGGCTATATTTTAGACATGAAACAAAGTGCTTATATCAACATATTACCCAAGTGAAATGTGACAAGTATCTCTCAATAGATAACTTTAGATTCAAATCTTATCTCTAAAGAAAAGTTTTGGATTGAAATATAGATAGAAAAACTGTAATTAGAAGAAAAAAAGCTTCATTAAAGAAGTGAATAAAATATTTTAATAGTGTAAATAAATATTTAATGCAATAATAAAAGTAATTTAAAAGAAAGACATATCTTAATTATTAGTTTTTGTACATTCTATGTCTCCATTTGATGAACATTAAATTGTGACTGGGGCATGCCATAGAAGATGCCAATTGCACGCCAGAAGGATTTGTTATTTAGTGTTGAAATTCAACAACGCATATATCAGCATCCTGTATAAATACAAGGTTTTGGAGTGAATAGAAAAGTGAAAAGCACAGAACAATGGAAGAAGGTCGCAAAGGGTATGTTCCAGTGCTTGTGGGAAAAGAGGAAAAAATGATGGAGAAGATATGGGTGCCCATCAAACTCATCAAGCATCCCACCATTGTTGAATTGCTGAACAAATCTGCAGATGAGTTCGGATACCAGCATCAGCATGGTGTGCTCAGAATCATTTATGATGCTGCCAGCTTCAAAGCTTTCATTCAAGACGCATCCAAGAATTGTATCTAGCAACTTAATTATGTGTATCTGGTCTTCTTTTATAGATCATTTCTCATCTATATGTAAATACAAAAGCAATAACAATCATTAGTTTCTGTGTTTTAACCTGGTTTTTCACTCAACTGGTAGAAACAAAGTAGCCATGTTTTCTCTTTCTTTCTCCCTTTCTTCTCTTGTCCAGTAATTCATTTCTTTCTGAGTTCTTGGTGTCAAAAGGGTTCTACTTTTAGCATAAAAAAGATGTAGTTTTTTTTTTCCTTAATCATGTCAAACATATATGCAATCTGTGTATGTTTATGTTCAGGCAAAGCCATGAAATCTCATCTCTCACTCTTCTTTTTCGTTTATCCTTATGTTTATCTCTTTTTCCATCTTTTAGTTCTTGTCTCCAATGGCAAGACTACACTATGTTGTGGTCACATTTTCAGAACAGTGAGGTTGTCTGTAATAAAAAAAACAACACGGAATCTCTTGATTTTATCGAGAAAAGACATGGCAGAGTGAATTTGGAACGCGGTGGTGGTGACGCAGTGATGCGCGTGGTGTTTACGCTGCATGTTGATGACATTAAATGGGTTAATGGTATTGTGATTAACATGACGACAAAGTGAAAAAGGTGGTGATTGCTAAGGTGAATGTAACATGTGGAAGCAGCATGCGAAGACTCTGTACAGTGTTAAAATTGCAGTAAGAGAAAAAGAACAAAGAAAATAATAATATGAATTGCTTATTTTAAGATGAGAAAGTGTAATGTGTTAGTGGTTACATGGACATACGATGGCATTAATGTAGGATTTAATGTTATTAATATAATCTTTAATTAAATATATAATAAATAGTTTTTTTTTATATTTTATAATAATTCTATCAATGTCATTAAGAATTACATTTATAATTTTTTGTTAGATTTAATGTATATATTTATGGTTTTGAATTTTTTCATATGATAAAAACATGTTACTATTAAATAGAGTGGAATATTTTATATATATAATATTAATGATATATCAATTAAATACTATATATTTGTCAGATTTAATAAATTTTTATATATATGATTTTTTATGTGAATGTATATAAACATATAAATTAAATAAAATTAATTATATAAATACTAATAAAATAAAAAATGTGATAATAAATAAGTAAGGATTATCTAAAATTTTATATTTAAGAGTAAAAAATGTTATCCATTCTTTTCCTATTGAATACTAATTGTATCTTATAAAAAAAAAATAATAATATTTACATAACATATAAATTTCAAATATGAAAGTTTATGTATTAATTAAAAAAACATTAATAAAAGAATTCCGGTTAAGGGTTTTGGTCCAGTTAGTCAAACCAGTGGTTTTTACAATCTCTTGTCAAAACATTTGAACAATTAATAACGAAAATTCTAAAACTAATTAGTGTTCAAAACTTTTCTTTTAACTTTGAAAGTGGGTAATATAAAATCTTGTCTTAATTGAAATATATTGATGATAAATAAGGTAAAATGTTTAAAGAAATACACTTATAAATATCAGAATACTTGAAAGTAAGAGACTTACATAAAATTAAAATCACTTCCATCCTGAAATTTGCATGATAAAAAAAATTTACAACATTTACAGTGATATGCAGGAAATAAAACAACTTGATTGTTTCAAAATATATGATTTTTATTGATTTATATATATCTTTAGTTGGATAAAGATTAATGACAGAGTTTTATTGATTTATATATAAATTATGGATAAAAGATACTATTAATTTAGACTCTGTTTGAGATATACATGTTTCCCTCCATATCTAGATATCCATATCTAGATGATATAAAAGTAGAATTTTAATTCTAAGTCAAGATAAAACTAATGATCATTTTTTACTTTATAAATCAATTTTAAAAAGTTGAATTAAACTTAACATTAGTTTTTTAAAAGATAAATCAAATATTTAATTCAAAAAAATATATGAATAACTACAACTTTTGTTTATAAACTGATGAAAGTGTAATGTTAGGTTAAATTTGAAGTATATATTTTAATAGATAAACAAAATATCCTAGTCACTGAAAATACATATAGTAACAGACCTTGATTTTACAACAATTCCACTCAATAACCACAATTTCATGGTCACTCTATCAGTTTTCATATCAGATCTTTAAGTAAATTAAAATAACTATCCTGCATACACTCTTAATTAATATATGTCAGTTCTTAAGTCTCTTTTAAACAAGAAGAAAGATTTCATTATTCACAAACATTCCTAATGACAGAACTTTAACAGTGTTTCATGAATTTTAAATCCCAATTGGACCAAACATAACCTAACCCTAATTTCTAACCCTAAACTCTGAAAATGAAAAGCCTTAACAATTGAAACCAATAACTAAATGAGCATTTTAGCAGAGTAATATCTTGATTTGCTTATAATGAAAGTAGTTACACTCAGATATTCAAGTTCAGAACAATGTCATCTTTTCATTTTCATTCTTCACGTCTCTCAGGAGGATCATCTGCGAGCTCCTCCCAATCCTCCACTCCATTCTCCACTCCCAAGAAATCATAGAAAGGTACAGGAAGTTGTCTATGTGATTCTGAAGGTTGTTGTGACCCCATTCTACCCTATAAAACCAGAAAGAAACATTTTCATATTTAGCTAAAACAAAACAGAAAGAATGTTCAACCTTCCAGACACTTACTTGAGTAATTTGGCTAGGATGCACATTGTTCACTTGGCTAGGCTGCATATTGCTCATTTGGTTAGGTTGAACATTCCTCACTTGGCTAGGTTGCGCATTCCTCATGTGGCTAAGTTGAACATAACCACCTTGGCTAGGTTGCACATTGCTCACTTGGCTAGGTTGCACATTCTTAACTTGGCTAGCAAGCACAGCTTGGCTAGGTGGCACAGCAATGTCAGATACAGTGAGTTTAGGGTTTAATTAATGAGAATTATTACACAACAAGAAACTGTATCTTGATGAAGTCTAAAGAATTCTTACCTGTAGGAGGGCCTGTTGGCATTGAAACCGTGAGGGTTATTTGCGGGTGGTGGAAGATTTGAAAGAAATTGAATATTGAAACCCTGAGGGTTATTCATGGGTGGTGGAAGATTTGAAGGTACTTGAATATTGAAACTCTGAGGGTTATTTCTTGGTGGTGGAAGATTTGAAGGTACTTGAATATTGAAATCCTGAGGGTTATTTCTTGGTGGTGGAAATACCTGAATATTGAAACCTTGATGATTATTTATGGATGTTGGAAGACCTGAAAGAACTTGAAAATACGGTGATGGCAAAATCATATTGTTTTGCAATAAGGCTACACAGTGTTCACATACATTCACTTCTGAATTTTCCTCTTCCCTTCTTTCCTGTCTGGCCGACTCTTCACGTTCAGCCATTGGAGTTCCTCGACCTCTTCTTCTTGAAGAAGACTCTTCACGTTCAGCCATTGAAGATCCTCGACCCCTTCTTCTTGAAGTACGGCCACCATCCCTACCATTGTTAAAAGAATGCTTACTTCGCATGATTATTGCGGTAGATTATCCCTGCTTCCTGCTGCTTGAAGATGTGGATTCTCCAATGCAATGGTATTTAAATACACAATTTTCAGAATAACAGAACTTAAAAAGCTCGCATTTCTTTATGGATTAGTTGCAATTACGGAAAGCTCTTCATAACAAGCATTATTGATATTTTGGTGTAAGGTTCTAATTTGTTTTTTCTATATATAGCATCTTAGAACCTATATAATTAAATCACGAAAGAATATAATAATCTAATTAATAGAAATCGGTTCAATTAATACTTTAACGTTAATGCTAAGATGTTTACATTACTAATTTAACATTTATACACAATATATCTAATTAATATATCTAAGGTGAAAAAATTTACTGTGACATTTCTAAAGGAGTGGTTTGCATTCACGTGCTTCTTCTCCGTCCTACCAATGCCTCCAAGTTAGTTTTATATTTTAATTAATATTTTTTATTTAAATGTATTAGTATGAAATTAGTATTCAGTTAGATAGAATATGAAGTTATATATTAGTTTTCTTATTTATAAATGATTTTTTACTTAAATTAATGTTATTGAATGTGGCATCCATATTAGTATTCATTATTTGGCTTCGATAAAATTTAAATTATATTTTATTTTGTAATTTGAAATATGAGAATGATTATAAATATTAAAATATTTGATTTGTTAAACGTATTGGGATTGAAACCAAAAGTGTTCGACCTTCGACAATTATTGAGCGAATCTGAGATTTAATATATTGATTTGTTTAGTACTCTTCCAATTTTAAACAACGTAAAGTTTATTTAAATTTATTGAAAATTATATTGAGAATAATTGTATTGAATTTTTAATTGTCTGATTGAACGGTTTCAGAAGAGTAATCACATTTTATTAGTTGATTTGTACATAAAACATTATCTACATTTCATATATATTACTCAATGTTGGTTTTTGTGTTGATTTTAGGGTGCATATTTGATTGTAGAGATTTTGTGTCACTATTTTCATTTCGTGTTACCTGAATATCAATGTGAAATGTTGTCAAAATTTTGTAAAATATAAGTGATGATCACAATTTATGTATTATTCAATTATAATAAAAGTGAATTTTCTCGAATAAGATAGGGTCATACCTTTTATGAGAAAAAGTGATATTTGCATGCATTGATAGAAAATCCATTTCAATCATGTATCTACAGAACATAGATATGAATTGAAGTTGAATTAATTTATCATGTAAAAGTGATGATTGCGAGAGAGGGTTGAAAGGGTTTATACAGTTCATTGCAATGTTGTTAGAGTAGAAAACATAGTAAGAATAAGGTGTCTTTGTATGAATTGTTTGAATAGGAGAAGATTGGTTGTTGTTGAAATTAAAGAATATATTTTGTACAATGGATTTTTGAAGAATTATACAACATAGAAGTGACGAGGTGAATTGTTAGAAATTCCAAGTGTATCTGAAACGCATGAATCTATTAATTGGACAATGAACGATAGATTAAAAGACATGATTTGTGATGTTGAAGTGCAATCCTTTGCTGAAGTAATATATGAAAATATGTCTACTAATGCAGAGACTCCATTATATCTTAGTTCAACTAACTTCAAACTATTATCGACGACGTTAAGGTCGATGAATTTGAAGGCATTGAATGGGGGAACTAATAAAAGCTTCACAAAATTGTTTTAGTTTTTGAAGGAGATACTACCTGAAAGTAATACACTAACTGATCAAAATTATGAGGCAAAAAAGATACGTTGTTTGATAGGTACGGAATATCAAAAGATTCATTCATGTCAAAAGATTGTATTTTATATAAAAAAGAGTTTGTTTAATAAGTTATCTCAAGTGTGGTTTGTCATGTTACAATGTAAAAGATGGTGATTAGGAGAATACTGATGAGGTCGTAAAACACAACCCTCCTTCGAAAGCAGTTTGGAATTTACCAATAATTCTAAGATTTAAATGTATGTTTGTTAATCCAACTAATGTTAAAAACCTTAGATGACATGTTGATGAACAAAAGTATGATAGACTACTTTGTCATCCTATAGATTTTTTGCAATGGAAGAACATTGATAAAGAATTTCTTGCATTTGGAAATGAGTCAAGGCATTTAAGTGTTGGACTAGTTATAGAGGGAATGAATCCTTATGGAAATTTAAGTATCAATCATAGTTCATGGCCTTTTTATTAATGATTTATAACTTGTCTCAAGGTTTGTGTGTGATGAGAAAGTACATGATCTTATCTATGATGATTTATGGTCCATGACAACTAGGGAATGACATATATGTTTATCTTAGTCCATTGATTGATGACTTGAAGTTGTTTTGGGATGATAGGGTTGAGGTCTTTGATGTCTTTGCCAATGAATCTTTCTAGATGCATGCAATGTTACTATTAACGACTTTTGTACATATGGAAAGTTGTTAGGTTATAGTATGAAAGATTGTAGAGCATGTCCGATTTTTGAAGAAACCACATCAATTGAGAAATTAAAACATGGAAGGAAAACAATTTATCTTCAGCATCGTAGATTTATAAAGCAATTTTTCTTGTATCATTGATTGAAAAAAGGCCTTCAATGGACACCAAAAACATGACTTTTCTCTAATTCCATTACTTGATGTCAAAATTTATGAGAAGGTCAAAGGTCTTCATGTAGATTTTGGGAAAAAATGCAAGGCAACTTTGACTAACATATGGAAGAAGAGGTTAATACTTTTTTATCTTTCATATTGGTGCAAGTTAAATATGTGACATTGTATATATATAATGCATGTTGAAAAGAACGTATGTAATAACTTAATTGGAACACTTTTAAATATAGAAAGGAAGACGAATGATGGTGTCAATGTTCATTTAGATATGATTGAAATGAATATACGAGAGAAGTTAGCACTAAAAGACATTGGTAATCCAACTTATTTTTCGTAGCATGGTACACTTTGTCCAAAAAGGAGAGAATAAGTTTTTGTCAATGTCTTAAAGAAGTTATAAAGGTATCACAAAGATACTCCTCAAATGTAAGGAGTCTTGTTTTTATGCAATATATGAAACTAATGGGCTTAAAGAATCATTACTATTATAATGCAACAATCATTGCATGTGGCCATACATGAAATCTTGCCAAAAAATGTGAGGTTTATTATAACCCAATTGTGTCCGTCTTTTAATTCCATATATAGCAAACTTATTGATCTTCAGTTGGTTGAACTTCAAGAACTTCAAGAAGAGATTGCTATTATATTATGTCAACTAAAGATATTTTTTTCTCCATCAATTTTTAACATTATGATGCATTTGATTGTTCATCTTGTAAGAGAAATCAAATTATGTGGGGTCAATTTATCTATAATTGATGAATCAGTGGAACAATATATGAATATTTTAAAGGAATGTGTGAAGAATCAATATCATTCAAAAACTTCTATTATTGAAAGATATATTGCAGAAGAAACTATTGAGTTTTGTAGAGAGTATATGTCAAAATCAAATTATATAGGAGTTCTTGCCAATGAAACTCCGAAAATCTTGTCAAAAATATAATTATACGAAAATTATAAAATTTATTACCCAATGAATAGGTTATTAGATTATGAATATTTTATGTAATGAAAAATAAATGAAAAGATTGCCATATCGTTTAAAATAATTATTAAAAATACCAAAAATCTTAGTATTTGGAATCTTATACATATGAATTTTCGTAAATATTTATTTGGATACAAATCACATCTATTATTATGTTTACATTAATGACTTTAAATAGAAATTACTAAAATCTTTTTATCCCAAAATTTATGATAATAATAATTTGGCATAAGTTTCAAAATATATATATATATATATATATATATATATATATATTATAACTTTTTGAGTATAACTTTGATGTTTGTTTATAAACTTCTTATTACAAAATTTAAAGTAATTTGCAAATATAAATGTTATGAAACATTCATGATATAATTAAACGTGATGTAATAGTTTTCCTTTTTTAAACTAAAGATAAATATACTTTAACTCTTAATAAGAGGATATTTATTTTTGAAGTTGATATTTCTTTATAATAACGGAAGAGATTGTTTATATGTTTTACGAAAATATTTCTAAACAAAAATGCATCATACATGTTTGTTTGGTAAGGTCACAAAAACTAATAATATTCTTTAATCTATATTAAATAGTGCTTTAAATTGTGAGTACTTACAGAGATCCAGTGATTTACATATTAAATTCATTTCAGTCAAAATTCAAAATAATCTATTAAAAATATAGATAACTTTTTGTTGTAATTTTTTTTTAGTCTTGATAAAAATTATAGTTCGGAAGATTTATATTAAAGTACGGAAAGAAATGTTTGTGTCTGAAAATATTCTTATTTTGCTTTTCGATCTTGGAAATATTAAAAATAATCATTTAATTTATACAAATAACCTTCAAAAAGTAATTAGACCAAAAGTAGCATGGTTACTGTGGATAAGTTTATCAGCCATAAAAAATTGTTAATGGATAAATTAAATGAATTTTATCAGATGAATTATTGATAGACTAAATTTCTAAAACATTTTTTAGTATTAATGTATTAATAAACTATTTCTATCTGATACATTTGGCACATAATCGCTTGTGCGTAGCAGATAGAAGGAATTCACATCTTAAGGTATTTCATGTGCTAGTTTAAACTAATCAATCATATAGGGTTTCGGATCACCATTTTTCACACAACATTTCTAGTAAATGTAGCAAGATCACAATCATGCACTGAACCTACTACACTTTTAGATATATTTTGTACGCGATGTAGGACTAAGAGTTCATGTAGTGGCATCATTCATAATTACCTATTAAACGGCAAGAAGTTACCTTCGATGAGCTTCAACAAGTTCACGATACAAGCGTACACAATATAGATGCAGAATAGGAGCTACAATAATTAACATCAACAGATCCAACACTTCGGAAGCAGACTCACTTCTAACCCGATGGATCATTGAAGAAATTCCCTTTCATAAGTTAAAGTAAACCGTAAATTAAACAAAATTTGCCTGTCATCAAGAATATGCAACATTGAGAAAAAGCAGTCATGCTCATTCTTAATTCATTTTTCAAATGGACATCTGTGAAGCTCCCAAACGGTTGTCAGAGGCCAATCATAAAAAATCTGACGGCTTCCTTCATTGGCAATTATAAAGTAAACATAGATCCACTCCAACATTTCATGAATAGCTGTCATGTATCTTTAGATCCGACGACAAACTTGGCAATGAAAAATCCAATTGTATCAAGGGGAGATGATGGATCAAACCTCTGAACAAGCTCTTCCTCCCCAGGTCGTAACCACTCCCTGTATAGACATCATGATGTGAAACCAAAAACTGGCACTGAATTTTTTTTCTTATATTTAGGATAAAAAAATGGAAGGTATATACTCCAATACTACTGAACAGCATTACAAAAGAATGAGTGTGTACAAAAGTGCTAGTGTAAGGGAGAGAGATAAGAGATGCAAATTCTAGGACAAAGGGATGAATAGCTTACTCTACATATCCATCCGGAAATTCACAGCTACCAACTAGACCCGGTCCCCCAATTCTTGGTTGCTGGAATAAATCAAATAGCAAATACGAATAACTCATCAGAGTGTCCTAATAATTCATTAGGACAAACTAAACATCGACATTTGTTTCATTGTTTATAATCAACACTTTACCGTCTTAGTTAAAAATATAAACCCGTTTAGGCATCCTTCAGTTAATTAAATATATAATCAAATTTTGAAATATAACAATTCAGCCACAGAATTATATAGCCTACTCGATTGAGAAAAAAAAGGAAGTTGATATTGCAAAGAATCAACATCAAACCTGCGGTGCCAATGACAGATATTTGTATTTATCCAAAGCATATCGAACTAATGCTTCATTCTCACCGGGATTAATCGTACAACTATATTAAGACAATGGCCAATAAATCAGCTTCACAGTAACGTCTCACAAATAAAGAGTTAATATAAATTTCAGAAGAGTTCATCATGGAAGCAGATTCCAAAGATGCGGCTCAGATATACAGAGAAATAATGCAATTAGAATTTAGCAGTTAGATATACAGAGAAAATCAAAATTACTAACGGCATGCTAGGTTCAAGAATGTATAAGAACGGAAATGAGATGATTTTGTTGGGAATTAAGCGCAACAGAGGTAAACCCAAAATACTAGTCCATTAGGAAGGAAACCCTCAAGACTCAAACTCCACACCAAGTAGTTTATCTTACTAAATGAGAGACCCCTAACTTTGTCACCTCCTTTACGGACCAATCCCCACAGCAGTTTCACTCTATCAACACTGACCCAATAGTAACCTTTTTCTCTGAGACAACTTCACTCACCTATCAATGTTTGGTTTGCACCTTAGTCCCAACTTATAGTTAGCCTTTCATAGCTCAACTCTCCAATAAAACACCCATTATAAGGACTTAAACACAAGAAGAGAGTTCAACATAATATACTAATCCATTAGATGGGAGAGTCACAAGGTTTAAGTACCACATCAAGTAGCTTATCCTACTCAATGTGAAACCCCTAACGTTGTCACCTAAGAGTTTTGGTTTGCACCTTGATCCAATCTACAGATAACCTTTCTGTAGGCCAACTCTCAATGAAAGCATCAATTGTTAAGAATTAAGTACAAGAGGAAAGCTCAACCCAAGACTTAAATACCACATCAAGTAGTTCATCCTACTAAATGTGAGAATCTGAACATTTTTAGGTTGTTTAATAATAAAGAATGTGGAAGGAAAGAAATAAAAAATGTTTATAAAATGACTTTATGCCCGAAACAAAAATGCAACATAATAAGGATATTTTTATATTTGGATATAAAGTAACTTTGTCCCCTTTTTCTTTCCAATTAGGAGGGAAAGCATCTAACAATGAGATCCACATATATAATCCAAATTTGTCATGGTTTTCCATCCTTACTAATTAAATCATCCCTCCCGTTTTCCATTTAACAAGCATGCCTTCAATGTAACAAATATGCTCAGAAAGATTGTGCAAATAACAATGACATGAGATGTACATGTAGGCAATCTTTTGGCACCTACTGATAAGAAATTCAGACAAGAACAAATGCAATTGCAAACTCACATAACATGAGTATGGCATGAGAAGTTGACATAGCATGATTACTTTTCCTATAAAGATAAATCATAATTTAGAAACCAAAACAAAGTACAAGGATGGAACCTAATAAAAATGTCATAGGCGATAAGGAAGAAACATGATCATCTATCATAACAGAAAACATGCAATTATGCAGATAGATGTGATCAACCAAGTACATCCTTACGTGGAGTAGACAATTACTCCTCCTGGTCGAACTAATTGAACAGCTTGGTCAAACATCCTTCTCTGGTACTTTGCATGGTTTCTTAAAGATTCAATTGTTTCCTGCCAAAAACAAATGCATTCCATGGTTACTACTGTTTTCTTTAAAAACCAATTATTTTGTTTTTAAATTTCTTTACATTTTTTGATAAATAAAAAATAAAATAAAAAAACTAAAGAAACTAACTTATCCACCCACGCAGAGATGATGACAATGCATCACACTGGCCAATCTCTAAGTCATGTGATTGATCAAGTTCATAGAATACACTTTTTGGGCAAGAAGGGTGAATTTAACGTAGAATGATTTGATTTTATTTATTGAAATAATCAATTACTTCTACATATACATTTCCATATTTCAGGCAAAGGTTACGGAAAACATAATTGAACACTTTGTAGAAGCAGAAAATTAACAATGGATAAACCAATAAATAAATGAAGTCACAATTCCACTGCAAGATAAGCCAGTAGTCCCAATATCTTACACATTATAGGCAAAGAACAATGAATTCACAATAGAATAATTTTATTTGCCAATTGCATTGAAATAAAAAGTCCTTCTACAGATTCTCATGTTTCACGCAAAGGTAAAGAAACAAATACGAACAAGATGCAGAAGTTTAACATTAACAGTGGTATAGATTAAATAAAAAGGACGTTATTCCACTTTAAGATAATGCAGTACTCCATATATCCTATTTATATTTGCACCAATAAATATAGATTGGTCTAAGCCTGCATATGAGAATTCAAGTAAATGCAGGATATATTTCAAAATACAGATCCACTTCTACCTCTCCAGCAAATAGTCGAGGCCTTAAACCAAGGGCTGAACACGGAGCATCAAGAAGAACTCTATCAAAACTGTCAGGAGGAAAACCTTTTGACCGTTCAACCCTACCACCGACAGACTGATTTCTTCCAGGGCCATTTCGCGCTCTTCTCATGTTCTTGCGGGCATCAGCTTTGCTAACATAAACTCTTCCATTTGTCTTTTCATCTCTACCTACAAATTATTCAAAAATGCATTTGTGAATTTTTGACAAAAAAATACTTCTCATGTCTGTAACAAATATAAAACAGGAAAAAAGCAACAAACCATAGCACAGAAGAAAAAGAACCAACAGAAATGCAATAAATATAATCACAAAATGTTGAAGTCTACTAAATTGAGTCCAAATAACTATCTGGACCATCTTTTGAAACCTTTGAGGATGATGAGGCTATGTGTCAACAATAGATGTTCAAGAAAACAAACCATGGGTAGAACGAAGAACAGGCAACCGATACAAACAATGATTCACAGCTCTGTCTTTTCAGCTGATGCTTTTCTCTTTCATCTTTAAAATACAAGAATAAGTTTCTTTGATGTTCACATTTAGCAAGTAATAAGCACTTAAGCAATTAAGGAACTCACTCTAAAAATATAACTACTGAGGGTAGAGAATCAAGTACTTAAATTTTTCATCAAACAACTCAGACTACTTAATAAAAGACTTAGACACCCCATAATACCGAAGTCCCTATAATATACCATGACTAAGAGTCAACATCTTGATGACTTTCATTCACTCAACTTCCTTATTAGTTAGAAACCTTTTGCAAGTGGCCATTTTTGAGACAATAACACCTAGTTCTGATACCTACTGACAAGTACATGGGAAACCAACCCTCAAAAGCTAAGTATTGGTGGGAGGGGAAAATAAAGCATTTAAAGACCCTACCAAACATCTCATACTACTTGATATGGGACTTGGGCATGCCATAGTACCCAATTCCCAATCAGCAGACAATACCATCAATGAAAAAAAAATGTTAGACACTAAGAGTGGTTCAATGTGATTCTGGCCATTGGTGTGATTCAATTTCAATGTAATAATTCCAATACATTTAATATAACAGGTTTAGCATTGAACTGAACTGAATACCTATATAGAACCCAATAAGAATTTTCTATCATGTGTCAATGAACCAGTCAGAAAGTATCAATTAAAGACAAATATATAACTGTCCTCCAGAGTCTGAGAGTTTAAACCTTCTGTAACAATGGGTGACACTATTTCAACTTCCAAATTTGGGGAATCAAACACTTGATTTGTCACATCATTTTTGGCATTATTACAGCATGGATCAGTCAAAGTATCAATATCATCTCTTCGACAAACAGATTTAAGAGCATCTAATTTAAATGTCTTTATACAACTCAAGCCCATTTCAGCAGCCAATTTCTGAATATCCAGCACCTAGACAATCATCAAAACTGATGGTTAACGTACCATTAATTAATTAAAATTCTACAAGAGTCATAGCATAGCATTAATTTAACACAATCATAACAATGAAACTAATATTCTGCGTATCAAAAACAAGGTACAGAAGGCAGGCAACTAATGAAAGTTTGAGCAATATGTTAGTAAAAGAACGCGACATCCACACTTGCTGCAGTATACTTGAGTTCAAGTAAACAAGTAGTAATGGTAAGCTTTTATACTAGAATTCGGAATCCTCACCTTATTATGAGATCTATCGGTTGCAATGATCTCTCCTTCATCCTTCATAAGTATTGCAATGGCAGTAGTTTTCCCTCCAGGTGCAGCACACATATCTAGTATCCGTTCACCCCTTTGTGGATCTGAGTATATAAAAATAAATATAAAAAAATCTATATAAAGATATTTAGGACAAAATAGCAAGATGAGAAGATTGGAAATCGTTCTTAAAATGTGAACAAAACATAAAAAAGCAATGCAAAGGGGAAAAGATCTATAGTGCAAAGTAAAACAATTACTATCATAAAACATGTATGAGACCATAGCAAGACCTAACCCCCAATGATTATTGATAAACGTCCATGATAAAAAAGATGAAATACTTTTTCAAGATTAAAAAATGAACTTGATACAAATTATGAAGGCAACAAAAATAAAAGCGGTAAACATTACAAATATAAATGAATGAGCAAAGAAAACATTGAAAGGAAAAGGAATAGATTGGACATAGGATTATCTAGTTGGTAAACAAAGATTTTTCAGATGGACTCCTTATTAACTATAAACATAATGACATAAAAATTATATGAAAAGTAAGACTTTTCTCTTGATAATGGTATACACAAAGATATTTCTAATCCTCTTGCAGATTTGACATAGAACCCTCTCCCCTCCTTTCCCCCATTAAAAGGGCATTTGCTGAGGCCCACGTGGTTGCTAGAGAAACATTATCCTATGAGGGTTCAAATACAACTTCTCCCGGTTGTGTTTAAATCTAGAGTTTTAGAAAATGAATATGGTGAAGTATTTACTACCAAGGAAAAAAAATGGACAACAATACCATTGAATCCCAAAGTAAAAAAAAATGAAAAATGATACTCAAATTTATGTACCTAAAGCATGAGCAGCAATAATGCTAGGTAGATTTTGGAGAAATATTTCTCCCTCCAGCAAATCTGAAGAACCGAAAAAAGAAACATTAATACATCAGCCACATGCATTCAAAGCCTCAAATAATTAAGAAAATTTTCAATATACAGAGCAGAGAAAAATGTCAACTAGGAGATTGACCCAGGATTGCTAGAATATACAGGGTGGGGGCCACTACAGAGGGAAAAAGCAATGCGTGGAAAAAGAAAACAACAAATAAATGACTGCACAGGCAGAATGAAAAATTTTCATATTTTTTATGAGAAAATCCTCCAAAAATATATATCGATGGCACACCAGATTGCATATCACACCTATAATACAAATCTGTAGGCTTCATACAAGCTAGGAAAGTCTCCAGAGTCCAGGCTCTCCCCTCCCTCCAATTACAAAACAAGAAACCATATAAAATATAATTTCTTGAAGTTAATAACCTCATATATGCATAACAGATGCCAATTCTTATATTTTCCTTGAGCAATGGAAAGATGATCCAACCATAAACACATGCTAAAACTCCTAAAGAACCAATTATCATAACAACATTTAATGTTCTTCACTAACATTACCAACAGCAAATAATAAAGACAAAATTTTAGAATAGGATTCTAAAAGCAGTGAAGTGAGAAACGGGTTTCAACAGTCATTCAAATGTAATCTTCGTTTCTCAAATATTTCATCAATTCCATATTAGAGTAACAATATTTATTAGCACCAACTAATGATATTATGGTAAATCTTAAACTAATCATGTAAATCTACTATATCAAATTTAGTAAGTCTTCTTAGCTCAAATTTATTGGGTGAAAAAGTTAAGTTAGCATTGTCATGCCCCCACCATATGATAACAATAACAGAAAGATTTCATAAGCTTCAAGGTTCAAGTCAATTCAATTGCAGTCAAAAAATACAAAACAGTAGATCAAGCAAGCTTCAATCTCTTACTCAATTAGGCAAAACAAAAGCATCTGAACTGGGGAGCAACAAATTCAGTATATGTGGTAAAATATATAATGATGCATACACTGTAAAGAAAAAAGAAAATAACAAATAACTAGAATAGCATCAATAATAAATGAAATTGCAATAGCATTAAAAAAATGCTAAAATACAAAAAAAACAAAACAAAAAACAAAACAAATTACAAACCGTGAAGGGATAGAAGAAAGAACAAAATAATCAATAATGCAAAAAAGATAAGAATACAATATAGCATACGAATAAGAGTATCAGACGAAATTTACTATGAAAAGAATGAAGATCGTATACTCTATCCTTCATATCCACACCAACTCCTTCAGAAACGCGGAACATCCCAGCCCTTGACAACATAGCTGTTCCTTGCCCAATATAAAGCCCACTCCGTTCAAAATAATAAGCATCTGTGGAACAAGGAAAATACAAATTACTATCAGCCATGTCCCAAGAGTTTACTTCAACAGAAACAAACATTTGCTTTCACAAAACATCCTTCACATAGTTTCCACAAAGAATAAACCACTAATGTCTTACTGTTTAAAATTTGATTATGAAAAAAAAATATCTACCATGTCGTCTGTTTGAAAATACAACTTTATCTCCCTGATGAATAAATCCAATTTTCCCATCTATGGTTTTTCAGGTCATGCAATTCAGGATTTTAGTGCCAAGTTAAAAAAAAAGTCAGGTCTACAAACATATCACCCAAACAAGAATACACACTCGCTACCTGTCTCGGATCCTTGGAGAACAGTGCCACGTGTCATAGGAATTCCCCAACCCCCATCAGCACCCTGCTGCTCGACAGCAACCGAAACCGCAACTGTATCTCCTTTCTCAACATGAGCACTACAAGCCATCACACCAGGAACATATACCTAAAGCCAATACTAACATTAGTAACAACCAATCAAACACTTCAAAGCACATAATTCGGCAACTGGAAAACAAAGTACTAACCTGAGCACCTCGAAGAACTGCCTCAGCACACTTCCTACTAACAATGACCTCCTTGGGAGGTGCCTCACCATAATCGATACGGTGCGGTCCCGAACCCCAAATAAACACCACATAATCAAGGCCGGGAATTTTGCATTTGGAAAAAGGAGCAGATGCATCTTCCAAACACTCCTTCAAGGGACTTGACTCGACATCTTCGAATTCCGATTGCACCGCCACCGACACGTTCGAGACGAGCGGGCGCAGCTTCTCAATGACGGCGTCGGCGGCGGACCTGAGCGTGTTAACTCGAATGCACGAGTAGCGAGAAGGTCGGCTGCGAATTGGAAAACTCAATGAAAATCAAACAGTTACAACAACTAAAATATGTTGAGTAGTTAGTTGAATCAGATATAGTAGTAACGTGTTCGTCTCCAGAGGAATTAGTCTGGAACTGCATGTTACGAGATAACGAAAAGTATCGGAAAATGAAAAGAGGTGCGTACGTTAGCGCGGCGGAGATGCGAGAGAAGTGGTCGGCGCCGTAGGCATTGAGGAAGTATTGGTGAAGCTGAGGGTTCCAGTGTAGAGAGGGGGAGAAGGAGTATCGGTTTGGAGGTTCGGAATGCGACATGGTTTGGTGAAAGTGTGTTGGGGAAAAGTGAATGGTGTTTTGGTGAAGCCTTCTGTAACTGCCAACCAATAATTCCCTCCCTTTCTTCATTCAAACACAAGCTAATACCAGACACGAGCGCCGTAGCACTCGCACACCATGAGCCAGTACGGCTAGGGCTTCAAGCCTTTTCAATCTCACCTATTTTTTGCAAAACAAAACAGTTGGTATAAAAAATAAAAAACACTCGTAGACCACATTTTTTTTACTTATTACCTCTCATTATTCACCTTCATTTCATACTATATCTCATTATTTGTTCACTCTATTTTTCTTTTAGAAATACAAAATAGTTTTAAACTCACCTCTCCATACGAATTAATGTTGATTTATGTGTTTATTAATAAATGATTAAAGATAAAATAAAAAATAATAAACATATTTAAATTTATAATTAAGTTTTGAATAAAATTAATTTATAGGATTAAAAGGTTAACGTGTCTGTAAAAAGTATAAAGTTTAAATATTCTTTTGGTTTCTATTTTGTCAATTTTGTTTAGTGTGAAACTTTTTTTTCATGTTCAATGTAGTTTCAATTTTTGACAATTTAACGTTCAATTTTCTCATTTTTCATACATTATCTAAATTGTTAATAACATATTATATACATTGAGAGTTTTTGAACAAACTATTTAATTTTTGTTTACATGGCTCGTCCACGGTGTAAGTTGGAATTTGATCAATAGAATGTTATCACGCGTGATATCTATTCATCACACATAAATTCAATCAATGAGATGTTGTCACGTCATCGTCTTCAACCTCCTAACACATAAAAACCCTAGTCATCATCATCAACTACCACACCTCCAACAACTCACGCAACCTTCGTCTCTTTCCATCAGAACCACCACAGTGTCTTCGTGCTTTCAACCACCATGTTCGTTACCTAAATCATGTCTCTGTCAACACCACAAATAAACCTTAAATCGTTGAATAAATTTAAGAAATTTGTTTTAATTAAGTGAAAAAGTGTCTTAATGAATTAGATTTTTTTTTTCAAAATTTAGTCTAAATCCAATAAATGGGATTAAGTTTGTAAACTAAATTTATTTTCATATTTAGATTTTTTTAATGTAAATTATATGTAATCAAAATTAATTTTTGCTTGTAAATTAGATTAAATACTTTGAGATCAATATAATCTAGCTATTTGAGTATTAAGTTGATTAGATATGTGTTCGGATAACCTAGCTTAATCGTGTTTTAGGTTTGGTTCACTAAACTTGAGTTTAGATTGTCTTATCTTAACATCGAGGAGAACTAACTTAAGTCAGTTTAAACCTTGGTTGTGGTGACTTTGTTCCACTTGGGCCTGGCTCAACTTGGACAATTTGACTCGAATTAGGTCGAAACTAACCTAGTTCGACTTGGGTCCATGTCGACTTAATTCAATTTCAGGTCTTAGATGACTCGTTTATACCTATGTTTAGGATGATTGGGCTTGATCCTTTTAGTTTAAATTGACTTGCATCAACCTTCACCATACCGACTTGTCTCAAACTTCGATTCAAGTATAGTTAACTGACCTTTGACCACACTTGACTCTTCATTAGCCAATTTGACTCCATCTTTGTATTGGACTAACTCGATTCAACCTTTGATATGGACTAATTCTATTTAATCTTGAACCTAAACCAACTTAACTAGACTTAATCTTCAACCGTTTGATTCGAGTTAAATATTCTTTAATTTTGGAGATTCAAAATCCAAAAAGTAACTTATTCTAATTCAATTCAATTAAATAGATTTGAGTTAAAATTCAAAAAATACAAAATTATATCTAATATATATAAATCTATTTAAATAAACTTAACGCATGCTGTGTAAATAAAAGAAACAGATAAACTTGGATAAACAATTAAATTAAATTTAAAAAAAATAGTTAAATTTAATTTTGAAAGTCAACACTTAACCTTTCTACGATCCACTCGAGGAATAAGATATTTCATGACAAATTGTTTATTAATTTTTATAGAATTTCAAAGAAGGGATTGGTACTATAAAAACAAGCCTTGAAGAAAAGATACGGCAAAGTTTATAGAAATGTTTCGTTTCCTCTACGTTATCAGTTGAAAATATCAACGGAAGATGCATACACACCTGCAACTCAGTTTCCACCTTATCACCCGCTGATTTTGTTGACCTGACCAAGTACACAGTACGAGCTCTCAACCTTTCCTTATTGGATTTCACTTTCCTCGAAACAGTTACTTTCAAATAGAAAATCTGAAGTTGATGTTCGATGTCAGTTCTCAGGTCTTGTGCCGTATACGAGAGTGAGTTGAAACTATAGTCTCCGATTGAAAGAAATGGAACCATATAAGTATTGATAAGGACTATAGATAAAAATCAACTTGAGGTTGAAACACCAAATATAAACATTATTGATTAATAATAAAAGTATATATTTTTCTTTTTCTATTTATAAATTTTAATTTAGTCATAAATACGTGATAATAAAAAGTGGGTTGGGTGGTGTAGACGTAGAATACGCCGTGGTTTTGACTAAAGGCACCACAAACCATAGTTAGGTTTCTTTTATTTAATTCTTCACGGAAAGTCTCACTACTTAAACCCACCACCACTCATGCTAGTGCTCATCGATCAGATCGATACGTGAAAATTAATTTGCTAATGTTTGGGCATCTTCGTTAATTCCATAAAAAAACTTAGAATCTCGTAGAAGAAAGATAACAACATTGTATTTCACATAGGATTTCCAATAATAACACTATAGTTTGATGTTCATCTTGTGCACGTATTTATCTTGGCATCAAAGTTCAACAACCTTGTTCGCAATGTTCGTTTACACTAATTGCCTAGTGATTGAGACTTCTGGGTATTCACAAACAGTTTCAAGCAACACATTTTGCACATTACCAGAATCGCGTACATGCATGTTCCTTTTTTTCACATGATCCCACGAACGCGAAGGAATACACTTTTGTTTTCTTCTATTTGTATTAACTCTAATATCTAGACACCTAAATTTTTACACTCTAACATTTTTTTTTCAATTTCTTTCATATCATATTAATTGTTGTATAATAAGCGCATATTTTACCTTGTTTTTTTATTTTATATCCATGACTAAATCTAGATTATACTGTAATCGCATAATCATATTTATTTAATGAATTTCAAAATTGTCATATGATTGGGCCTAACATTAATTAACTTAAAGTAAAATATCATTACTAACAATTGGATCTAAAATTAGACAAAAACCGTCGTAAAAGTACCCTGACAATAATCATTACAGAACTCTTATATTTAGACCCATGAACAAAAATAACAAGATGACTCATCGAAACAGATGTCAGAGAAGAAGAATAGAAAAGGGAGGGGGGGAGGAGAATAACAATAAGTAGTTGAGCATTAAAGCGGTGATAGTTAGGATTGAGATTAGATATTTGAACAGTGGAAGGCAGAACTGAGCGATGAGCGACTGAACCGAGTAGTGGAAAGCAAAACCGAGTAGTGAACGACTGAATCAAGTAGTGGAAGGCGGAATTGAGCGGTGAACGACTAAACCGAACAGTGGAAGATGAAACCGATCGGTGGTGAACATATGAAAGACAAAACCGATCAATAGTGATCGTATGAACTAAGCGATATATGTTAGAATTTTGAGTTTTGACAGTCCGAAAATTATAAATATAAATTTGAAATAAATAGATAATTAATTATATTTATTATACATTAACATTTACTTTAGAATTATAGTACTTTATGCAAGTAATCTCCAACTTTTCTGAACATAGATTGAAGATGAACGATAATAAAAAAAACATGCCTTAGTCAAAAAAACACACATAATACACTAAGACAGATAGTCTTAATCTCAACCGAATACGGATTTTCAACTATTTTTTTATTATCTATTTCTATGTTATGCATTAGTTTTACTTTACAAAAGAATGATGCATATACTTTCGGTCATATGATTTGGTTGAATATTATTTTCAGAAGAGTTTCTTGGTTGGATTGTGGAAACTGTACTCAGTCGAGAAGTCTTCTTACTGAAATTGCCGTGTAAATACGCATGCGTACGATGTAGAGAATCTAGTAATCTTGTATGATAAGTTGAGATAAAGAAAATTGATATGATAAATTTCTCACTGAATAAATATAAAAGTCCTTAAATTTGGCTAAGCTCATATTAAATATTCTTTTGCTTTTGTGTTTTTACTATATCTGTGAATGTATTAACACTTTCAGAAAGTTGTGATTAAGGTTAAATTTTGCAAATTATATTTTATACTATTTTTTTTACACCTACATTCAATCATAATAATTATATATAATAAAATTTATAAAAAATAACTTTAAAATCTCCTTATCTTGAATCCAACTTATCACAAATTTAAGTTTATGGTTTTTTATACTCAAGAAGAGTATATATTTTATACTCAAATTATGTATATTCGAGCATTGATTCCCGATTTTCTAAATGATTTTAATATGTTAATTATATTTCTTTTCGTTTCTTGAAAAGTAGTCTAAACAGTTATTTATAACTTGTTAAGATAATGATACGTTGAATAGAGGTTGTATAAAACAAACTTTTTTTTTCAAGTTCTGACTAAAGATTTTAATAATTTAAAATTACACAATTTGATGGATAAAGAAAATAGATCGTTGCACTTTAAATAGTTTTTGCTCATTTAAAATATTATAATTCTTAGTATATTGTCTCTTTAAGTTTTGTCCTAAACCTACCCCTACAAAATAATTGTTAACAATTAATGTTTTTCATTCATTTTCCATTTATTTCCTTCATATAATAGTTAAATGAAAAAGAACGAAATCAAAAGGATAAGAATCAAGCAATAGACTGTACAATTGTTATAAAACTAGAAAAAAAAGAGTGATATAGGAATCGTCAACTAAAATATTTTTTTATTAAGAAATAATTTTATTTAAAAAATAATTCATTTTACAAATTAAATGGGAATGGAGCAACAAAATAATACAATTTTGAAGATCAAAATCTTGATTAAACTATATATATATGATCTAATTCTGCTGAATCATTACTATAATTTTTTTTTAGCTCTCTCACATTATTCTGTTCAACTTTCCAGCTCCTAAGTGGGCTCCCTTTTTGCAATTCTTTATGATTTGTTTCTCCTTAGTTAAGTCACAAAGGTGGATTTGTCTTTCTCCATTTGCAAGATCAGAAGACCCACTCAAAACTCTGACCAGCGACCACAGAGTTTTGGTTTCACTCTTCCAATTTCTGTTTCACTGTCTTTGACTTTGGGTTGTGGAAGCCTAACTAAGAGTAATATCTATGTCACAACCCAATGAATCACGAAGCAGAGCAGAAAATCCCATGGAATTACCATACCATACATATATTTTTCTTCTGATCTATTGATGAAGCCGCCACTGTTCCTGGCTTGGGAAAATTCACGTAGCGTGTGGCTCAAAATTTGTTCCTATGCACGCTATAAGCGGTAAAATTGATTTCAAAACTTCAAATCTTTTGAAATTATCATCAGACAGACATTGACTTCAACATAAGTGTCTGTTATCTTTATTTTCTGAAAAACTATAAATTGTTTTGGAAAATAAAAATCATACACCGTCTCCTATTAGAAGCTTTACAATTCATTTTAAGAGGTAATAAATGCTAACACTTTGTTGTGAATGAAACCGCGTGGTAGGACACAACCTTTGACATACATCAGGCTTCCAAGTCTTTCTCATTGTTGTTACTGATAAAGTCACACGATTGAAAGCTCAGAGTCGCACCACCTTGCTTTTCAATCCTTCTTTCTTCCTCTTCTCACCTTCAAAAACAACTCCCATCTGCCAAAGCCAATGTTTTCTCCTCAAAACACATAATTAGTTCACATTTTTTTTGTAATTTCCATTGTCTTTGCATATCCCCATCATCTTCTTTAATCTTCCTTCGTTTTAAGATTTTGCCTTTGAGAGAAACCTGTGAACTCGGTTCCTTCTTTCACCCTCTTGGCCTAGCTCAGCTC
Source organism: Vigna reflexopilosa (assembly GCA_027742785.1). NCBI lineage: Eukaryota > Viridiplantae > Streptophyta > Magnoliopsida > Fabales > Fabaceae > Vigna > Vigna reflexopilosa. Next base: position 2,362,368 of record CM050921.1, on the reverse strand, counting down.
AGAAACTCTGCTAGGTGCTTGATCTAGGATTCATCGGGTACAAGAAAGAGGTTATTATCAATACCATGGTTTTGAAGGTTTCTCTCATTATGGTTCTCCTTGTGACATGCTCCTGTGTCGTGGAAGCCTTTTCAATGAATCACGATCACCGTCACAGCCAAAATGGATCTTCTCTGGCTTCCATAAAGTTTCCTGATCATCCAAGCTTTAGTACTGTCTCTTCTTCTGGGGATACTGATTGCAGCCTCTCGAGTTCTGAGGAACTCGGGCATTCTGGGTCTACCATGACATCAGGTGAAGAAACTGATGAAGAGGGTGAGGCTTTTCCAGCTCCAAAACCGCACAAGCAATTGGTGAAACTCCACTTGAAACACAGGTCAGGGAGCGAAGATGCTGAGCCTAAACAATCTGTGGTTGATTCCACCGTGAGGGATTTGACCAGAATTCAGAACCTTCACAGAAGGGTCATAGAGAAGAAGAATCAAAACGCCATTTCAAGGCTGCAAAAGTCACAGGACCAACCAAAGCAGTCCTTCGAGCCTGTGATTTCTCCGAGGGGGGCTTCGCCGGCAAGTGGAGTTTCCGGGCAGCTTGTGGCAACTTTGGAATCTGGGGTGAGTCTTGGCTCTGGTGAGTACTTCATGGATGTGTTTGTGGGCACACCTCCTAAGCATTTCTCTCTGATACTTGATACTGGTAGTGACCTTAATTGGATCCAATGTGTTCCTTGCATTGCATGTTTTGAGCAAAGTGGACCATATTATGACCCCAAAGATTCTAGTTCTTTTAGGAATATAAGCTGTCATGATCCACGGTGCCAACTGGTTTCATCCCCTGATCCACCTAGGCCTTGCAAAGGTGAGAATCAGAGCTGTCCCTACTTCTACTGGTATGGTGATGGTTCAAACACAACTGGGGATTTTGCATTGGAAACCTTTACCGTTAATCTCACCACTCCTTCTAGGGGGTCAGAGCTGAAGCATGTGGAGAATGTGATGTTTGGATGTGGTCATTGGAATAGGGGTCTTTTTCATGGGGCTGCTGGTTTGCTAGGCTTGGGGAGAGGACCATTGTCATTTGCTTCTCAGATGCAATCTCTCTATGGCCACTCCTTTTCCTATTGTCTTGTGGACAGAAATAGCAATGCAAGTGTGAGCAGCAAATTGATTTTTGGTGAGGACAGGGAGCTGCTCAGCCACCCCAATTTGAATTTCACTTCTTTTGCTGGATCAAAAGAGGATTCAGTTGACACATTTTACTATGTCCAGATAAAGTCTGTTATGGTTGATGGTGAGGAGTTGAAGATACCTGAGGAAACTTGGCATTTGTCAGCAGAAGGTGCTGGTGGTACCATAATTGATTCTGGCACCACATTAACATATTTTGCTGAACCTGCTTATGAGATTATCAGGGAGGCTTTTGTGAAGAAGATTAAGGGCTATGCACTCATTGAAGGCCTTCCTCCTCTGAAGCCATGTTACAATGTGTCAGGAATTGACAAGATGGAGCTACCTGACTTTGGAATTTTATTTGCTGATGGAGCAGTGTGGAATTTCCCGGTGGAGAATTACTTTATCCAGATTGATTCTGATATTGTTTGCTTGGCTATTTTGGGAACTTCTCGATCTGCTCTTTCAATAATCGGAAACTATCAGCAGCAGAATTTCCACATACTATATGACATGAAGAAATCCAGACTTGGTTATGCACCAATGAAGTGTGCTGATGTTTAACATTTTCTTGGATTTGTGTTGGAAATTTCACGTAGACTGAAAATCAGACAGTTTGACTCACTTATATACTATGAAATCCTATTGGCTTGAGATCTCCAACAATTTGAAAGATGTATACTGCTGTATAGCCGCATACTTGCAAACATGGTGAGTCAGGAAGGTAGACTTTGGGTTTTCCCTTAGATGAAAATTAGAAGGTGATATACACAAAAATAAAGAAACATGTAAGAAGTGATTATAGAACTAGGCTTTAGACAATTACACAAACCGCGTCATAACAGACACAAATATTGTTTTTTGTACACATTTTAACTGCTGCAATTTTGAGTGTCTCATTTAATTGTAATACTTTGTTCTTTCTATTCTATAAGATGTTCTCTCTACATTCTCAAAGGATAATTGTTTCATGTATATGTATAAACAAGAAATATAGAAACTCAGTTTTTTCAAACTGGCAATGGAAGTTCTGTATGCTGCAACATTTGCTGTCAGTATTCTATTTTCTGTTAGAATGTCTCTTTTAAATCTTATACTTTTTTATTTCTTTTAAAATGAAAAATAAATAAATAATGGCACATGGACATGGTTGCTTCAAAGATGTCGCATCAAATTATTATTCAATAGCTTTTTTGTTAGGTACACTGCCAACTTCTTAACAAAATAAAAAAAATGCATGCAACCAAAGAACAGGTCAACTGTATTATTGGCATAGGTAGTCTGACAGTAATCCAATGAATAATACAACTTATGTGTCAATTTTATTTGATTTGTCTCAGCTCCAAGATGTTATATGAAGCCAAATTATCAAAAATAAAGTAATAAAAACTATAAAAAAAAGTGTTATAACCATTTGTTGAACTGTATTTATTTCTACTATTACTGTAATTGCTGCATCAGCAACAAATATATGAACTGAGAAAGTTATATTTAAAGTTTTGATTTTGGTGTTGTCTCCATGAACTTTGTAGACTATCACCATATATTTATTTTCCTCCAAAATTTGAAGCAACGTGTTATAGTTTATTCGTTTTTGGTCCATATTCAAACCTGGGGTATTAATTTTGAATTGGAGATGGTGTTTCAGTCTGAGAATATTGGTAGAGTGAGACATGAAGTAGGTGAAAGAATTTTTATGAATATTTATGTTACTTGTGTGTGGCATTTATAATATTTTATGTATGTATCCCTGTTATTATTTTAAAGATTTATATTTTGATTTTGGAAGAAACGTGTTGGATTGAAAGCGCGTTGTGTTTTTTGCTATGTTGGATGGAGTGGACCGTGGACTCATTTGCGCCCATCCCAGTTTAATATTATTTATAATTTTTTTATTTATTTTAATAACTAAAATTTATTTGATCTATAACTATAAATACTTTTTTTTTACTTTAAGACTTCTACTTTAAGAACTTCGAAATTTTTTAAGCCTTATGCATTTACTTTGTTTCGTGCTAAAGCATCATGATTTTTATTATCATATTTTTATTTTTATATTATTTGTTAGGACAATAATACAAATTCTATTCTTCTTTTTTACATGTGTTCACTAATTCTAAGGCTTTTATTTCCTGCACCCCCACAAATATTTCGGGCACCCCCTCACTTTTGAAATGATTATTTTGTCTTTTAGATAAGTGACTTCTGGATACATATTTTGGAAGTTTTCTGGAATTTTTTTAAACAATATTCCCGGAACAAAATTTAGGAATGAAATTTTTGAAATGTAAGAAATGTGTTCTGGAATAAAATTAAAATAAAAATTTCTAAAACTTATAAAATACATACTTCTATAACACTAATTTTTCAATACATCTAGATTGTACGTGAGATAAAATTTACATTTGAGATTATATAATTTGAAATACTAATTCTACAGTGCATTCTGAATTCTGTAATCCAAAATATATTTTAAATTCTAGAACCGGTAACTTATTCAGAAGCACATTCTGCTCGCAGTTCTCTCACATTGTGGTCATTATTGTATACACATTGTGGTCGCTAACTCACTGTGGTCATTATTGTATGTATATGTATATTAATATGATGATAAAAAAGTATAAATATATATGTATATTGAAAGTATAAATATCTAAATAATTAAATAAAAAAAAATGAAATCGATGCAATGGAAGATAATAAGGATGGTTTAAACAATGGAAGATAACATGGGTCGTAACGAGTTAAAATTGTAGGGAAGTAATTCAGATTTTGAAAACTGCAATAAAGTTTTGGTTTTTCACGTCCAAATCTTTGATTATAGAAGTATAGTTTTCTTGGGATGGATATTGATGGTTTAAAATTATGAAAAAACATTAACAAGTTGCATGAAAGGAACAAGACTTGTTATGATATTATTCTGCTTAAGAAAAGCATCACTCTGCTTAAGCATTTGGTTTGAGAAGCAGTATGTTTTTCTCAGACATGTTATGATAACGTGTGTTGAACACTGGGAAACAGAAGATAGTGTTCACCAGGGAAGTCTAACGACCCACTTTCTCTATCAGAACTCTCCATCAAAATCTGACGCTTTTTTTCTTGTCCTTTTTCTGAAACTCCACTTTCTCCACTATAAACTCAAAAAGCATGTGAAAGTTAACCCCACAACCACACTACTTTGAAATCTTACTTCATTATGTACCCCTACACACCCCACTTTCATAACCATCATTTTTCATGCAACAACCACTGATATTAGCCTATTATATTCAAAGACTCTCACTTTATTAAGCTGGAATGTATAACTATTATCAAGGTTAAAACTTTATCTATTTTCGGCTTATTGACGGGTTCACTCTTGCTTCAAGATGATATAATTCTATCCTCATTTGGACAAAACTGTTTCGCTGTGCTAGCTGAGAAGAAAGGTAAGAGTGCTATGAATATTTCTCAAACACAGATACACACGCATAGAGTTATGTTATGCAAGTTTCTTAGGCCTGTTTGAGGAGAAACACATACAAATTTCAGAATGACAGTTTTTCTGATGTTAAGTCTTCTTCACTAGCATTGGAGATTGAGTTGGTTGGTCATCATCATATTTTCAGCAAAAGAAGGAGGAATGGGAGTTCAGCAGCCGCTTGGTGCTTTCCTCTTTCAAGTAAGTATTGTTTTTGTCATGTTTCTTATTGTTAGCGCATCTGAAGAGCACAAGAAAGCTAGAGGCAGACATTCAAGCAGAAAAGACCATAACTCGAAGGTATTTGATTCTTCTGTTGTATTCTTCATAATTTTGTTCAATCAAGTTGGCGACATCATTTTGTTTACTCTGACTCTTGTCTGCATTGCTTTTAGAAACCTCTATTTCATGGATATCATGTTTTGTTTGTGTGACTGATTCATGTTTGAAGATGAGTCCTAGACTTCAGTTCGAGATCACATTACATGGGCTTCTCTTGTGGGCTTCAATGGCGTTCTTGCTGCCTGTTGGTATACTAGTCATCAGACTGTCCAACAGAGAGGGGAATCGAAGAAGGCTTAGAATCATATTCTATGTTCATGCAGTTTTGCAGGAAAGTGTATCTAAACCCCTGTTACATTTTTATTTCAAAAATCATTTTTTTTTGTATACTTTATTAGTTTCTTAACCCTTTGCTTGGCAACCCATATTCGTAGTGGAAAAGAACAACTAATTTTATGGCTTCAATTTAGTTTAAAAGGCTAGTTGTCCCACTGATTAACTTTTAATGATGGTGGAAGAGAGAAAAGAATAGCAAGATTCCAAATTTGCAGTTAATTTATTTGTCTAACTTGTTAGTCACTACATAAGGTCAAGTGAAGGGCATTGCATCTTTGTTTATTGAAAAGGACTATAATGAATGCTTTGAAGTCAAGAAAGGAGCTTTAAGAAATAATCTTTTTGGTTATTGCAAGTTCCAGGCTTTCTGTGTAATTTTTTATTGGAGCATGTGAAAAGAACTATGCAATTATGCTGTTGTCTGTATCAATAACCAAGTCTTATCTCAAGTTAAAAGAAGGGCATAAGTGAATTTTGGTACACTATTAAGTAGCTAGTTTCTTGCATCGATACTTCCCTTTCTATTAATTATTTGCACGTTTGTGTTTCTGTTCAACAGAAGCTTGCGGTACTTCTTGCTACTGCAGGAGCAGTCATGTCCATAAAAAATTTCAACAACTCCTTCAACAATAGTCATCAAAGATTAGGGGTAGCATTGTATGGTATTATGTGGCTGCAAGTTCTAGTTGGTATTTTTCGACCACAAAGGTGAACCACTGAGTTTCCTTTTAGCCTTAGATAAACCCCAAACTTAGGCAATGCAATTACACTTTTCATGTCCTTTCAATTTATTTAAAGATTTTTCATGTTCTCTATGTTCATAAGTTCTGCATACAAAGAATGATGATTAGGGTACAATTATTCTCTTGTTTTTCACAGGGGATCCAAAAGAAGAAGTCTGTGGTTCTTTGCACACTGGATAATGGGAACTACAGTGTCATTACTGGGTGTCCTGAATGTATTCATCGGCTTACAAGCCTACCGAGAAAAAACATCTAAAAGCATAACAACTTGGAATATACTTTTCAGTGTTCAGATATGTTTGATTGTGATCTTCTACCTTCTTCAAGAAAAATGGGTCTACATTCAAAACCAAGGAGTGGTTTAAGACAACTGAGTACAAACTACTGATTCCTACTTATCAAGATTCTGACTCTTGCTAAGAAAGATGTCTTATTGCTTTGCCATGTGTGCAAGTATTTGAAACACATAAGGGTACTGATAGACGTGAATTTCTCTCCATGTATGTTTCTGTTAGTTTCTTTTTCTACAGAGAAGGCACAGTCATTGAAGAGTTTGTAATATCTTCTTGTGAGATACATTTTTTGTTTTGTTCTCCTAACAATCAGTTCTTTTTTTTTTCGAACATTGAATTGTTGACTCTTGTATACTTCATGGAAATAGAACAACATATTACCCATGATGTTTTTCAATGTTTAGGGACATTGTTTGTCAGTGTTTATAAGCATTTCAAAATACAACGAACTTTCTAACCAAAAGGGAAAGACAGAAACTATAACTAAAACAGAAGAAAACAAAACATTAGGCTGAGAAATTATGTTAATATGACATTGATGTATCACTAAGTATCTTAATTGTATCACATTTCAAGGAAAAAGCTGTACATAGCCTGTTAATATAGCTATTCCTAGTATTATAAAAGGTGGAAGAATCACAAATGCTCCTATGGTTGCAAAGAAAACTGAATCATTCCTTTGTGACACTTCATTCAGGTAAGCTTGTCTTCTGATATTTCTCTTTTGTGAAATGGTCAAGAACTTTGCACTCACTTTCTTCAAGTTTTTACCCAGGGGTATGCTGAAATCATCATCCCTTTCTCCAACCAGCTGGGCAAGCTGTTCTCTTATTGTAAGTTTTCGAGAGCTACCATCACTTTCATAGCCTATAAACCAGAAATGTTTCAATCTGTCATCCTTTTTTGAAAATTAAAAAGAAAAAGAACCAACTATTAGAAAGAGGTAATAAACAAACAGACATGGCTATAAAATTTCCATTTTTTCATTCGCCAAAAATGTAGATTTTACTCTTAAATGAAAAAGCTTTAGCTGATTTTTATCTGATGTCAGTTGCTATTATGTCATCACAAACTAACCTTATATCTCCATTAATTGAGCAAGTGTTGAAGAAGGAAGAAAGGGTGCATTCACAGCTGATTTACTCAGTTAAAAAATGAAGGACAAACATCCTTATTTTCTCACTTTACACATTTCCTCACATTAAAGGAGCTCAATTTCATTCAACTTTAAAACCTCCAAGCTAATTGTTTTCCTCCTATACAACTACAATACCAAACACATAATCTTGGACTAACAAATCTTATTACATAAGCCAAATTTTACCATGAATTTGGTCTATGCTTAATAATGATACCATCGTTATTGTTTCTTTTCTAAATTTGTACACTTACAAGGGGGACAAGGTAACATCAAAGTCAAGCTTTTTCGTGGTTCCATTGATATTTTAATGATGTAGCAGCAACATTTGAACCTTGTGGTCTCAAAAAAGTACCTATACCCTTGCTTTCAATTGCTTTATTAAAGACAATAGAACAAACACATTCTCCAGCCATTTATATATCTTCTGCATATTTCACTCATTCAAACTAAAAAGTTAACAAAAACATAAAAAGGCCTTTTAACAGTGATAAAAAAAAAAAAAGGCATTACAACAATAGCAGAAGACAACTCATTTGTCTCCCCTTCACATATCATTGATTTAAATAGAAGGTGTTAGCTTGAATACCACTGTTTGGTGAGCTTGTAGATGTAAGTTGCTCCAAAAGATCCAACTGGGCACGAGAAGAAGATAAAGATCCTGGCAACACAAGTCCTCAGAAGTCAAGTCAGATATGAAAAAGAACTGCATATTGTAAAATTTAGAAGATTTTTCACAGAAATTTCAGCTGTTAAGATAAAAACATTACAGCAAAACTTGACACACGGTGAAGAAATTAAATTAAATTGCAAAAATTTCAAATTCAATAAAATTCCAGACTCAATTCTCTCCTTGTAGCCACGTGGATGCAGCAAATATTAAAATACAGCTGACATAACTTGTAACTTTTCTGAATATTAGTGGAGTGCCAAGCCAACCATCCAAGAAAGCATAAATTCCTTTGATATGATTAAACAAACATAAAGAAACTAATAGGAAGTCCATGGTAATCTCCTTAAGCCCATATTTGAATTCAAAGAGTGAAATATATACCATTTCCAGCAGAAGCATCTGGGTATGAGATTCCAGTGTCAGTTCCTTGTGTTTGAGCACATGTTGTGAGAAAAGAGGAAGAAGGGTGAGAAAATTTGATGGGGTTGTTATGTTTGTGTGTCAGAAATGAAGGCTTTGAGTGAAGAGAAGCAATGGTAGTGAGATTGATGGCCATGCAGTGAGTTTTTGAGTTAGATGCTAATGCCATTCATTCATTCATTCATTCATTTTGGTTTCAGCTTTGCATTCTAAGTGGCAAAGGCGGCATTTTCCTGCCACAAATATTATCTGTGGAGGATTCTAGTTCTATGTACGACCACAACAATCACTCTTCTAAATAAATCCCCACCGTTCAAAATCATTTTCTTTTTTCTTTGCTGAATAAGGACATAACACAATGTCAAGTTTATAAAGTCCTTTTCTAGGTGGAATTATGGCTTAAATTAATATTCTCTAGGTGCATTTTATTATTGAAAAAAAATATATTTAAACTGTTTTAATCATGAAAACAGAAATTAATAACACCAATTAAAATGTTTTTTCTTTTTTTTTAAATTAAAACTGTGACCAAATTTTAGAATTGAAAATAGATAATGAATAGAATGATTGCATAATACTTTTTAAGGTGATAGTTGTGTGTGTAATTATAAATGTTTTTATTATTAATATAAATTGTTTTTTTCTTCTTAGTGTTAAGAAATCATACACCTATAATTATATTTTAGATACCGATTAAAGAAAATTTAAAGAAAATCGTTTTATTTTTTTCTGGAAGTAATTTTATTTGAAATAGTTAATTCGTTGAAATAATCATCTTAGACATTTTTAATCAAAAGCTTACTTTTGTGAATAAAAATCGTATTTAATTTTTATTTTTCCTGAATAAAGAAACAAATAAAAATAAGTTATCCAATAAAATTCCTTTCGGACATCATCCATCCAGATATCACTTCATTTGTCTAAGAAATCGGTTTAATTTATAACTTTTCTAATTCTTTCATTTTGTAATGATTTATTCTCAAATATTTTGCAAGCCCAATCCTCATCATTAATTTTTAAGTCAATTTATCTACTTCTTTGATTAATCACTTATATAATAATTATTATTATTATTTTTGTACAATACAACAACAACAAATTAAAACAATAGAATGGTATTGGGAGAGAATAAGTTCCAATTCCACTGAAATAATAAAGCAATGGTATGTATTCTGTCAACTTGTTGGTTCCACAACTTTTTTTTTTCAAATACAATTAAACAATTCACTTTAAAAATTATTTTTTTTAGAATATATATATATCTGAAAATTGTATTATTGTTTAAATTTAAAGCGTGTTTCCTCTGCATACATAAAGTAAATATTGGTGTGTTTTGAGAGCTAATACTTCAATTTCCAGTTAACTGAAGCAAAAGCTGCTGATCGTAGTTTTAAAGTGGAGGTGGACCCAAATGTTTCAGACGCGTCACCGAAACCAACCATTCAACGTTGGTTTGGGCAAGTTGGCACCTTTTCTTAAGAAGATGCACACCGTCTCTTTCTCCCTCACCATGCAACGCAGACAACAATATTAAAGAAACCAACAAGGTTTTTGCTGTTGTCTACTACGTTGATGGCCAAGCAGGTTGTTCCTCCTCAATCTCACCCTTATGCCTTTCATGTCTCTGGCCCTCGCAATTTCACTTCCCTCAATTGGAGGGACCTTATTGCTTCAAGTTGGTAATTACCCATTTCAATTCTCACTTCAATTTGGCTTCTTGCATTTCCTCATTCTTCATCCCTTGCCTTTGATCTGCAAATTTTTTGAATTTGCCACTGGTTAATGTTTGTTGGGGTGTTGAAAAGAGAGAAAGTGATATTGGTGGTGTGCGTGGTTTCTACTGTGAAATTTCTTTGTTTGCTGATCGGTTTTGAAAATGTTAGAACAATGGGTTGGATCATGTCGGTGTGAAGTTGTGAACTTTACCAAATGGGTTTCCAAAGTTTTTTACTTTTCGGTTTCTGATAATCGAAGCAGTCATCATGAAATGAAAATATAGCATAATTTATCAACTGATTTTATTCATAGTGTTGAAATAGAACTGGGTTGTTTGGATTCCGAGACCTAAAAGATAGAAATGATCGAATTTCCAAATCTGCAGAGGTTAATAATATATATTTTTTGTGGCTCTCATTGCGCTGTTGTTAATCAAGGACTGCCATTTTTTCCATTTCCAAGTTATAATTTTTTGTTCATTATCTGTTTGTTGTAATCTTCACCATGATACCCGATTTCTTTAGTTACATTTTTTAAGCATTTGGAAAAGAATTTTGGGGCCTTAATATAGTATTATCATTATTATTTTCTACTGAGATTTTGCTTCGGCAGAGATTATACTAGTTCCCAAATCAAACATGTACACCACAGAAGCAAAAAGGCATTTAAAGATGTGCAGTGTATTTTGTTAAAATTAAAATAACTTCTACTGCTTGGATTGCCTCAGTGCGTGTCTGGAACAACATCCGAAAGAGGAAAAACAGCACATTGAACCATACAATCATACTTAAAGTGATTTCTGACACAAGTCCAAACACACCCTTAGAAGTTTTTTTGTTTTTCTCTCTTTTAGAGCTAACCAAGTCATCTTAAATTTTGGACTATAACATGGATCCGTTATTGTTGGCGTTAACTCAAGCAATTAGTCAAATTTGATGGAAAGGTTTGATAGTTTAAGTTTCATTCACATTCTTTAGAAACATACATTAATGCTGATATTGTTAACGTTATGCAGGAAGGATGCAAATTACAAGAAAACTGTGATTGCCTGCTTTATACAGGCAGTATATTTGCTTGAACTTGATAGGCAAGAGAAGAGAACACAAGGAAATAGTCTTGCTCCAAATTGGTGGATTCCCTTCAAGTACAAGCTTAAACAAACACTGATTGATGCAAGAGACGGATCCATTTTTGGTGCAATTCTTGAATGGGACAGATCTTCTGCACTGTCTGAGCTGATACCAATGAGACCAAGTGGTGCCCCCAGAGCAGTTTTAGCACTGAGAGGAACATTACTGAAAAGCCCTACAATGAGAAGAGACATTGAAGATGACCTCCGTTTTCTCGCTTGGGAAAGCTTGAAGGGTTCTGTGAGGTATAAAGAAGCTCTGGAGGTACTAAAATTGATCTGTGGTAAATATGGAAGCAACAATGTGTGCATTGCAGGACATTCATTGGGAGCTGGTTTTGCTCTTCAAGTTGGGAAGGAACTAGCAAAAGAAGGGATTTTTGTGGAGGCACATTTGTTCAATCCACCTTCTGTTTCACTAGCCATGAGTTTCAAAACTATTGGAGAAAAGGCTGAGTTTGTGTGGAATAGACTTAAATCCATGCTTCCTTATGGTAGTAGTGATGCTCAAATCAGTAACGATGCAGACATAAGTTCAGGTGCAGGATTGAAGAGTAAGATGCCTCAAGCATCTGGTTCTGGTTTGGCAAAATGGGTTCCTTATTTGTATGTTAACAATGGTGATTATATATGTTGCTACTACAATGATGGTGGTGGCACAAAGGTGAATGTGGGAAGCACAAAGGGAGAAGTTGCAGCAAAGGTGTTTGTTGTGTCTAAGGAGAAACAGAGGTTTGTTGAGGCTCATGGCTTGGAACAATGGTGGTCAAGTGATGCAGAACTTCAGCAGGTTATCCATAGCAGCAAACTCATAACCAGACAGCTTAGATCTTTATACACTGCTACTCCTTCCAAATTAAATTCATAACAAAGGAGGGGTCAAATGCAATTTAATATCAAATCAAATCAAATCAAACGACTTATTTAAGTTTTGGCTCTTCTAATAAAATATAAAACTAATCATAATTGTAATAATTAATTTTTTAATAATGATTAGTTTTAAAATGTATGTATCGAGAGTTGTTTTCTCTCTCTACATGTTTTCAAGGGAATAATTTTACATGTGTTTTATATTTAATTTTATAAACCAAAAAAATTTATTTTTGACAACATTGATATAAAGTATTTATCATTTTATTGGAAACTAATTTCTAGAATAAGTTTTATTATTTATTTTAAAAGAGGAGAGCGTTTTATTATTTATTAATTATTCATATGAAGAAATCTCTAAGGCATTTGGAGTTTTTTTAGCTATTGGAATCAGTTTCACACGTTCTTAAATCCAGTACATATGACTAAAGATAATTTGAAAAATGCGTTTCTATATCTCGTAAAATAAAAATAATTAAACGAACCTAATTATTGGAAATTGGTTATTGTTACTTGAATAGAAATTCATATAGAGTAATATGTATTTTTCATTTCACAAGATATTTTAAACAGAGTATTAAGAGACGAATAAAATTTAATACAGTTAATTAGTTCTTAATAAATGTAAAATTTATTTTTTTCCTATAATTAAGAATGAATATAGAAGTACACACTCATAATAGATTTTAAAAATATATTTATTTCTTTTTATATAAATTAATTAAAAAATAAAAGACGTAAGACTATAATAGGTAAAGTAGAAACTAATATAATCTTGAAATTAATAGTAATAAAACGTGTCTAATTAATTAATTTCACCACAGAAATTTAATAGTATCAAAATGTGTCAATTTGACTCGCCAAGATATCATACACATAAATCAACTCAACCTATTCTATAAATCGATTCATTATGAATTAATATAAAAAATTCAATCAATTTTACAACTAACTCATTATGAATTAATGAATTAAGTAGATTAACTAAATGATTATTCTTCCAATCTATAATTATTATTTTTCTATAATTAAAATATTCACCTATTTGATAAAATATTAATAAATATGTTAAACATTCAAATTATTCAAATATTATTAAATAATTTTTTTAATTTTTAAAAATTAATATTATTAAAAATCATATTATTAATTTACAATAAATAATTATAATAAAACTTATAAAAAATAATTATAATTATTATTGTCTTAATTATTATCGTAAAAAAACAGATAAAGTTACTGTGAGGTTTTTTAAGAATTTAAGGATTTTGAAAATATAAGATACAAGAAAAATGTGTTGTAAATTTTTAGTTTTGATATTTTTAAATTTAAATAATAAATAATATATTTTTATCAAACAATTGCATTACACCAATATTTAATATTTATACAAAACTTAAAATAAAATTAATCCATTTAAAGAAACTGAATCATAAAAATATCGATTATAAGGACCTGTCACGTGAAATATTATTACACTCAATTGACACTTGAACATTTTTTTAAATTAAAAAAAAAAATTGTATGAAACATTCAATCCACATCTTTGTAAAAGACCCACGATATAGTAAAAAGACATTAAATTTAAGCAACAGATCTCGGATGATAACTGAATTCAGATATCGAATTCAAATCCAAAAATGTCAACACTACAACCCCAAAATCACTTCAGTAGCATACAAAACCAACAATAAGGATGACATTCCATAAACACACTACACTATTTTCTCTACTCAAAGGCGTCATCGTCATCGTCAGGAAGGGGCTGACTGGCAGCTGCAGCAAGTTCAGCTTCATGCCTGCAAAAGTCACCAATACAGAAAATTTAGGAAATTTAAGATCAAAGAAACAATCATATCAAATCAGAACAATAATAATACGTTACAAAGACCTTCATGAATCAAGCAATGCATTTGTGGAGTATGGGAAACGAAACAATTCCCATGCCCCATGATTAATTCAGCTTAACATTATGGGACTGACTTTTTCCTACAATTTTCCTCACTTTTTACCATGCACTTTTATAAAGCATTTTTAACTCCACGCAAATTGGCAACATAAAACGTAAATCAAGTAAAAGGGTGATGGAATCGGAAAAACGATATAGGTCATGACAGATGGGCTTACTGTTGTTGTGCAGCTAAATCAATTTGAACTTCAGGTGGAGCCAATGCAGGAGATTCTACGAAGTGCAAGTTAGGATCACTGCAAAAATGACACAGGTAAAATATAAGTCGATAAGCATTTTAAAATGCAAATAAATAGAAATTATGAAGTGAAAAGGTTCAGTAGCTCTACCCTGCAAGTTTACGAGCAAGATACAAAAATGGCTTCTCAAAGTTGTAGTTACTCTTAGCTGAGATCTCGTAGTACTGCAAATTCTTCTTCCTGTGGAAAGTAACCTGTTTTGCCTTCACCTGCCTGTTCTTGACATCAACCTTGTTACCGCAGAGAACAATTGGGATGTTTTCACAGACCCTGAAAAATCATTTCAGGCAGAAATTACCCAAGGTGTCAAATAAACCACACAATTCCAAAAACAAAAATAGATACAATACATTCAAAATGGTTTAGAGGACTTCATTTACGAACCTGCAAAGATCACGATGCCAGGTAGGAACATTTTTGTAGGTTAATCGAGCAGTAACATCAAACATGATAATCGCACATTGCCCATGAATACTGCAACGTAAGACACCGTTTAACACAAGCATTAGGAGTTTGCATAACTGGAGAATTCAATAAAAGCTTACAGGCAACTTCCAATGGAACAACTTAAAAATCTCGTTGTAGTACTGAGATTCCGTACATCTAAGCACATTAAACCTAAAAGAAATACAAACTACAAATGCAAATAACTACCATACGAAGCAACAACGCCAACTGAGACAGAGTATACAATCAAAACATATGCAGAAATTGCGATCGAAAAGAAAAGTTAAATGCCTAACAGTATCCACGGTTTGTTCATACAAACTTGAGACCAAATGGCTTACTAGTATCCATCTCTGAGGCCACCAAACTTCTCCTGTCCAGCCGTATCCCAGCAGTAGAATCGAATCTTTCCACAGTTAGTGAAAAAATCCAATGGGTGAACCTCCACACCGATTGTCGCTGTTATAGACAAGCAAAATCGAGATAAGCAATAAGCTTAACGTGACACACAACCTTAACCATAATTCAATTATAAACGAAACTTACGTTCGTATTTCTTCTCGAATTCCCCAGTAAGATGCCTTTTCACAAAGGTTGTCTTTCCTGCAAATTTCGCCACAAATAAGCTCATAGCGAAGGTATAATAAAGATCGGTACAACACAATAACTTCTAATAACTGAAAACACAGGCCAATCGGCGAAAACAAAAGTGAGAAAAAAGAATAAAATCATACCTGTGCCACCGTCGCCAACAATTACGAGTTTGAAACTTGGGTAATCAACAGTTTGCTGATTGGGCAAAGCCTGACAAATGACAGATCCAATTTGAATAAAAAACTAAAGGAAATTTTGAAAAACATGTGATTTTGTCAAAAAAAAAAATGAAAGAAAGAGCGTACCATAACTGAGGGAGGGTTTGTTGGTGTGGACACTAGAACTGTGTCGTTCTGAGGCGGTGAGGAGAAGGGGTTCGAAAAGAGAGACGGAGCGAGGGTTTATTTAGAGAAAGGGTTTTCAAGCTTATTTATAGATAGATGTAAGAGCGTCAACATGACGCAGCATTCTGCACCCTTGGATTAAATTACAGATTCAATCTCATGTAGCAGCAGAAAACACAGATAAAGCGAGTTTCTTAAGAATTTAAAGTTTTTTGAAAATATAAAAGATATACGAAATGTGTTAATTTTTTACTTTTCATTTTCAACCTTTAAATAATAAATAAATATATTTTTATCCAACAGTTGCATTTCACAAGGTTAAACATCTTCACGTGAAATTGAAATTTATTATTATTTTTATCTTTAAATTATGATATACTACAATTAATATATTTTAAATTATGATATATTTTGGTTTTTAAATCATAAAAATAAATAGATATAATATTTATTCACATAATAAACAAGTACGTGTTATATTTATTATTTCTAAAATTTAAAATAAAAGTACATGAAAAGAGATGAAAAGAATTTTCACATGAATTATGATTTGTCAATAATTTTTTTTAATAATTTTTTAATAAAATATTATATATTATTATTTTATTGGTACATAAATTTGAAAGTAACTAATTACAGAATAAAAATATTATTAGGAAAAAAAAGTTGTTAAAAATATATTTCCTCTTCATATTTAACCCTTTCACTACAACAATTGATATAATTTCACTGAAGTGGTAGTGATCGTTCTATCGTGTTGAGTCTCAACCATTTTGTACACAGCAATTCGGACTCATCGGCACATTGCGATGGTGGTTCCACCTGAAACCCAGCTTGATGACAGCCCAACTGGCCCTCCAAGATTCACTTGGAGGGACCATATCAATTCTTGCTGGTGAGTTCTCAGATAAGTTTAGTCTTTCACTCATCTATTTCATGATCCTTGACTACACTTTGTTACATATAAAGGTGTAGCATATAAAGGTAAGAATCCAAGTGAGTCCGAGTAAAGTGGAGTAGCACATAAGGTGAACATCCATTAATTTATTGTTTTAAGGTTTTTGATAGAGCATAGTGTCAATCCCGTTGTGTAATTAGACTCAATTCTCATTGATATTGTATCTTCGTAACGAACCTTCTCTTCTGTAGATTCAACATATGCAAAGTTTCAAACTTTACCACCAAATTCATCACTCCAAAAAGACAACAATCATATCCAAGTCCTTCAATTATAAAATGTATTACACCTGGTCTTATCTTTTACCAAAAATTCATTTATCGAAACAGGAATCACACACTACACATTTTCATAAAATGAGAGATAACAAATTGAGGATTTATGTTTTAGGGACAAAGACGGATATTATGTGAGTGGATGTTGCTAATGATTATTTTGTGCTATGCAGGAAGGATGCAGATTATAAACGAATGGCCATGGCTAGCCTTGTAAAGGCAGTTTACATGCTTGAACTTGATAGACAGGAGAACAGAACACAGGAAAATGCTCTTGCTCCAAGTTGGTGGATGCCCTTGAAGTACAAGCTCACCCATAAATTGATTGATAAAAGGGATGGATCTATTTTTGGTGCAATATTTGAATGGGATAGATCTGCAGCATTGTCTGATTTTATACCAATTAGACCAAATGGTGCACCTAAAGCTGTTTTGGCACTCAGAGGAACATTACTCAGAAGCCATACAGGGCGAAGAGATATTGAAGATGACATCCGTTTTGCTGCTTGGGAAAGCTTGAAGGGTTCTTTCAGGTTTAAAGAAACTTTGGAGGCACTGCGATCAGTTTCTGATATGCATGGAAGGAGGAACGTTTGCATTGCAGGGCATTCCTTGGGGGCTGGATTTGGTCTTCAGGTGGGAAAGGAACTAGCAAAAGAAGGGATTAATGTGGAGGCACATTTATTTAATCCACCTTCTGTTTCACTAGCCATGAATATAGGATATATTGGAGAAGGGGCCGAGTATGTCTGGAATGGACTTAAATCTATGTTTGCGTCAGGTAATGAAGTTCAAGTTAGCAATGATGGACACAAGACTTATGGTACAAGTGTGAAGCGATTTATGTATCAGTTATCAGGTATGATGGATGCTTGTTTTGGTGTTGGAAATAGGGTTCCTCATTTGTATATTAACAGCAATGACTATATCAGTTGCCTTTACTTTTATGCTGATGGAACTAGTGAGATCAAAGACAACGAAAATATGGTTCCTGCAGATGGAGAAAATGTAGCGAAGTTGTTTGTTGTCTCAAAGAAAAACCAGGAATTTCTTGAGGCGCATAGCCTGAAACAGTGGTTTTCAAGTGATGCAGACCTTGAGCAGGATATCCATAATTGCAAACTCATAAGCAAGCGACTTAGGTCTTTGAACATTGCTACACCTTCACTAGTAATACTTTTACTTTATCCACATTTTGTTTCATTTTCCATGAGTCACATCAACAACATTAGAGAAACGACTGATTATGTATGGAATACACTTAAATTTGTGCCCCTTTCTAGTGGAAAAGCTCAAGTCGGCAATGATGGAGACAATACTTCTGGTGTAGGTTTGAAAGGGTGGATATCTCAGTTATCTCGCTTGATGGATGCTAGCTTTTGGGTGGTGGAAAGTGTTTCTTATCTGAATGTTTACAAGAATGTTGGCATAAGAGAAAAGACGGTCGAAGAGAAAAAGGATCTTACAGATCGGCAACTTAGAGCAAAGTTGTTGGTTGTCTCCAAAGAAAAACAGGAATTTCTTGCATCTCATGGCCTGGAACAATGGTGGCCAAGTGGTGCCGAACTTGTACAAACTATCCATGATAGGGAACACATTAGGCATTTATACAGCAGTACTCTTTGGGAAACAGCACATTTATTAAATCCGTCTTTTGTTACACTTGCTATGAATCTCAGTAATTTTGGAAAAGCTCAAGTGATCAATGATGGAAACAATACTGGTGTAGGTTTAAAGGGTTGGATGCCTCAGTTATCTAGCTTGAAGGATGCTGGTTTTGCAGTGGGAAAATGGGTTCCTCATATGTATAGTAACAGCAGTGACTATGTCAGCAGGCAACTGAGATCTTTATACTCTTCTACACCTCAAGTATCTCATCTATTCAATCTGCCTTCTATTGTACTAGACATGAGTCATAGAAATACTGGAGAAAAGGTAGGATTTGTCTGCGAAACTCGGGATAGCAATGACAAGATTTCAGGTACTGGTTTGAAGAGTTGGATACCGCAATTATCTGGCTTGAAGGACACTGGTGTTGGAGTGAGCAATTGGATTTCTCAGCTGTATACTCGCAAAAGTGATGAAACAGCAAAAGACATGGAGAACATAGGTCCTTCGCACGTAGCACAAGGAAAGACAAGTTTATAATGGATTATGTACATTACTTTAAAAAGATTTTAGTTTCAGTGTGCTTGGTTTTATTTGCTTTGAAGTCTTTATATGCTATGTTTTAAAAGCTTTTAAACAGAAGTAGAAAAGTATGGGAGATTTGCTCAACTGGGCCTGTTGTAACCTTTAATTGGCTCCTCTAAGTCACAACAATTGAGCTTTCTGGAGCTTGATATTCCTTGGGTCATTTAGGAACAACATCGATTTCGGTCACGAAAGAAATGGACTTCAATTAATTTATTTTACTCCATCGTCAGAAGAGAATTCCTGATAACAATTAAAGAAACCTCTTTCTGTTGTAAGGTGAATGGCACGTGATTGAATTGATATCACTTACTAAAACTGTCTTTTCTTTCTCATAACATTGGTTGCGAAATAAAACTCAGTATAATAATCTTAAATCGTTAGAATGCATTTTTCGTAGAAAAATAAGCTGGAAGGTTCTTCACCACCATCCAATCCTTTATCCTTACATTACTTGGTACTGTGTTTTTTCGTCGCCTCCATTCAGAAAAATAAATTGATAAATAATTAGATCGTTATAGTTTAGACTATAGGTGGAGAGATTCGTAAACCTAGGCAAAGAATGATAAAAGAATATATTACATGTCCATTAATCACGAGTATACAATAGCACTTGTTTTTATCTTCCATCAAAAATCTATATTTCTCTACATTGCATATAACAATTAATCAGGAAAATGGAGATTAACAACAGTAATTTCATTAAAAAAAAAAAAAAAAAAAGAGGAAAGAAGAATAGAAATGAAAAAAGGAAAGGAACTAGCAGCCTCTTGATCGTTTTTCCACAACAAAACCCTTTCAAGAACTCTCAAGAAGCACATATGGGAAGTCGCTGATGTGGTTGAATTTGCTAGACTACAAATTATTTACTGGATCAAGACTTTGATGAAGTCTGATCCTTTTCAACCAAAGAGGAACCCAGTTGAAGCATGAGAGGATAAACAGGGCTAAACTCCTTATCTCCTCTGCTCCTTACATTTGTAGCATAATCATCAAGTGTTGCTTTGATGCCCTTCCAGATTTGATCCTCCCATTGAGAATCTAGCCACAACGAATACTGCAATGGAGTTAGTTTGTTTCTTTGCATTGGTGATTGCAATTCTTCAGGAGCACGGGTATACAGATGATGTAGTATGACATTCGGTGGCAGATCTTGAAGAAGAGGAGACGATGCAAGATGGGCTGTTTCCAAGAAAATAAGTGGACGAAATGCTCTTAGTGCTCGATACGGTGCCCCAAGTTGCTCAACAGGGAACAAATTTTGGCCCACAGCTAGCTCCAATTCAGCCATATCCCTAGCCATCCTCAACTTGCCTGATTCTGAAAGCGGTCTGACAAGGGAAGCATGTCGGATGAAGAATACTAGAACCCGTGAAGCCATACTCTGGACAAGCCTAGTGGATATGTTTTCTGTCCCGGGAGTTACAGAATTTCTTGAAGGCAACAACCTTGATAGAAACTCACTGCGAAAGTGAAGAATACACTTCTGGAGCTCCTCCATATAAGGTGATGCATTGTTGTCCATAGCAGCATCCATTCCATGCGCTCCAAAGTTCTGATCATGTATTTGCAGTATGCAAGACTCAAGACGGTCCAGCATTGCCTGGAATAAAGATGTTACAGAATCACAGGCAACACCATATAATGCACCTAATGAAGCAGACAACACATCTGCAGCAATACTAGGCATTCCTTTAAGCCTGGATGATATTCGTGTATGAACATCTTGAAGATGCTGACACAATGTAAAGTTCTTGAGCTGTGCCGGTGTAGCGGGACCACTTACTTGACGTGATTCAGGACCAGTGGATATCTGCCATAACAATGAAAATGATTTAAGTTTTAGTAATTAATTTTGCTTATATTGTAGGCTTCATCCCTTCTCTTGAATAATATAAACTTCGGAATTCTAAATATTGCAGGACTCATACACAATGAAAGGGAAGGGGAGTCTTTAAGCTGCAGAGAAAACATACAGCATCAGCACTTTTTAGGTAGTTTAATACCAATCATCAGTCGTTACGTCTCACCATATCATGACCAGTGATACCACTTTCAGGTAGTAATATCAGTAAAATATTGCATACGTCTAGCCAAATTATTAATTATTTAATATACCAAAAAAAGAAAAATGAGCATGTAAGTTCAGTACTTGAATGGTTGCTGATAACTACAATAGTACAAAGTGAATATGATACAGCACAAGACCAATAATACAACACATATAAACTCCTAAATGAAAGTACACACAGTTGTTTTTCAATAATATTAATAGGAATATAATATATCCATGCAGTTAGCAATTTATTAATATTAGTATAATATATGCATGCAGCCAAATTGATTTTCCTTTTTCTGTGTACCCATAATTTCCTTGTAAAGATATTCTTTATTCCAAAAATGTAAGTTTTGTAACAGCTAAAGTTGGTGGCCTTCCTGAAAACCCATGACCTAGACAGCATCAAATTCTTTTCTGAACCAATTAATGTAGTGCTTAAAAATATAATGAACAGCATACAACACCTTTGATACAATAATGTCATATCTGTTTACCTGGTATTCAGACCGTTCTGCAAGAAGAATTAAAACCTTGCCAACTTCACGCAAAACAAGAAGAGTTAAGCGTGCATCCACCTGAACAGCTTCTATCTCTTCCTGGATGCGTGTTATAATCCTTGATATTTGTTCCTTGGAGGGAACACTGCCACGGCTAGACATTGGAAATACAGAATTCACTAGGTCTGAAAGGCGACTCAAGCAATGAGCCAAAAATGCATTCTGGAATATTTCAACAGCTGAAATTATCTGCTCCTTCCCAGACGAATTGATAGCTGGCAATACTCCTTTGACATCTGTGTCATGTGAAATTCTTTCAAGTAGATTCTCTATCATGGAGTAAAGTTTCGGATATCCCATTGTAAAAATCTCTTTAACAAAACTTGATGCAGTGAAAGCAGACTTCATTTGGCTTGCAAACGCCTTAGTAATGGCCTCCCACACACGTTCTGTTAGCATGGGATCACCTTCCTATGCAGCAGCAGTCACCATTAGAGAATGAGAAAAAATATCCAATACAAAATTAGGAAGTGTGAACAATATCAGCCGGAATAAGTATGATCAATATTCCTTGGTAAGAACTCAATACTGTAAAGTAAAATAAATAATGAAGACTGAACGCCAGGAACTAGGAAGTCCATCAGATCTGTTTATTTTTACATGGTATAAGATAGCAACATTTTTCAAACCTAGGATAAAATACCTCATTAAAAAAATCAAATCAACGAATTTGTACATCTAAAATATTGATCACCTTATTTCACTCTGAATACATACAGAGGGGTATATTTTGAAAAGACTGCTAGTAAATCTCATCTCATCCAATTCAATGCAATCCATATCCATTTAGTGGGGTTAATGCATCAGACGAGAATGCCCAGGCATGTAATTTTACCATTTCTCTACCCTGCATCCTATACAGGTCATTTAAAGAGAGAAGGTCTCTGACAATATATTGTTGAATAAAGCCGGAAGCATATTCACATAATTGTACAGAAGTACAAAAACATCAATCAATCAAGCTTGATCTCTTTACTTCCTCTTCAGTTATATCTTGGTAGTACAGTATAGTCACCCCCTGGCATATGTTAACATATGCTTCACTTTACAGCATAGTAGGGGAAACAGAAGACCAAAAAATAGGAAAGATTTGGAAGACTGGCACGGATTTGTATTTCACAGAAAATTATTGATTGAGAGAAAAAAAAATGAAGTATAAAGTTATTGCCTTACATCAGTGCAACATATTCATCGATCTTGCCATGTCAGTTTCTTCAGAATAAAACTGAACATATACATACAGAAATTAACAATTGTTGACTTAATTCAAACTTCTATCATAATCCGCTGCTTTTAGCCAGAGAAGCACACACAAAAATTGTTCCCGAATACAATACTGACCAAATCAGATGTAAGAAAAGCAACCTAGATAACAATTTCTACAAGTTCCAAGCTTCAATTCAAACACAAAGATTTGGCTCACCATATTGTGTAAGCCAAGGGTGTTTGCTACACAACTATATTATATTGGTAAACTGATTATACCAAAGAATCACAAAATAGTACCTATCATCTACATATCAAACTTTGGCATTCAGAGAACAAACAATCATTTCTAGTGTTAGTGCCGTGGATACAGATGGGCATATATGAATCCAAGCAACGACATAATTTCCTTCCGATATAGCAAAAACAATAACCAATGTACCTCACCTGAATGACCTCATCAAGCAACAAAACATGGCTAAACGGATCCCGTTTCTTGGAGAGCACCCTCTGCAAGTGCCACACAGCAACAGCTATAGAATGTAACTGATCCATACAATTCCCCAACCTATGCCACAGAGCCTCTCTAGCCTTAGCCCCTCCTCCAATGTGGGGCGTTCCAGAACCTCTAATCCCACCGGGACCATATCCACTTCCACCCGTAACAGCCTTCATATCCAACGCCACACTCACACTCTTAGCACCCAAACCCTTGTACTTATTCACCACCTGCTCCACAGTGACCTTCAATTCTCCGAGATTGTAGAAAACCTGCAACCCTGTTCCAACCTCGGCCTGGTTCAACCCTTCCATTCCGCGTTCCAGAACCTTCATCGCCTCGCTCCGAAGCAAATCTCCGGTCTTCCTAACCCAATCAAGCTCTTCGTCGACGGCGTCGATGCCGCCAAGGTCGTACTCGTCGCACAGGCTCAAGATCTCGTAGTGCAGCTGCGCGGCCTTGGCGAGATCGAGTTTTTCGGGGTCGGCGGCCATGAGATCGCGGAGTTTCTTGGACAGGCGGAGGGCGCGGATGGAATGCTGGAGGAGCTCTGTTGTAAGGTGGAGGTTGGAGAGCTGGGCGGTTTTGGCGGCGACGGAGCGGTGCGGGTCGGAGAGCTCAGAACGGAGGCGGCGGACGGAGGACTGGAGAGAGGATAGCGCGGATCGGAGGGTGGAGAGAGCGTGATCGGCGTGGTGGAGAGATGAGAGCTGCGAGAGGAGGTCGTTGTGCCGAGAGAGAACCTCCGAGCGGAGCTGGTTCTCGAGGAGGCGGATCGCGTGGTGGAGCTTCTCGGCGGTGGAGGCCGGGGAGCCGGAGGAGAGGGCAGCGGAGGAAAATGAGGTGGAGGAGAAGGACGGGGATAAGAAGGCGGAGAAGATGGGATCCGAGGCGAGAGAGTCGAGGGCCGAGGATGTCGGGTTGGTAACGCTTGCGGCGCCGGTGGAAGGATTCTTGAAGGTGGAGAGGCGTTGCATAGGAGATGCGGTGGCGGATACCGGCGACCTTGCCGCCGCTGGTGACGCCATTGCCATTTTGTTTTGCGAGCGAAGAAGGCCCTCTTGTTCACTACACTGCATACACTGTGAAGAAGTTAGTTTGGCTCTCTTTTCTTGGTATAACTTCTTAATTGATTCCTTCTGATTTTTTTTTTCGTAATTTTATATATAGAAGTGTTTATTAAGAGTAGTTCCGATGTTAAGGAGAAAATATTAAATATTTTTAAGTCTATAATTAAATTTTAAGTTGAATCGGTGTTAAAAATGATTTATAGATTTATAAATTTAATATGTTTGTAAAAGTATAAATAGTAAATTTTTGTAAGAATCATACCATAAAACATATGTTAAAATATAAAATTTATTGTTTAAAAAATAAAAAGGATATGTAAAGATATATAAAGTAAAATTTATAAAAGTATAAATTAGTGTAAGAATAAGTTGATATAATAAGTATTGAAAGATTTGTTTGATTAATGTATTAACAAACTCATTTGATATGTGTTGTTAAATCCGTTTAATCAGTATATGAATAAATTGTCTAATATGTATTATTAGATTAATTTAATTGATATATGAACAAATCAGTATAATGTGTATGGTAAGGCTTGCTAATTAGATAATGGATAAAGTTGTCTTATGTGTATTACTAGATTCGTCTAATATGTGTATGAATAAACTCGTCTACTATATTGTTAGACTTATTTAATCCATGTATATACAAACTCCTCTAATGTGTCACATAACTCATTATATTACTGTATAGACATAATAGTCTAATGTGTATTCTTATACTCATTTATTCAATGTATTGAAGGACTGAGTTATTTATTCAATATATGGAATGACTTATCTAATATTTTTTGTTATACTAGTCTAATTAGTATATGAAATGACTCCTCTAAAACTTGTTTAATGATTTTAGTTATACTCATATAATCAGTGTATGAACATACTTAATTAATGTGTATTACAAGTTTCATTTAATTAATGCATTAACAAACTTATCCAAAGTGTAATAATAGACTAGTCTATTTTTATGTGTAAAAATGCATGTCTAGTATGTAACACCCCAATTGTTGATTGTTCCGAAAAAAAAAATGTTCTTTTAAAGCGAAAAACAAAAGAGAACATTCATATATAAATGTTCAACTGGAATATAATCAATAATCCACCACAATCCAATTAAAAGGACATTTATTACAAACTTATAATTTCTAAGTCAACTTAAAATTAAATAACATAAATCAAACTAACTGAAAATGTTCAAAACAAAAGAAATCTTTCCCCGTCCATTCCCGACTTCTTTCCGCTCTAATTATCAACTGGAACATATGTATTAATATTTGCTCCCATATAACAACACAAGTTATACGATCATCGCATTCACACAAACAATAAGGGTAAGCTACGTATTATCATCTAATACAACATCAACACATCAACTATTAATTAACAAAGTAATATGGTTAACATGCACCAAAACCAATAAATACAGAAGATACACATTGTCTCTTTATACTCTCTAAAACCTGTTCACCAAAACAGGACGCCTGTTCACCAAAACAGGACAGTTCGAGTCATCCTCCACCGCAGCTTCAGATCTATCTCCCCTGCTCCTCAAGACTTATGAGTAAAAACTCTGCTACTTTCACAGCGAACACTATACTCAGCTCGATTGGAAAACCTACGGGCGAGACATCCTACCCTTTCTACCCTCTCGAAAGAGGAAAGAGTGACACTCGAACCTTGTCTCTTCTACCGCCTTTTATAGACGAAGAGACCTACCTTTTTATCCTCTCGCAAGAGGAAAGATACTACATCGGTTTTTTTCACCAATACAGTGAGAGTACATTTTTCAATTATATCAATACTAGAATAACGCCCGAATATTATCATCACGCATTCCAATTACTCTAACATATATTCCTTTCAAACCCATAGTATTTCGTCGTAACCAAAATCACATATATAATTAAACAGTACTCGTGTCATATTTAAAGTAAAACTAATACTCAAGAAATCGGTACATAATTCATGCACATATACACACGCCAGACCTCAGAAAGTTTCTCAAATTGTCACACGTTTTATTCTCTCTCATCTGCATCAAAATTTAAGACACCTAACCCAGACTTTATTCGATACTTGGTATTAAAGAATTCAAATAATAAATGAAGCAGAGAGTATTACATTATCCTACACCACTTAACAAAATAATGCTCTATATCCTTATAATATAATATTATCTTATATTATTTCTATCCTGAACTAATATAATATTAATCATACAACCTATATAATATAAATTATAAAACTAACACACGCCACATGTAATGTTATAAATTAACCTAATATTATAGTATCAATCACGTAACGTCAAATAATAAACTAATATAAAAACATTCATAATTTAACTTAATGAAACGTTATCTATGAATTAATCTAATATAACATCATATTACTGACTCACTTTCACGTGCTTTAATTCGTTGGTGTCATCAAATAACTCACCTAGAAAAGAATACTACTGCATCCAAAATCTATTATGCACTGTCTTCCAAGAATTTCATCACAGCATCACTTTATACACTCAGAACTGATAAAAATATTAGCTTCCAAGGTTTTCTTGCAGACCCGCCTTGATCGATTGTATGGTCTTTCGTTTAGTCAGTTAAAACCACATTCTCGTAACTAATTTAATTCCAAAAGAAAACACAGTGCAATGTCTAAACTTTTCTGATATAACATTTCTTCCCAACCTTCAACCTATCTCTCATGCAACACCCATCAGGTTCTTAAATCACTACTATCAAACCAATTAACAACTTGGCATGTACCTCGTCACTACATGCAGGCAAGGCATATTCATACTGCACCTATGATCATATATTATATGCATCGTCGCATCAGAAAGGGGTTATGACAGTCTCGGTTAAACACATCAGAAAGACCATGCAATGTCCTCTCTCTATGATAATTTTTCAGAAACAAGTCTCCATTGGAAAAAAAAAATGTAGTGAACCCCAATACTTCTAACCCCGTATGAAATTTCACCTGTGTTTTCTTCCACCTATTTTAATGCCAAAATATACCCTAGTGAGACTATCATACTTAGATCCACTACTAACTGGAACAATCTTTCTCGGTCCAAGAAAACCAGCCTACACCACTTATCAAGTCGAACATGATTATCATTACAGAACATTGGAAGATCTAAATTATATATTCACAAAATAAATATATTTATATAAACCTACCTCTCTGTGTTTACGTCAAACCCTACCGAAAGAATCATAGAACCATGTCTTACACTGAGGAAAAAACATGGGTTCACGAAAATCATTCATTACAGTATATATTACATATTGATAAAACAACACGTAACATACATATAAGTTATACAAAAAAATCACAGTAAGAGTATCCATCAACAAACATAGAATAAGGCGAAGCTTCCCTTACCTTGAATGATCCTAGACTCCTTTCTTTACCCAAGGTTTCTAGCCAACACTTTCACCTCCTTCCAGTTCTCATTCTTGTCTCAAGTAACTTCAAACTACTCTTTGGATTTTCCAGCCACTGTCTCACACTGCACACCTCCCTTTTCTCTCTGTTTTCCAATCCTTATAACCAGAAAAATAATTATCTCCCTTAACCCCTCCACTTTTATAACCCAATAACTCCACTAACTTTAACGGTTTACTCCTTCTCACTACAAAAATAAATATTTTTAAAAGGGGATATTTATCGGCGGTTTAGAAACCCCGAACAATTTCTGCGGTTTAGACCGCAGGTAGTTTTTTAATTATTTTTTAAAATTTTCCACCCAACCCATATCTCCTTCTGCGGATCTGCACCTTCAGTCATCCGTGCCTTCCGTCAAATTTCTCCCAAATCCTTCCCCCGGAAATTTCTCCCAAATCCTTCCCCCGGTACCATAATCTTCTTCTGCTTGCTTCGTGTTCATCTTCTCCTATTTGACATTGTTCGTGCTCTCCGATTTAAACTAAAGTACTGAAGGAGGGTTCGTCTTCTGTCGTCGACGTACAATCTGGTTCTGAAGGAGGTGTCAGGTCGCGGCCGTTTCTTCAAGTCTATTCAGTGCAAACACGACGAGGGTTTGGTACTCGTCAAGGTCTATTTCAAGCGCGACGATTTCCTCGATCTGTCCAACTACGAACGCAGTCTCTCTCAGATCAATTCATTCCGTCATTCCGACGAGGGTTTGGCCGTTTCAAGTCTCCTTCTGCTTTATTGAATCAATTCATTTTGTCATTTTTATATTTAATTACTTGATTAATCTAGTTCATTTTTAGAATTTTCGATTTAGTATATTTTTGAAATATTGACGTTATACGAGCTAATGTGATATTAGGTGAATGCTTATATGTTTAGTTCTGCTTTGATGGTTAATTTTGACTCTGGAATTGATTGAGTTGAAGTAGCTTTGATGGTTAATTTTCACTTCTCACTTCTCATCATTAAGTGGCATGTGGATTGTTCATGACCATAAAAATTAGCTTCTTTAATATGGCCAAAATCTTCTAAGCTAGTTAAAAATTGGCCTACCGATTGATGTTGTTGCCATGAAATCTTCCTCTTCCCTGCCCTATTTGCTCCATCGCCAACACTTCTACAAGTTGAGAGCTTGATGTCGTTGTGCTGCTCATCACTTCCAACTCTCTGTGTACTTCTCTTTTATTCTTCAATCCTCATGGGCTCATTGTTGCCTTGCAACTCTTCTTCTTCTCTCTGCATCACACCACCCAAAACAGGAGAAAACTATGAGCATTACTTCAACTAAACATAAACAATGACTTCCGATATAAACAACATGTGCCATTAATTATCGATATCTGGTTCAAGTCAAAAAATGGAGTTACACTCTTCTTTGTGGCTTCTTTGCTGCTGCTAATTCTTTCTTTGTGATTCAAGTCTAGTGCTGGTGAAGCAGAACCGTGAATAGTACTGTCTTTTTTACTAGAGCTAAAATTCCTAGCATTCTGGTTTAGATCAAACAGCCGTTAATAAAACTCTTCCAACACAAGTTTTCATATCTAAGGTAGATTGAACATGAGGTTTCAGCCATACCAAATCAAATCCAAAGGTGAGAAGTTCCTCCCATAAAGTTTGGAGATGATTGCAAGCATCATCGTCCATATCTCTCACTTTTTTAGTGTTGAGAAAATGAAGAACTCTACCCAAAGCTGTTAAAGCCCATTCAATAAATCTTTGACTTCTGCACTTGTTACTATCCAGAAGTGAGGGATATCTGGAACAAACATCTTCCAATAGAGGAATAAAATCTTTTTCTACTTTTCCTATGCCCCTAAAATCCAGCACCTCACCAAACGATGAACTTGAAATCATTTCCATGAGTGAATGATTTTCAATGCTTTCAACAAGCTTATTGTCGATGTTCCTCACTGATTTCTCAATTTGTTTATCATGCTCTAACATATGAACCAATATATGAGCTTTAATTATACAAGTATTATTAAAAACGAACCTGTGACTAGAGTTCCAAAGTTCATCCAAAGGTATGTAAGAAGTGTAACCAAAATCACCCCCCTTTGAATTGAATGTATGGCTACATCCTAACAAATTCATACATCAAGAGTCAGTTGAATATCGAGTACAAAACAAAATCATAAGATCCTAAAATAAATATATGTTATAAAATATTATTAAGTTCTATTAAATTGGACAAAGGATTCAACAAAATAACCTACTTGAATATATATATATATATATATATATATATATATATATATATTATTTCTGAGTGGAGTGAAAACATTTTTATGCGGTGTTGATTTTTAAGGAAAAAGCATTTTCTTCTTTTAGGTTTGGATATTTAGGAAAATTAAGTAAACCACTATAATATAGGATTTATTAATAGCATTAGCCTTGTAATGGGGAAATAATTGTAATATAGGGCGGGAGTACATAGGTAAGAGATAAAGTTAGTAACTATCCAGTAGACAGTATATTTATTGGTTGCTGGAATAAACAGGAGAAAAGTAGAGTTAGTCACTTTATTGATATTTGAAATTTTGAATCAAAATTATAATGGTAATTTTTCTTATTCATTTCAGTTCCTGTATATACACTACACAGCTATATAGTGGTAATTGATTTCATCATTGCAGTTTGGAGAAGTTCTGGCTACTATAGAACACGACGAGGCTATCATCATTGCAGAAATTGATTATTCAATATTGGAGCAGAGAAGGTTTTCTTTTATTCTCACTAAAATTCACTGCACGTGCATTGCTTTTAATTACTGTCATAAGATTCATATGAATTGTTTTCATTAAATTATTCAGGACAAATCTTCCTTTATGTTGGAGAAAACCTTCAGGGCATGACTACACTGGGTCCTTTTTTCCAACTTTAATTTCTTAATCTGTTTTAAACACCTGAATTAATTTTCATACAATTACATTCTCAACTATGTTTTAAACACCTAAATAACTTAGTGTGTTATTCATTCATCATTTACTTTTAATATTAAGTAGGTGTACTACTTAGTATTAAATTCTTTCAGGCAACAATTTCATAACTAAGTAGGGGAACTACTTAGTTTTGAATTCTTCAATTCCATAAGTAAGTGAGACTATTTTAGTCTTCAAATTTAGAACTAATTTGGTATAAGACTTAGTTTTAATGGATAAATCTTATTCTAACCTTCTAATCCTCTTGGCATAAACAGATGGATAAATCATGGATAGACATGCCTCGAAATACAAGTCAATATATGAGAGGGTTGAATACCTTCTTAGACTTTGCATTCACTAATAGTGGTGTTAGGGGAAAGATAATATGTCCATGTCAGAAATGCAAATTTAAGAAATGGCAAAGTCGTGAAGAAGTATATGATCACTTGATTATTAAACCTTTTCCAAAAGGATATACAGTGTGGCTTCTACACGGGGAGAGAAGAGTAAATGACGAAGCGCCTCAAGTAATAGTTGAAGCTCCTCAAGTAATGGCCGAAGAAGATGGTGGAAGAGTTGAAATTAATGATAATATGTGCGGAATGATTAATGATGTATTTGCAGATCATTGCTCTAACAACGACATGACGGATGATGACGAGATGGGTGCAGAGTCAAGCCATACTAGAAGTCATGATGGGACAAATTTCTTTGAATTAATGCAAGATGGACAACAAAGTTTATATGAAGGATGTGATAAATATTCGAAACTTTCATTCTTGGTGAAGTTGTATCACATCAAATGTCTATGCAGAATAAGTGACAAAGCTATGTCCATGATACTAGAGTTGCTAGCAGATGCATTTCAACATGCTAGAATTCCAAATTCATTCTATGAAGCCAAAAAAGTCATTAACAAGCTTGGTCTTCATTACACCAAAATTGATGCTTGCCCGAATGATTGTATGTTGTATGTTGGAGAAGACAAAGATAGAGATTCTTGTAAGAAATGTAAGACATCAAGATGGAAGCCAAAAAAGAGAAATACAATTGGTGATGATGTTGTTCTTAATAAGCGAAAGAAGATTCCTGCAAAGGTGTTAAGGTATTTTCCTTTGAAGCCCCGATTAGAGAGGATGTTTTTATCATCTAAAATAGCTGAGCATATGAGATGGCATGCATCAAAAAGTACGGATGAAGGCATGTTAAGACATCCAAGAGATTCTGAAGCATGGAAGAAATTTGACCTTATGCACCCTCAATTTGCCTTAGACCCTCGAAATGTGAGACTTGGTTTAGCTACTGATGGGTTCAATCCATATGGCAACTTGAGCACCAACCACAGTATTTGGCCAGTTGTTCTCATACCATACAACCTTCCTCCTTGGATGTGTATGAAAGAAAGTTCATTCATTCTCTCCATGATCATTCCTGGAAAGCGAGCACCGGGCAACGATATTGATGTTTACTTACAACTATTAATAGAAGAGTTGAAGGAGTTGTGGAACACTGGCATCAAAACTTTTGATTCATATGGGAATGAAGTATTTGATATGCGTGCAGCCATATTGTGGACTATTAGTGACTTTCCAGGACTTGGAACCTTATCTGGGTGGAACACACATACAGGATTGGCATGTCCGAGATGTAACTTTGACACTACTCCTAAGAAGCTTGTCAAAGGTGGGAAATATTGTTTTATAAGTCATCGTCGGTGGTTAGATGGAAGACATAGGTTTAGATTGGCTCATATGAGGTTTGATGGAACTATTGAAAATAGAAGCCAACCAGTGGCAATCTCAGGTCATGATATCTTACAACAACTTGGTAATGTTCATGTTGAATTTGGGAAAGAACCTATAGTTGAAGAAAGGTCAAAAAGACAACACAGAGTTGATCGTCCTAAGGTAGAGACTCTACAATGGCGAAAGAAAAGTATACTTTTTGACCTTCCTTATTGGGTAGATAACTTATTGCACCACAATCTGGATGTTATGCACATTGAAAAAAAATGTTTGTGACAATATATTGTTTACATTGTTGAATGATAGTACAAATAATAAATGCAAAGACAATCTAAAGGCAAGAAAGGACTTACAAATTTGGGGTATAAGACCAGATTTGTGGCCTGACGAGAATGGTAGATATCTTCCTGCTATATATACATTGTCAAATGCAAATAAGGATATGTTTCTAAAAACTTTGAAGAATATAACTGTACCTGATGGTTACTCAAGTAACATCAGTAGATGCGTTGATGTCAAACAACGCAAGATTGGAGGACTAAAAAGTCATGACTCACACGTGTTGATGGAGCAACTTCTACCTTTGGCAATAAGAAAGACACTCCCTAAAGAAGTCTCGTCTATTTTGATTGATCTATGCTCTTTTTTTAAACAATTATGTAATAAAGTTTTGAAGATAGATGAACTTGTCCAATTACAAGATAGAGTTGTCCTCACATTGTGTCACATGGAGATGTTATTCCCTCCTTCTTTTTCACAGTGATGGTTCATTTGATTGTGCATTTAGTAGAAGATGCCAAGCTTGGAGGACCTGTCCAATATCGATGGATGTATCCTATTGAAAGGTACTTGGGAAAATTGAAGTCTTATGTGCGTAATAAGGCACAAGCTGAAGGCTCAATAGCTGAAGGTTACATGGCTGAAGAGTGCTTAACCTTTTGTTCTAGATACTTAGATGGAATTGAGACTGTGTTTAATAGATTGTGTCGTGTTAATGATGAACCAAGCATTGGCTCTTGTACTGTAAGCACTTTATTCCCACCGATCGGAAAACCAGTTGGAGGTTTCACTTATTTCACTCTATCCGCAAAGGAAAAGTTACAGGCACATCGTCATATTCTAACAAATAGTGCCATAGTTGACCCATTTCTTCAGTAAGTATTTTCACTTGATCAATTCTATTAATTAGTCTTTTATTAGAAAGTAACTATTTATAATTTGGACACTTCGTGTAGGGAATTTAGAGACACTATACGAAGAGAATTGAGAAGTCGGAGTCGACAATCATCTTTGATAGACAAGAGAGTTCATAGGGAATTTGTAGATTGGTTTTCACGTCGTGTATGTATATTGGGTCCATTGATGAATGGTTTCATTCTATGTTATAATTGATAATTGACTTTGACGTGTTATTTTTTTTCCCTTTTAGATAAGGAATGACTCAACTAGCCTTCACTCAACTGATTTCAAATTCTTAG
The DNA here is from genome assembly GCA_027742785.1 of Vigna reflexopilosa. NCBI lineage: Eukaryota > Viridiplantae > Streptophyta > Magnoliopsida > Fabales > Fabaceae > Vigna > Vigna reflexopilosa. The sequence goes on along the minus strand of CM050921.1, from coordinate 2,328,135 downwards.
CCATGGGTCCAATTGATATTGCAAAGCGATATAGTGCCTACAATGTTAACGGATTCAAGTTTAGGATCTTGGAGCGTGACTTATGGCTTAAAACACAAAATAGTGGAGTGTTTGGTACATTTGGGACAAGGAATTATGCAAGTAGTAGTGATAATCAAATGCAATTTGGAGGTGTGCCTTATTATGGTCGATTAGTGGACATAATTGAAATAAACTACCATGGTCGTTTCTCAGTTGTGTTGTTCAAATGTATGTGGGCTAATACAACTACTTCTAGGGGGATTGTGACTGATGAGTTGGGATTTACAAGTGTATGTTTTGGACGCTTGATTCATACCGGTGATAATGATGATGATGAACCATACATTCAAGCATCACAAGCACAAATGGTATATTATGTAGATGATGAGTTTGATAAAAATTGGTGCATTCCTGTACATATAAAGCCTAGAGACTTGTACAACATGGGTGAAGATGATGTTGACAAATTTCATGAATGTGAACCGTTTCAACAACAAAACTTAGAAATTTTATTTCCAGGAAAAATTATACCATTAACAAGGTTTTAATTTTAATTGTTAGTTATTATATATGTTGTTATTCTGTTTATTTTCTTCTTTATTATATCTTATACAGGTGGTTTAACTTTTATTTATGTAATTGTTTGTAGACCACCTGAAAATGAAGAAAATGACAATTAAGAAGAAGGAGACAAAACATCATATACAGCAAAGCACATGGGGTCATATTGTTAATCATCCACCAACAACTCAAAGTGCTGCTCCTCAAGTCCAATCCTCTTCTTCTCTATCTGCCCCTCAAGTCCAAAGCACATGCACTCCTACTCTTATTCCATCCTCAAATGATTTTTTTTTTCAAGTTAATGTAAGTGTTCTATTTATCTTTGACCTTTATGCTGAAGCTGAGGACTTCCTGAGATTCATTACAATTTGAAGCTCATTCTTGATGCATGAACCTTGTGTAGCCCTCAAATGAAGATGCTCTTCATTCACCACCTCAAGTTGGAGGCAATTCTCATGTACAATATGAACATGAACAAGATGAAAATCATGATACTCATGAACAAGAAAGACCACCAACACACAAGGGAGCATGGTTGGTTGATGTTATTGGTAAGACACAAGTTCAACATATTAATGCTTGCATTATGTTACTTATATGAATATTTATTGTTGAAGTTTTTTGACACAAGGGTATTTGACACAAATTTTATTTCTTCACAGATGACCAATGTAAGATGACTTCCAAACACTTAAAAACAAATGATGTTTGGAATTTGCCTCAAAATGAAAGGATTATTGTACATTGGAATGAGGAGTATCAACCGATTGGAGATGGTGGAGCATTATTGAATCGATTTTTGGGAAGTATTGCTAGAAGCTTTAAGGTATTCCCAATTTGTTATTCTAGTTGGAAGAAGATTCCCAAAGACTACAAAGAAGACATAATTCAAAATACCATTCAAGTAAGTAATGTAAATTTAGAATACCATTTAAAGAAGGCATTCACAATTAATTTATTTGGTAATTGTTTGTTAATTTTTTATTAAATCTGTTTTGAAGGCAAAGTTTGCAGTGAATTCTGATATTCAAATCAGTTATATCTTGAAAGCACTAAATCATAAATGGAGAGATTGCCGACAAGAATTGTGGAACCAAAGAGATGATGGCACACGTACCAGAGAAGAATTGATTGCCATGGCTCCAGAAGGCATGGATAGAGATCATTGGGCATCTTTTATTGATTATCGACTTGATGAAAGAACAAAGGTAAAACCTATATTTCTTTTCATAAAATTTTGTTAATGATTTAATAACTTTTTTTTTATCACAATGCTAGGAGATTGCCCTTAAAAATAAGCATAATAGGAGAAAACAAATTCTTGCTCACACAAGGGGATCCAAGAGCATTGCAAGGAAGAGGGAAGAAATGGTGAAGCATTATTATTTATCTTCAATTTTCTGTTTCTCATAATATTTATGACACCTAATAAGCATTTGTTAATTTTCATAGGAAAAAGAATGTGGGCACAAAGTTAGCAGAGGAGAAGTTTGGATAGCTACCCATAAAAAGGCCAATGGATCTTTTGTCAATGATGAGGCAAGGGAAATTGGTGTAAGTTCCAATCTTTGTTCTGTGATTGGTTTAGTTATATACCTAAACAACTGACCAAGCATAATTAAGTTCCAATCTTTGTTCTGTGTGAGTATGCTTTACCTTTGATTTTGCTGAACTGTGACATTATTTCTGGTGCATCTTGCTTCCAAACCAGTATACATCTATTTTTACTAATTTTATCTGGCTAGACAGAAAATGGAAGATGGTTATGACCCAGAGAATAACTAACGTTGTCATTCTCCCCAGGGAATCCATTAGATAATCATATAACCCAAGAACCAATGTTAGGGTAAAGAAACTAGAGTAACTCTGACAGTAAGATGTGGTACACCTAGACCCTGGGTAACTGGCATAGTGGCAGAAGAGGTCTTAAAAAATCAAAAACATCATTTAAACAATATCAAACGTAAGGACTTACTTCTTGCACCAAGCCTTGAGCTTTCATTAAATTACCAAGTTGCTATGGGCATCAACCTGCAGTGCAATAGAAAGCAAATACATAAACTCTATGCTTTCAATTTAGCATGAGAAGGAAAGAGTAAAAGGTTAAACTCTATGCTTTCTACTTAGCATGAGAAGCTACTGATCATCAAACAATAAAAAAATACCATTAAAGGATTAATAGCAAGTGCTTGACGACAGCACTGGGCTACTTCATTGAGTCTTCCTTTTCGCATGTATGCACTAGCTATTAATAGTTTTCACCATGCATCAGCAAAATTGGGATGAAGCTACAACAACAAAATCAAGAGGCAACCAGATAAACAAAATTGGCCTCAAATGAGAAGGGAAATTACTAAATCATTTAAATAACATTTTTCTTGCTGATGAAAACCCACTGATATATACCAAACTGGAATAATAGACCAGAGATTAGCCATTGAATGTTTCAAACCTAAGCATTATTTCACTGTTTCCATCCTTTTTCCCTTGTATGTAGGAAAAAATTCAAGCATATGAATCTACAACACCGTCTCAATCAAAAGAAATATCAAGTTCAGATTCATTGGCTCATGTTTTAGGAAGCCAAGAGCATAGTGGACGTGTTCGCGGTCTAGGTTTGGGTCCTTGTCCATCTAAAGTCTTTGGAGTTCATGCTCGTTCTCATAGTGGATCATCTTCATCCACTCCTTCTAATGCTGAATTACAATCTCAGGTTAATGAATATTTAACAAATGTTTACTTAGTTTGTTCCTTTTAAGATTAACATGTTAGATATCATATTTCTCACTTTTTAAATAAATTTTTCTGTTATAGGTCTCTTCACTGACTTCTTCTAATGTTCAATTACAATCTCAGGTTAATGAATATTTAATAAATATTTACTTGGTTTGTTCCTTTTAAGATTAACATGTTAGATATCATATTTCTTACTTTTTAAATAAATTTTCTGTTATAGGTATCTTCATTGACATCACAAGTCAGTGAAATGAAGGCAATGATGACACTTTTGTTGCAAAATCATCAAGGCTCATTGCCTTCACAATTTGTAGTATTTCAACGATCATCAGTAATAATTGTTAAATTTATTTGTATGATTTTTTTATTAAATATATTATCAACTAACTATTATGTTATATTGTAGGTATCTGATCAAGGGAGTGTGTCAAACAATGGATGCAATGAAGAAGAAGAAAATTAGATATTGTTATTGAATATCTTTTAGTCAAAGTAAAAGATTTTATTTGAGATGTTGGATGTTATTTGAGATGGATTGCCACTGTAAATGTTATGCTTGCTATATATGGTGTGATCTTTTAGGTTTTCAAGTTAATAATATACACATCCTTTTATAGTAGCATTGAACTGAATTGTGATGCCAGGGTATTGTGGTCATCTTGCTTTTCAGCTGCATCCATTAGAGAGTATCCTCCTCTTGCTATTCAGAAGAAAAAAAAAGGTCAAGTGATTTATCATGTAGTAGTTATGAAGAGGTTGGTACAAACAATATTTTGTTGTGATGCAACTCATGTATAGGATAACATGTTTCCTTCTGCTTTGTTTGAATCATCTTATGATTTCTTTCACTCAGCCTATTTAATTGTGTTATTTGTGACTTTTTGAGTATAACACTAGACTTCATGTATCATATGGGCCCATTGGTGGCATCCTTGGTACTAGGAAAAAACTACTTCACAAGATCCAAAAAGGGTCTCTGTCAAAAACTAAATTAATAAAAGGTATGTGCAGACCAATTGTTATGCTGCATAAACCTTTGCTGCATGCCAGTGACTATATATTTAATACTAAAATTTAACAAAGTTGTCTACATAAGACAAGTCTATTTAACCGTATGAGCAGAAGTGATTATTGTATTCCACATAAGACAATTTAAACAACCGAGACATTGCATAATGAGACTGACACCTTTATTTTGTCATCTTACTCTGGTATTTTTTTATGGAAATTGGAAATGGTAAAATATAGTAGTGTAATTTGACAAAAAGAAAGTTCAAAGTGAAGAAGTAAAACAACTTTTTGCCACAATAGTTTTAAGCATTGCCACTATAATTAGAATGTCACAAAAGAAAAAGAAACTGCAAGGTGGAATGGGTAGATATCCTTAAATGATCATTGAACAATTATAATTAGAGAACCAACTTTTCCTTTTATGTATTTCTTCCTATGAAGACTGAATTAATAAATCAATCTACATACGAAATTACCGGCGGTTTTAGAGAACCCCAGGCAGTACCGGCGGTTTCTCAGTAACCCCTGGAATTACCGACGGTTCTGACACAACCCCTGGAAGTACGGCGGTTCTGATGGAACCCCTGGAATTACCGGCGGTTTTGACACAACCTCTGGAAGTACCGGCGGTTCTGATGGAACCCCTGGAATTACCGGCGGTTTTGACACAACCCCTGGAAGTACCGGCGGTTCTGATGGAACCCCCACTATTTCCGGCGGTTTTACAAAATACCGCCGATACTCACTTAGTGACGCACGTGTTTCCAACGGTCACTGTTCCCGCCGGAAAAACACTTTCCGGGGGTTAAAACAGCCGGTAATATTCAAAATAACCTCCAGAAAAATTCCCGATTTTTGTAGTGTCTGTTGCCTTTCTTTTCGGCAAGGATAACTTCTTCTTTTTTTTTTAAACTAACTCTCCAATTTAGTTTAATTCCCGTGGTTAGTAACCATAATTTTAAATTAATAAAGTGGCCCCACCAATAATTTTTCTTTGTACCCCATCTTAATTCCTATTAACGTATACTCTATGTGAATAAAATAATTAATAACCAAAGCACAACAAATTCTAACCTACTGGAAATAATCAAATAAATTAATAAAATAAATAAATAATTTATTCATTAACCAAAAATTAAAACACAACCACTAAATCAACAAGGAACTATCACCAACAAAATTTATGCTCTAAAATTTTTAGGGTCTTACATAGTATATATTGATTGAGTTGTGTAATCAATATATCAGTGAACCGTCTAATGTGTATTGTTAGAATCATATAATTAACCCATCGTCGTCTAATATTTTTTGCTTTATTCATCTAATCAATATATTCATAGAATTGTTTTATAATTTTTGTTATACTCGTATAATCAACGAAATGACTTTTCTAATATTTTTTGTTATACGTGTCTAATTATTGTATGAAGAGTTTTATCTAATGAGTATTGTTAGACTCATGTAATGTTTATGTTGTATTTGTGTAATCAATGTATGGAAATGCTTGTTTGATGTATATTGCTAAATTCGTTTATTTAATTCATCGACAAACCCGTCTAACATATATTAGTAGACTTGTCTAATAATTACATGAATATACTTGTATAATGTGTATAACTAAACTCATATAATCAGTGTATATTCAAGCTCGTGTAATATGTATTGTCAAACTCATTTAATCAGAGAGAGAACAAACTGGTTTAATGTGTTTTAATAGACTTAGATAATATGTATATGAACAAGTTTATTTAATGTATATTGATAAATTTGTCTAATTAATATATAGACATATTAGTCTAGTGTAGTTGTTAGACTCGTTTAATCAATGTATAAACAAAGTCATATGATAAATATATCTATAGACTCGTTTAATGTGTATTACAAAACTTGTTTAATCAATGAATGAACTTGTCTAGTATGCATTAATAGATTCATATAATTTATGTATGAATAAACTTGTATAATGTATATTGTTAGTTTCATCTTATATATGAAAAGACTCGTCTAATTAATATATAAATAAACTTATCAAATAATATTCTCAAAATTATATATTTAATATGTGAAATGAATCGTCTAATATATTTAATTATCTTTTTAAGAAAGAAGAAAATAAAATAACATTTAAAATCGGGAGATAAAATAATAATTTGAATATATTTTCAACGGATAACAAATAATATACCAAAAAAATAATCACACAATTAATACATTCAAAATATAACAAAATTAATAATATGAATATTATAAAGTAAGAAGAAAAATAATCACTTGATATATTCAAATATAACAAAATTGATAATATGAATATTATAAAGTAAGAAGAAAAATATAAATTTTATATTCAATTGACAAATATAAAAAAAAATACAAATTAAAGTCAGAACATAAATAATATTCATTACAGGATGAAGTGTTAATAAATCTAATAAAAAACACGTAATATAGATTTTTGCATCTATTGAAAATATAATGAAGATAAATATATCACTTGTAATATATAAACCATTATGTCTCTTTTATAATTAAGTAAAAATAATATACCTTTTAAATAACATTTAAATCATTACACCAATATAAAACCTAAACTTAAATTTGAAGTATTATCAACAAAACTAAAATTATTTACTTTATATTTTTTATTATAGAATTTATTAAATTTCGTGTATTTACATATTATATTATATATATATATATATATATAAAAGTTTGCTAATTTACGTAACTTTTTAAAGTGTATCAATTTTACAAAAATATCTTTATTTATAAAAAAGATATACTTTAAACACATGAGTGTTTTAATAATTTTTTTTAATTTAAAATAAAATTAAAAAATTAAAAGTTATTCAAATATATTTAACCTTAAAACTTAAAATTTATAATAATATATAAGATATTTTTATCAATTAAAATTTAATATACTTTTACAGAGATTACATGAATTACCAAACCTATATGTAATTTTTATATTATATTGTATTTAAAGTAAGAATATAATATAAAAATGTGTTGAAGTAATGTAATAATTTATTTTATAAATTATTATAGATGCTTTTAGTTTATATATTTCTTATTTTTATTTGCATCTTATTTTTATAAATTACTTTAACTTTTATAAGTGAAATTTACCAAGCTATTAAAAATAAAATCTATTGACATTTAAACTTATAAAAATAATCTAAAATATATATTTTAGTTTATTATTTTTTTCAGATATTAATTGTAATTGAGTTTTAATTAAAATAAAACTGTTGTTGTTAAAAAAATCATTTGATTATAATTATACTATAAATAAAAAATAAAAATTGTGTACACAAAAGTAAAATCTTCGTTTTGAATAAAATAAATATGAACTAACGATTATTTTTATAATTTTCCTGTGTTTTTTTACTTGTAGAGTTTTATTTTATTCTGTCTACTTTAAAAATGCTATTTTATAAATCTATGCAATACAAACAAGTGTAAATGATATTTATGCTTAAAAGTCTTGTTTATCTAACTCCAAAAATCTCTAATGAATACCATCACTGGATATATCTCTTTTTATAAATTATAATTTAACTTTATTTACTGAAATAATATAATATTTGAATAATTGATTCGTCTCATGTTTTCATTTATCTAAATAAATAATTTATGGATAGTATATTAAGTACTTTAGGTCAAACTCATCTGAATTTGTACATTTTCTTATAAATGTAATTATTAAAAATATCTTTAAGTAAGTATTACTATATAAATATAAATAGATAATAATATCAATATATACATAATTACTATTTATTATCCTAGAAAAATATAATGGTAGAGGGATTTGTTCATCAGAACACATAGGTTGATATAGAAATAAAAAAAGTCCAGAAAGTCTATTATTTTATTAATAAAAAAAGTAATATGTATGCTTGGATATAGAATTTTATTAATAAAATAAAACAATATATTTTTAATAAAAAATTAAAAAATTTGGAGTTAAACTTAGCCCTTCAAATTATAAAACAGAGCAAGAGGAAAGTCTGAAGAAGAAAGTGCCCTTTTGAGAAGAAAACAATAAACTTTAAGTTGGTTAAAAAGAAAAGATTGAATCTGTGATATAACAGAGCATAAAGGATTTCATGAAAAGTTTAGTTCCTGTTACTAATCATAAACCTGTTAATACAATTGACCGTAAAACAATAACAACAAACAATGAATGAAATAATAATAATTATAATAATAATAATAATAATTTGTTAATCCTTCCTATAAATATTCATTAGAAGAAGCAAAAGAAGTAAAACAGAATGAAGCTTTTGGACTGAACCATGAATTAGAAGTTGCAGCCACAGCAGAGGTAGAAGAAACAGAGAGTGGAGACAAGCACGACAGCTTCAGCTACAGAGAGTATCTTGAAAAGGACAGTGTCTACAATGGTCGTTTGAAGCTTCTGAGGTTTCCACCGAAACGGCCATGACACCTTCTTCAGCCATAACTTGCTCTTCCTCTTCTCTTCCATCAAACCTTAATTCTCTCTGTTTTAGTTTGATACAGAGAATATGCAGTGGTTTACATTTTATAGAATATTGGGACAGGGTGGGATGCTTAGGATGCTTCAACGACAAGGATGTTTTTGCTGTCCCATCTATAAAAGTAAGTAAATTAAATTCTGCTTTTCTCACATTTCTTAATTCTTCTTCTTTCAAGCTTTGGTCTCAATCATAGTTTTATTCCCGTTTTTAAGTTTCCGTTGTCATCTTGAAATATAGATATGCCAGAAAATTGATACATCTTCTTCTCAAATACAAGATAACATTTAGATAAGATAAGAATATTAATTTTATAAGTATGTAACAATAACAAAAGTATTCAATCATGATTAAAATTATAAAAATAGGTTATACTTATAATAGTAAAATATGATTAAAATAGTTCATTTTAATTTAATGGTTGCAAATAAATACCGTTTCACAGTATTTCAAGGTAAAACTGGAACAGAAAGCATACATTATTTTATGACTGTATTATTTAATTTAAGTAAAACTGAAAAAATAGATGGATGAGAATTTTGTTACTAATATTTTTTTTTTCATAGATATTTTATTTATATTCATGTATATGAATAAGCGATTTCACAGTTTATTGATGGATTTATTTAGGTTGCGTGGAGCACATGTTTCATGGTTGGTGTCGTGCACTGCATTATGAATACATGACAAGACATGACCTTAATTTATTTTTACTGTCTCTCTTTAATAAAAAAAAATCAACTAAAAAATAATTAAAACAATGGATTAAAAACATTCTTAAATTAGAATTACCTCCTAATGTGATTATAATTTGACATTAACTGGGAAAGGGGCTCATACAGAGATTTGGTGTAATAGTTTGTCATAAATATAACTGTGAAATTTATAAGAGTAAATAAATAAATAAAAAAACTTATTTTCATAAATCATATTAAAGATATATTGAAACAAGTTAAAACAAGTTCATTAAAATCATAAAGTATTTTCATTAACTCTTCTAAATTCTCCTAGTATGTTAATTAGTAAATAAATATATTATAACGAGATAGTAATGTTTTCATAAAATATCTATACTTGAAAAGAATAAAAACCCGAAATGTCTTTTTCTTCATGAAAATCTTAAAATATCTACATGAAATATCTTCTGAGTTTCATTTCAATTGACTTGGGTGCAAACATATTTACAATTTCCGTTCCTTATGTATTATCATGTCATTGGCTGAATAATTAAAAAAAAAACGTCATTAAATTTTGTTTAAAATTAATAATACACAATTAACTGAATATAAAAAAGATTAAAAGAATAATCCATTCAAACTGAATCCAATATCTTACATATTATCTCTGTATATATTAACTTTCCATCTCACATATATTTTGATTTGCATTGAAATTATAATTGAATGGAATAATTCTCTTTTGTTCTCCATGTAAAGTACAAGAAGATTTGAGTAGTTGTTATCAGAAGTAGCAGTAGATGACATTAATGTTGTTTTCATAAAGACAGCATTATCTGATAGACATGTTATGTGTTGGATAACATTTCTACCTTGTCCAATACTTCATCTATCAAGTCATTTTTACTTGTATTTTCAGCATTTTTCTCATTCAAAGTCTCTTGAAAAAATTGACATTATTTCATTGGTTCCTTATATCACTTTGGTGTGGCCCCTTCATGTCCACTTGTTATTATATTAAACTTTAGCAATAGCTGTTTTCCTTTTACTTTTTGGAAATCTAACCAATGGTTGTTTGTTTGGTTTCTCAAACTACATTATTTTTTTTTTGTTTGTTTGTTTTCTCCAATGTATATGTCAATTTACAATGGCATAACGGCTAGTGTGCATTTATAGGTTTTCAAAAAATGGAAAATATATCATACAAACCTTTTGGGAAGAGTTTCATAAAAGGTTGTTTGTGAGTTATATAACATACAAATCACATTTTTTTTATTCTTGTAGAATTTGGCTGTATGTTTCTCATAAGATTTTCCATTTTTTACTTTGAGTTTTATAGCATGATTTGAACAGAATAAGTCATACTTTTATATTAAATTAAATAAATTATAATAATTTATTTAAAATTCTAATTGGGTACGTTAGGTTCTTACAATAAATGATGAAATCATAACATAAAAAAGTAATTATTTTTCCATAGGATTGAATGATTTTGATGTTATATAAATAGTTGGATCGTATAAAAATAAACAAAAAAAATAGTTTAAAAACAAAATTTCAACGAAACAAAGGACTTAAAATAGGAAGGTTTGAAGATTGAACATAATTAGAAACATTGTAAATCGAAACAGTGTATATGTTGAAAGAGAGATAGAGAGCAACAGATTTCTATAATTTCGGAAATGAAAAGGCCGAAAATAGGATAGTTTGATGGACTTGGTCTGAACACCATAAATCCTTCTTCCTTTTTTCTAACATTCTATACTTTGACAAATCTCAATTTATTCTTATCCTTGATTGTAGCTGTAATTAACATGTTTAGCATCTTGTTTCTCTTGGTGAATGATTATGGAGTTATTTGTCCATGAAAATGGGCTAGATTTTGTTAATTTGATGAAATTTGTTACATTATAGATAGGTGTAATTTTAAGGTATAGGAATTTAGAACAATGTCTTCACTAAATAGGCAACCTTCGAAGAAATCATTACGAAACAGTGGAGGATTATCCGGTGGTCCTCAAGTAGGAAGTACTTCTGGTGGACCATCTGTTAAATTTGCAAGAAGAACTTCAAGTGGGAGATACGTGAGTCTGTCAAAAGATGACATTGACATGTCCTCAGACTTATCAGGGGATTATATGAACTACACCGTTCATATACCTCCCACCCCTGACAATCAACCCATGGATACATCCATTGCAATGAAAGCCGAAGAACAGTATGTTTCCAATTCTTTATTCACCGGGGGATTCAACAGTGTAACCAGAGCACATCTTATGGATAAGGTCATCGATTCTGAAGTAACTCATCCTCAAATGGCAGGCTCCAAAGGCTCTGCATGTTCTATTTGTGATGGCAGGGTCATGAGGGATGAAAGAGGGAATGATATCACTCCATGTGAGTGTAGGTATGTATGTCAGGAAATTCATGATTCATTATTATGAAAATGCATGCATGCATGCACGCACGTGTTACTTTTTGACGTATTACGTAATTGAGCAATTAAGACAAACTAATAATAATGACTCGTATTTATAGGTTCAAGATCTGTAGAGATTGCTTCATAGATGCACAAAAAGAATCTGGTTTGTGTCCCGGTTGCAAGGAGCCGTATAAAGTGGGGGAGTACGAGGAAGACCTCCACGATTATCCTACCAATGGGACATTGCCATCATTACCAGCACCGAATGGTTCAAAAAATTCAAACATGTCGGTTATGAAAAGAAATCAGAATGGAGAATTTGACCATAATAAGTGGTTGTTCGAGACTCATGGTACCTACGGAGTTGGTAATGCTTATTGGCCTCAAGATGAGTTCGATGAAGATGGTGATGAAGCGGTAAAGGCAGGAATGCTTGATCACGAGAAGCCATGGAAACCTTTGAGCCGTATAACACCAATTCCTTCAAGCATTATGAGTCCTTACAGGTTAATTATATTGATTTATAGTGATGAACCAAAATCCATGTCCCTCTGATCTCTATAATTATTATTGAATGTTCATCTATCTACAGGTGTCTTATTGCTGTTCGATTAGTAGTATTGGGGTTCTTTTTACACTGGAGAGTGACACATCCAAATAATGATGCAATATGGTTGTGGCTCATGTCAATTACTTGTGAGATATGGTTTGGCTTTTCATGGATTCTAGATCAAGTTCCCAAGCTTTGTCCTGTGAATCGTTCCACTGATCTTGCTGTCCTTTTTGAAAAGTTTGACAGTCCATCCCCATCAAACCCTACAGGGAGATCTGATCTACCTGGTCTGGACCTCTTTGTGTCCACTGCAGATCCTGAGAAGGAGCCACCTCTTACCACTGCTAATACCATTCTTTCCATATTAGCTGTTGATTATCCTGTTGAGAAGCTTGCATGTTACATTTCCGATGATGGAGGTGCTCTGTTGACTTTTGAAGCCATGGCTGAGGCTGCTAGTTTTGCCGATTTATGGGTTCCCTTTTGTCGAAAACACAAAATTGAGCCGAGAAATCCAGACAGTTACTTCAGCTTGAAAGTTGACCCCACCAAGAACAAAAGCAGAACAGATTTTGTGAAAGACAGAAGAAGAGTAAAGAGGGAGTATGACGAGTTCAAGGTACGCATAAATGGCCTTCCAGATTCCATCAGGAGAAGATCTGATGCCTTTAATGCGAGAGAGGAGATGAAGATGATGAAACATATGAAGGAGAGTGGGGCTGACCCTACCGACACTGTCAAAGTGTTAAAAGCCACATGGATGGCTGATGGCACCCACTGGCCTGGTACTTGGGCAAATCCTTCTAGTGAACACTCTAAAGGTGATCATGCAGGAATACTTCAGGTACCACACATATCATTTTGATACACTGCCATTTGCATATACTTTAGCTTAATTTCCATGTACATGCAATGATGAATATAGGTGATGTTAAAGCCACCGAGTTCCGATCCACTGTTGGGAAGTACAGATGACAAGATTGTAGACTTCTCAGAAGTAGATACAAGGCTGCCAATGTTTGTGTACGTTTCTCGAGAGAAACGTCCTGGTTACGATCACAATAAGAAAGCCGGTGCCATGAATGCATTAGTTCGAGCTTCTGCAATTTTGTCGAACGGACCGTTCATTCTCAACCTTGACTGTGACCATTACATCTACAACTGCAAGGCAGTGAGAGAAGGTATGTGCTTCATGATGGATAGAGGTGGCGAGGACATATGTTACATCCAGTTTCCTCAGAGATTCGAAGGCATCGACCCCTCAGATCGTTATGCCAATCACAACACTGTGTTTTTCGACGGAAACATGCGAGCCCTCGATGGTCTTCAAGGTCCGATGTACGTGGGAACCGGATGCATGTTCAGGAGGTTTGCTCTATACGCATTCGACCCTCCAATGGTGGACAAGATGGACGAAAAGAAAGATGTTAAGCATGGTGAAGACTCTGAAACACCGGCCTTGGATGCTACCGAGTTTGATTCAAATCTGGATGTGAACTTATTACCTAAGAGGTTTGGTAATTCAACCATGTTGGCTGAGAGCATACCTGTTGCAGAGTTCCAAGGTCGTCCTTTGGCGGATCACCCTGCGATCAAGTATGGACGCCCACCCGGTGTCCTTAGGGCCCCTCGCCAGCCACTGGATGCAACTACTGTAGCCGAAGCTGTATCTGTAATTTCTTGTTGGTTCGTAACAGACAAACTTTGTTTGCACTTCCGATGAAACCATGACATTTAATTACTGAAATTGTATGTACAGGTACGAGGACAAGACAGAATGGGGAGACAGAGTGGGTTGGATTTATGGGTCTGTGACAGAAGATGTGGTGACAGGGTACCGCATGCACAACCGCGGATGGCGTTCAGTATACTGCATAACAAAGCGAGATGCATTCCGCGGATCAGCACCGATTAACCTGACTGATCGACTGCACCAGGTGCTGAGATGGGCCACAGGCTCTGTGGAAATCTTCTTCTCACAGAACAACGCTTTCCTTGCCAGTAAGCGCCTTAAGCTTCTCCAACGTCTGGCATACCTCAATGTCGGAATCTACCCCTTCACCTCCCTATTTCTCGTTGTGTATTGCTTCCTCCCCGCGCTTTCTCTATTCTCAGGATTCTTCATCGTCCAAACTCTCAGCATCGCCTTCTTAGTCTACCTGCTCCTCATCACCGTATGCTTGGTGGCATTGGCAGTTCTTGAGGTTAGATGGTCCGGTGTGGAGTTAGAGCAATGGTGGAGAAATGAACAGTTTTGGCTTATTTCTGGAACCAGTGCTCACTTGGCTGCTGTGGTGCAAGGACTCCTCAAGGTACTTGCAGGGATTGAGATTTCCTTTACTCTGACAACTAAATCAGCAGGAGATGATGAAGACGACATATATGCAGATTTGTACATAGTGAAATGGAGCTCCTTGATGGTTCCACCCATTGTGATTGCTATGATGAACATCATCGGCATTGTAGTGTCGTTTTCTAGAACCATTTACAGTGCAAACCCACAATGGAGCAAGTTCATCGGAGGAGCATTCTTCAGTTTTTGGGTGCTTGCTCATCTCTACCCTTTTGCAAAAGGGTTGATGGGAAGGAGAGGCAAGACACCCACCATCGTGTATGTGTGGTCTGGTCTGATTGCAATCACACTCTCTCTGCTTTGGGTTGCCATTAATCCTCCCCAAGGTGGCGATGGACAAGGTGTTGGAGGAGACTTTCAATTTCCATGAAAAACCCGCGTATGCTTCATGCATCATAATAATACTGCATGCATGCAAGCAACGTAGGTGTTTTTAGTTTTTCTTAACATATGTAACAATCCTCATGCATCTCTGTAATTTAGTCCCTTCTTATTACGTACATAAATAGGAAAACAAAAATTAGCTCTAGAATTATTTTAAAAAGGTTAATTAGAGTCCATGTATATGGGAAGAAAACAATACTATACCAATTAGTTTTTATTCATCTTCATGTAATTCATCTCCATCTCACTTATTTCGCCTTTTCAATTATATTTTCTTACATAAAACATTAAAAGTTATTATTCTCCATTAAAACATGTATATATGTAATATTCAAATTGTGAAAGGTAAAATTTTAAAATTGTCTAATGAAATTTCAAAATTCAAAATATCTATCGTGAAAATTATTTTTGTATATATCGAAATTTTCATTGTTGTATTTGGTTGATAATTATTTTTATAAATTCTGTGATGTTAATACATATATCACTTCTCTATTTTGTGCTATTTATATTTCATTTCAATATAATAATTTCCTTGCTACACGTTTTTGTGTATTTTTTTTGAAGCAGTAAATGCTAACTTTCCTTACAGAAACGGGCTTCCATAATAAGTGGTCAGTTTTGCAAACCCAAATAAGTAGGGTGATTGGGCCCATTACATATTCGGGCCGCTATCATTTTCAATTCTCATTGTCAATTTTATACATTTCAATATTTTATATTTATTAGCTACAAATAAAAGTATAGAAAATCTGTTCACTGTGAATTTGGACTTCATGAAGTAAGATCTTGCAAATGTGGATACAAAATAATACTTTAACAACAGTTTGAACCGATAGTAATTTAAAACTGTAGTAATAACATACAATACAAAATGGTAATAATTATTTTGAAAAGGTGTGGAAAAGTGAAAGGTTTTGTCTCGATTATCTTTAATAAAAAAAACATATGCTTGGAATCAAAGCATCTATTTCTTTCTCCATTGGTAGCTTTTTTTTTGCCCTCAAAACCCATAATCTTACTAAGAAAGAAAATGCTTAATATTTTAGTGGAGCTTATGATTTTCTCTCATTAAAAAAACCACTTCTCTCGTATTCCTTCAAATTTTAGACGGGTTCATTGATGGTAAGGAAGAATAACGGTAGTGTATGATATATTTATATACAGTATAAGAATAAAATAGTTATAAAAATATAAATTTTTTTAAAAAGAAAAAAGTAAAAAATAAAAAAAATAATATAAAATAAATGTAAAAAGTTTAGATGTGTATTAGGAAATTCACCTTTTCATCATAATGCTTTATGACATAGAGAATTATAAAAAACAAAAATATTTATTAAAAATTTTAGGGATATGACCAAAAACCAAAACCCAAAGCAAATTGTATTAGCATGAGAAGGGGAAGCATGGTAGAATGGTGCCAAGCCAAGTTTCAAAATTTGCGTAAGATTTTTCCTTTTCACACAAATAGGACAGTTTGGTGAGCAGACATGACATCAGAGGAAGCCTAGATTTGGTGCTTAGCTTAGCTCCCTCTGTTATGTTGGATTGAGGTTGTTGGCCCTTCTCTCTCTCCTCTCTCTCTCTCTCACTCTCCCTCTTCACTTTACTTTACCTTTCTTGCTTACTCATTACAGTTTTTATTTTCTTATTTTCTTTCAAAGCTAAAATCTTTTTTTCTTTACTTTTTAATAAAATAATTATTTTAAAAAATGTTTAAATCTAACAGAAATCTAACGTTAATCTAATTAAATATTTTAAAAAATTAAAAAACTAAATAGAATAAAAATTTGATAAGAACTAGAGGAAAAAGAGATTTTAACCTTCTTTCTACCAGCCATCCATAAACAGTGTCATACACATACCTATTCATTTCACGTTTGCTTTCCCTTTACTGTTCTCTCTCTCCCTCTGCTTTCCTTCATTGCAAACCAAGCTTCCTTTCCAGTTTGTTCTGGTCCTGCCCTCAGACACAACACCCACCAACCATTTCACTGCATTTACTCTTTCTCCTCTCCAAAATTAGTAGTAACAGTTGCCCACTCTCTCAAACTCTGTATTTTTCCTATCAAAATAAGATTTTTGTCTCCCATTCCATTCCGGTTTCTCTTCTTAATATCTTACCCCTGAGTCTTTTTTTTTTTTTTGAAGTATGGCCCCACTTTTTACCTATTAGTGTGCCACTTCATCTTTTGCTGCGTCTGGATTCTGCTGCAGGGTATGTGTGTTGCTCAGCCTCGGGCATTTTTTGCACATTGAGTCTCTTGTCGGTTCAAAATGAGGTGTGAAACCTGTTGCTTCTTTGGGTAGAAGATTCAGGGATTTAGCTACCTTGGATCACTACAAAGGTAAATGCTTTGTCTTTGTTAACCACTTTTTGGATAATATACATTTCACTTTCTCTTTTGTTTGCTTGGATCATAAGTGATTCTTTCCTGGTTTCCTTTTCTTTTCATTAGAAATTGTGTTCATAATCAGCATTCAACCGGTTATTTTGCTTTCCAAATGAACTATGAAATTACTCAATATGTCCTTCTAATATTGGTTTTGAAACTGCTGAATTATGTATGATTCTGTTTATTTTGTATGCCATTGCTAACGAAGCCTGAGATAATTTACAGGAAACTTTGTAGTTCGAGATTATCTTAAATCGTGATAAACATTGCATTAGTGATTTGCTGAAACTCTGGCTTTTTTGTTTATGGCATTGTTTAAGACCTGAAATGTTGGTTGTAAATTGGAATGTTCAGATGTGTGTTTCAAAGCCTCGAGTAAGGGGAATGGAGTACTTAACTTGAATCCTGTACTTGGGTGGGAATGTCTTGGTTCTACCAGCTGAAGAACTTGTGGGGACGCCATTGATTGACTTGGTGCAACCAATTATGTCATCCAACAGTTCTTTGAAAGGGGAATTGACAAAGAAGACTCCATTTTTGGGGTTGAGACGATGGGTTTTGATTGGAGTAGGTGTTGGTGCATTTATAGTGCTTATTCTTTGTATATTATCGATATGGGTGATGTTTCGGAGAAAGTCTAGGAGATCTTTGGACAAGTATTCTGTATCCCAAATACCAAATGTCTCAAAAGATATCGACGTTGACAAGGTTGGGGTGCAGAGTTCTCATGTCCAACCACAAAATGTGCTTATGCCTGTTGTTCATAACATGACAAGTGATAAGAATTCAGATAATATATCAGTTCATTTGGGTAACAGCAAATCTGGGGATCCTGATAATATCAGTCAGTGCAGCTCAATTTATCATCATGAGAGAGGATTTAGTTCAATGTCAGCTGAAGAAGGAAGCTCTGGAAATGTTAAGAAACAATCCACATTGTCAAATGGAGGGTTGGCTACTGCCTCTCCATTAGTTGGCTTGCCTGAATTTTCTCATCTTGGGTGGGGCCACTGGTTTACACTCAGAGATCTGGAAATGGCAACCAAACGATTCTCAGCTGAGAACATTATTGGTGAGGGTGGATATGGGGTTGTTTACAAGGGAATACTGATTAATGGAATTGAGGTGGCAGTGAAGAAGCTTCTTAACAACTTGTAAGGATATTTATTGATCATTGATGCACTCTTTAAGTTTTCCTGACACTACATGTACTTGTGTAATTATTTCTACATTGAATTCATAGGGGACAGGCTGAGAAAGAATTCAGAGTTGAAGTGGAGGCTATAGGACATGTTAGACATAAGCATCTCGTACGCCTTCTCGGATATTGTGTAGAGGGAGTTCATAGGTAATTTTTTTTCTTCGATTTGTGACAGTTATGTTCTCCTTGGTTCAAAATTTGAACAGAAGCTTTTCTCCATGTTATGTCTCTTTGTGTTATAATGAATGTACTTCCCAATTGAAATTCAGGCTGCTTGTGTATGAATATGTGAACAATGGTAACTTAGAACAGTGGTTACATGGAGACATGCACCAACATGGGACACTTACTTGGGAGGCCCGCTTGAAAGTTATACTTGGCACAGCCAAAGCGTAAGTTCAGTGTGCAACTTGTACAGTCTTTGCGAACTCATCTGATTGATTATCATAAGTCTCTCATCTGTGAGATTTGATTGTAAAAGCCTGTGTGTGTACCTTTAATTAATGCTATTACTATTTGTATTTTGAGAATGTCAAAATATATTTAATGGTCTGTTTATGTGTTTCTTGATAATATTATGCTATTGACTTTATATTTTCATATAGTTTGCAGCATGTTGAAATATCTAAGCCCATTAGGTTTTTAGATTAAACAACAATAAGAGCTCGCTGCCCATGGGACCACTGAGTAAACTCTCTAATCTTTGGCTATATTTGGATATCTATTGATGTTTGGAACAGAGTGAGATGAAATAGAATGAAATACCATTGCATTGTTAGAATCTTTTCTGAGGAAATGGAATTGAATTAGAAAAACTGGTTTCACACTCCCATATTGGGGGGAAGATAAGGAGCAGTTTTGGATGGAATGGATCCATTCCTTCGATTAGTTCAAACATAGTCTTAGTTAAATCTGACCTACTTTAGTTTTAACATTTTACTTAGTTACAGATTTATGTTTGTGGAAGTTTCAACAGTGGACCTTGTCATGCTGATGAACCCCTCTATTATACTGTTACTGGTGGCAGGCTTGCTTATTTACATGAAGCAATAGAACCAAAGGTTATTCATCGGGACATAAAGTCTAGCAACATATTGATTGATGATGAGTTCAATGCAAAGGTTTCTGATTTTGGCTTGGCCAAACTTTTGGATTCAGGAGAAAGTTACATAACCACAAGAGTAATGGGAACGTTTGGGTATGTAAAGAAAATTTCATTATCCCTTTTTTAACACTTAAGGATTTATACTACTGGAAACTCACTTCTGTTGTGGATTACAGTTATGTGGCACCAGAATACGCGAACAGTGGTTTGTTAAATGAGAAGAGTGACATTTACAGCTTTGGTGTCCTCTTGCTGGAAGCAGTTACTGGAAGGGATCCTGTAGACTATGCTCGTCCTGCCAATGAGGTGCCTAATCCTTATGAACTCTGCTAGCTTGCTAGTTCTAACCATGCTTTCTACTGGAAGGTGATGATCCTTAATAGTGATTAGATATTGTTCATCCTCATTATGACAGGTTAATCTAGTTGAATGGCTCAAAATGATGGTAGGAACAAGAAGGGCTGAAGAAGTAGTGGACTCAAACCTTGAAGTTAAACCACCTTTGCGTGCTTTGAAACGAACTCTTCTGGTTGCACTTAGATGTATTGATCCTGATGCTGACAAGAGGCCCAAAATGAGTCAAGTTGTGAGAATGCTTGAAGCTGATGAATATCCATACCGAGAGGTTCCCTTCTATACTCTGTCATTTCATACAACTTCTGTTGTTTAATTGACCTTGAGTTTGAGTCTCATTGTTTTTTTATCTCATTTTTGCAACCTTTTAACCTTGTGTGCATCCTTAAGATTATTTCCTTAAAGCATGTGTTGGCTATTCTTTCATCAACTAAAATGAATACAATATTGAATGAAAACTCTTGGGGGAAATTAGGGGTAAAATATGTTTTTGATCACTTTTTGACAAATTTTGGCTTTAGCCCTTGTAAAAAAATTGTTTATGATTCCTGTAAGTTTTTTTTTTTTTTTCAGAAGGTCTACATTATAGTATTTATGATGGGTATAAGCATCATGTTAATGATCACTCTAGGAAGACATGTAATGTGACATTTAGATGCACGTTTCATCATCAATAACTGCTGATAAGGACAACTTTCAAAGTTTTTAAAATTTACAAGTACTAAAAATCTAATATTTTTTCTCTGGAGGACTATATCAAAGTTTGTCATTTTCGCAAGGACTAAAAACACATAAAACCCAAATTTTTTTTGGTATTCTTCAGCCTGCATACTTCCTCAAGTTTTACTTCATTAGCTAAAAGACAAGAAAAGAAAGCGTGATTGATGCCATAAATTGGGAATGTATTACTTGGCATTCTGATGCATTGTAGTATATAAAGAGCCAGGTCCTCATTTTAAAGCAAGTTTTTTGGTGCTTATATCTGGAATTTTGAAGTATACATGTTGAAAAAACATCAAAATGTAAGATTGATTTAATCACTTTCAGGATAGAAGAAACAGAAAAAGTGGCACTGTCAACATGGAAATTGAAACTGTGAAGGATATTTCGGGTCCATCTGACGCTGAAAGGATGGGGCATACTGAAACAACTCAAGGATAGGAATTGACAACTCCATGGCTTAACTTGCATGTACAATTCCCGTTGTACACGTTATAGTAACTTATCTATACCACGTATTTCCAACTATGTGCCCCCAAGAAAATTTTGATGCATCTGAGGATAGAATCAAATCAGAGAGAGCCTGTTTTGGATAATGGAGGTTTTGTTTTTTGTTTTAAATTGAATGTTGCCATTGAAGATATGACACAGTAGCCTTGCAAAGAGGATTGAATGAACATAGGTGGTGAGTGTTAGTGTTGTACAGATGTATGTGGGGTCTGTCTTCTTGCATGATTGTTCATTTATTTTATTTTAATTCCCTTGACATGGTCGCATGCTGCTGGAGAGTGGCTATAGTGAAAGAGAAACGAATATTTGGCTTCATTTTCCTTTTCATTTTGCTTTTAGCTTCAATAAAACATTAATCAGGTGATGATATATATTTTTCAAGCATCTTGAATGAGTTCATTGATATTTTTAGATAAAAATAAGTTTTTATTCAATTTCACAGTAGACTCAATTAATGTCATTATATCTTCATTCTAATAAAATAATCTTGCAGTGGTAAAAAAAAAAACATGATGTTTTGGTGAAAGATATTATTCAGTTATGTACTAGTGATGATTTTCTGCAAAGTGGTGACAGTGTAGAACTTACGTGTAAGAATAGTTTTTTCTTAAACAACTCGTTCTTAACATCAGAGAGTTTATTTCTTAAGGGAACTTGCTAAAAAAAGTAGCGCAAATTATAACAACTACTTTTGAATTTTTTGCGAGATTATACAGTTTGTTTTTTCTGTTTTCTTCTGTCTTTCTATACTATTTCTTTTACATGTTTGAAAAATATTATACAAATATCTTTTATACATTATATAACCTTGTTAATTGTTTAAAAATTTCAAGTGATGTAAATGTTTAACGAAATATAAGAAATCTATACAATTTCACAACAGTACAGAGGTGGTTAATATAATTTATTCGAAAAAGTTACAAACATATCCGTTTTATTAAGATTTTTAAATACTACAATGTTTGAAGCTTTTGAAACTTATAGCCATGTATATGATACGGTTCATAGAAGAAGTTAAACAAGTTTTGCAGATGTTCTCATGCAGCAGCACTTTGACTTAATTGTGTTATTTTCTCAACAATCTGATTCCTTATTCTACAGTCAACATAAGTGCTTATACGTGTAGGGAAAGCAATGTCATATCTGTGGTTCAAATCCCAACTTGCACAAAAGATCTGACAAGAAAAGGGCACTCAGATTGTTTCAATTCTACAGAGTCAAGTTTTCATTTGAAGATGCCACCACCGAATAGCACAGTGCCCCAGTATGAATAAGATTTTCCCTCACTTTTGCACTGTTGGTTCATGCACTAAAATTGTGAATGGCTAAGCTAGTTATGATTACCTTTTGATTCTCTTCAACAGAATTTCTGTCCCATTGATGCCAGTGTCATGAAGGAATCTTATCTCTCACAAAAATAGATTAAATTGTAAAATTTGTACAGTGGATGTTAGTGAAACTACGATAAAGGGAAAAACTTTTAACTTTGATCTGTTATTTGAAGCCTCATTGATTGTCCCATTTCTCACCCCAAGGGAAAAAGAATGCATAGATTGGAGTTTCTTGAGGAAGCACTTATTGGGCAGACAGTCAAAGAAATGATTCAAGTTGAAGGCTTCAAACGGTGAAAGTGGAATACATAATAATTCATTATTCTGATAAAGTAGACCTATTTTCAGGGACAGCTTCTCTAGCATCTAGGCTTCTTGCTTCCATCAATAATCAATAACAATCTTTCTCTGCCATCACTTTACATGCTCCATGGGGAATGGGGCAACTTGGCCCATATTGCCACAGCTTTTGACTTCTACTTCCTTCCCTTTACAAACGTGTTATTTACTGCACCTATTTCATATATCACTTATGTTGACCTGTATTCATCATATTTACTGCACCTATTTCTTTTTACTTTACATTTTTTATGAACCAATGACAGTTTTTTTCAATAACTGGTTCACAATTCCAAACAAAGCATATGTTTTTGTGTGTTCGGATGAACTTAACATAATTAGTTTTGGTTAAAATTGATTTAAGGTGATGTGATTTATATTTGAATTGTATCTTTTATCCAATGCAGATTGATTAAGTGTAACTCTGATTATACAAACGACACTTTCATTTAAATGACTTTTCACACAATTTTATCTGCATATATATATATATAATATCAATTTTGAAACTTTGTGTACTCATTTGAATTAAAGATATGTTTTTAAACCAGCTGTTTCTTATTAACAAGTTAATTAGCATATGTTTGAGAATTGGTGCAAATGAATTATTTCCATCATATATATATATATATATATATATATATATATATATATATATATATATATATATATATATATATATATATTCACCACTCACCAGATTTCCAAACGTGATCTTAACATTTAGCAGTTCAAGCCACATTGATTATGTAGTTGGAATCAGATGGCAACTATTACCATTTTAGGTCATTGCTTTGAGATTGGAATTTGCTAAAAAGACAAAACAAGTTCATTCCTACAAGAAACAGCTCCAAGTATCTGTCACTTTTTAACCACAAAATCGATTCAGATTGAAAAGAAAGATTGTGAGATTGTTTATATTTCTTCAAAACTTCTCGTACACACCAGTATCTTCTCTCTTGCTATATTAATGCAGTGTTTCGTATGTGTGTTTGGAAACACATCCATACACAAAATCACGTCCATATCCAGTGTATTGTACAGATGCTACTGCATATAGAATTTGAAATAAGCTATGTATTAAGAAAATTATTTGATGTACTATTTATTTTATATAGAGATTTCTGATACAAGCTTAAAACATGATAAGTTTTAACTGTTCTGCATTAAAGAAACATTTTGTTTATTATATATTTAAGATATTGCTTGCATATCACTCAAACTTTTATTGGGTAACAACTTTATATTTGTTTGTATTCGAATGTGTAGACAAACGAAGGACTGATAATGTTGACAAGTTGGACAAGTTGTGATTCATTAATCTTTTCAATATCAGTGAATTGTAATTGTTCATTGTGTAAACTAAATTTGTATGTCTAATTCTACTTCCACTGAATTGATCATTTTGACAAATCTTTTTCATAATCAAGACTATATAATGCTATCTTATTCCATGTCAACTGTTATTTGTTTTCTTTTCTAACCATTTTTTTAGTCTCAATTGTTTGTCACTCTTTACAAGTTAGGGTTCATATGGATGGTTCTTTCTCCAAGAGTGAAATTAGGGTTCATAAATGAAATAGGGGTTTTGAAGATATCAGTAAAATTTAATAGAAAACGCAGACACACGTGCCTGTATATACATGCATTCATAAAATTAGTTAAAAAATTAGTTAATGAAAAAATATTTTTTTTGAAAAATATAATTAAAATTATCTTTTATATATATATAGACACACATATTTTCAATCGACTTTAAAAATTAAACCAAGGCATTTATATATTACTAAAGTTGCAAACTTATAATTGGTGATAAATTATGAAAAAACTGTTTTTATTTTTATCTAACGTGAATTAAACAGTTAATGTAATTTATTGGAAGATAAATTATGAAAAATATTAATATTTCATTACAATTTGGGAATATAAATAAATTTAGAATTAAAAAGTAAAACTAAAGTCATTTTGGGATGAAAAAAAAAATATTAACTATCAATCAATGATATTCTTGTCTGAATATCTTGATTTAAAAGAGTTAACTCGTACAATTATAAATTAACTCAACATTTCAGGTGAGATAGTAGGTATATATATTGATCTTGATTTTTTAAAATTATGATTCGAAATAAATTTAAAATTTATAATCAATTACACTAATCACTAAGGTTTTGTGCAATATTAGATAGAATCTTTCAAGGTTTTCTATCTGTAAACATATCTTTCTTTAGAAAACATTGATGAAAGAAGATGGTGTAAATAATGTAATTTTTGTTGTTGTTGTAATGTTTGATAGAATTAGAATAAACTAAAAGCAGACACAGGAGACAAAGAAACTGTTAAGGGTTCAAGTTTTGTCGAGAGAAAGGTGAAGCTTATTAAAAAGCTTCAATGGCGGCAGAGCAAACAATGAATCAATAATGGAGGCACTCAATGATTCATTCATGAAATTAATTAAGACAGTTTGGAATTTGGATGCTAAAAACAGTTTCTTAATTACTTCCGTTAATTATGGTAAACCGATTTTATGGCAATTATGATTATGACTTCTGCCATCTACAAAACCACATCAAAAACAAAATATGTTTTGTCACTTTTTATTTGTCTTCTGCTCAATTTCATTTTTTTTTTAAGAATTACTGTTTTTCCTCGTTTCCTCAAAGTCATCAGTTATCCAAAGAGCCAAAGTTATTTAATTTTAAAAAAAAATAATAATTAACAGTAAATTTATATATTTTTTATTTAGTGATTATATAATGTTTTGAACACTGAAGCAACCCTCAGCTAGTCAACCCTATTAGCTTCACCTGCTTTGACTTTGTATGCCATATAATTAACATGTGACAAATTTCAATAGTCTAAAGTAAATTAGCAGAAAAATTAAATGTGTCAATAAAATATATCCTTTTAATTTTACAGTGCATTTTTTTGATATATTTAACTTTTAAATGGTTTAGAAAGACAAAAAAAAAATATGAGCAATATAATCTTCAATAGCATCTTTTTATAAGAGTTTCTTAAATTATGTTTCTTGTGATTTCCATACATGTCAGCTTTGAGAATCTTATACATTGTTGAGGAATTTTAAGAGAAACTTATATTTTTATTTCTTTAATTTTTATTTAATTATGTTTAAAATAAATTCTATTTAACTTGAAACTTTATATTTTTATTTTGAAATAGCTGTTCTTTATACAAGAATTTTTTCTTAACCTATATATAGAACCAATAGCATATATATTTTTAAGAGGAAGAACTTCTTAAAAAATTACTACTAATTAGATGTTTTAATAATGTATTTTTAAATTTTAACAACTGAATATTTTATGAATATCACAGTGAAAATTGCTTGATTTCATGTAAAATTCCCAACTTGGATGTGTGACCAGTTATCACCCTAATCAGTAATTAAACATTATTATGTTTCACTAATGAAGAGTACAATTATGCTTTATGAGACAACTTCAGAAACGTAAAAGTATTGTAAACAGCAAAGTCTACTCTGAATTATTTTTCAAACGCAATACTAATTACACTTATACAATTTAACTTTAATGATCGGTTTATAAAAATTACCCTCAAACTAATTCTTGAAATAATAGTATATAGAATGGATAAAGAAAATAATGCTATTGGTTTGTGAGATTGGGAAAGAAAGAAAAGAAAAAATAAAATAAATGAATTTATGTTTATAACGATTTAAAAGTTAATATGTAAATGTCAGCATTAACGCACATCTTAACTGAGTTTTAATTTCCCAAATAAGCCACTTACTCTGCATTAATTTTTAACTCTATTCTATGGTATTCGCAATTAATATTTTTTTTCCAAAGATATATACATCATCTCAACCAATGTTTCAATCTTCTCTCATGAAATAATACGACAATCCTCGATGAAAATTACTATAATCATAGTTTTGGATCTAAAATACAAAACTGATTAATTTCTAAGGCTCCAATCAATATGATCCTATTCACCAATAATATAAATTCGTACTCAATCCTTTTTTAGCAAAGTATAAAAAAAAACACCCATATTACTCTATAGGTAAAAGAAGATATTGATAAATTGTAATAAAAACTTATAATCAAGGGCAAGGGCAAAAATAATTAAAGAATGTATACACAAAGCAAATTAGTTAATTATGACTTAAATTAGTTAAAATAAATGTTGAAATAACAAATGAGGATCTAATCAAACTAAAAAGATAATATTAGTATATAACCTACAAAGTACACACACAACACAAGCCAAAAGTAATATAACACAAGTGTAGAGACCCCATAAGTTTTTATAAATTATATCATAATATATATAAAACATTACTGTAGTAAAGCATAACATTAGTATCACATATACATATCTTAAATCAAAGAAATGCATATTTTGAAGAGGGCGAAAAAGATATTATAATTTATGTAATAGTTAGGATATTATAATCTTTGTATAATAATTTTAAATATGTCTATATTCGTAAGTGCAATGAATTCACATTATATGCTTGGATTTTTTATAAAATGAAAAAAAAAATGGATGCAGTATATTAAATGAAATAAAAAAATTTGCATCCTTGTTCGAAAGATTATTTGTAAAGGAATGAAACAGTGTGTATAAATATTGCACCTTTCACCATAATTTTAGAGTAATCTTTGAGGGAAATTACGAATGGATAAATAAAATAAAACCTTCAAATTCACTTTCCTTCCTTTCTATACTCATGGATCTCATAGAAGCAATATGTGACACCACTGCTTTGTTTTCTTAATAAAAAAAAACAAAAAACACTGATTTATTCCCTTACAAATTGTTTATTCTTCTCAATAGAAAAATAGACAATTTTAACTTTCATATATATG
Source organism: Vigna reflexopilosa (assembly GCA_027742785.1). NCBI lineage: Eukaryota > Viridiplantae > Streptophyta > Magnoliopsida > Fabales > Fabaceae > Vigna > Vigna reflexopilosa. The sequence continues at coordinate 2,300,103 of CM050921.1, read as the reverse complement.
GTTTAGGTGGAAAATATATCCATAACTAAGAATAATGATATTCATTTGATATATATTATAAAAATAAAATGATCATAAACAAAACAAACTTACATTTTCAGAAAAGAAGAAAAATAATAAAAAGTAAAAAATGTAATGTCAAATATCATTTTCGGATAGCTAATTAATTTAAGCTTGCATTTGAATCATCTATATCTTCTTTGATTTGGTTTCACCACAAAAGAAAAAGAAGGATGAATAACACTATCAGCTCAAGATCACATCAATCTTAAAAAGTTAGGTATTTGTCCACAACAAAAAGTATAGTTACACACGCTAGCACACATACACTATAACTGAAACGCCGCAATATATGTTTATATCTATATCTCTATCTATATATATACACACGCGGCTCCCTTCAAACAACCTTACTCAAGTACATGTTCTTGGTTAATTCCCCCATCATTTGAATATATATAAGAACTGCAATGCAAAAAATTAGGAGCATAAAATGGGAAGTAATGAATAGCTACGTTGCCATGCCTTCACCATACTGTTCTTGACCACCCTTTGTGTTAGTGATCCAAGAAACCATCACCAATTAGTCCTGTCAATACCTTTCACTGATAAAGATGATTCATACATGTATGATACGTCTTTTCAATCCTTCATCGTCTCCTTTATACTTGCAACTTGCAAAGTACTCAAATGAAAAACACACCGTCCATCTCTGACATTTTTGACAAAATTCACCAAACTATGTATTTAAGAGTAATCAAGATCAATGTCATGTGCACAAATTCACAAATTCTAAAATACCCATTTAACTCTTAATTAGATCTTCGGCAACTACCATATATAGACCTGTCTTCCATTTCCATACAAATATTCTTCATACATTAAAGAGATGACAAGAGATATATAATCAAGTAAAAAGAAGAAGCCACTATACTTACTACATACACACACACACACACACATATATATATATATATATATATATATATATATATATAGAAAGTGTACACTGCAACATTGGTTAGTGCATGTTTGATTTTGTTTATCGTGAAAAAATAATGGTTTTTCTTAAAAGAATATCACAGAATACTGCTTTTCTTTTACTAACGGATAGTGTTTGAAACGTACAAAAGGTCATTCCGTTACTGTAACTTAAATTCTTTTAGTAGTGAAATATAAAACTAGTATTTTTTCTGAAATAAATAAATCAAAACATGCACCAAGTTTTTTGTAAGTTCATGGCTCTTGTTTGCCTGGGAATGATGATGGCAGCAGGTCTTGCAGCAAACCATAGTCACGAGGGAGTTGGAACTGGTGCTGCTGATGTTGTTGCGGCTGCAGATGGAGATTGTTGGAAAGGTTTTGGTTGAACATTGGATTTTGGTGATCATTTTGGGTATAACTTGGAAGAAACTGAGCAAGAAAATCTTGAGGTAAGCTTGAGCCCATGTAAGAGGAACCAAAAAAAGGAGGTGCTGACAACATGGTGGCGGCACTGCCCCTTAGCGTTGCTGGACAGTGATGGTTGTGTTGCCCTTCATATGTTGTGATCACAATTGATGGATCTTGGAATGATCTTTCCACCCTTTTCTTTACGCTGCACTTCTGACTGGTGCACCTATAGTAGCTCCTGCATTACAGATAACCAGTCTTGTCAGATTCAACATTCATCATACGTGTAATATATATCATGATCATAGTACTGCATGTCGTGTCTCCAACTTCATCATTAGATAGTAGATTACAAGAAACAAGCCGTTACGAAGCCTTAATATGACAAAGATATGAATCATTACATCGATATGTATATGACAATAACAAGGAAACGAAATACTTTGTGTTTCAATACACATATGATGATTTTGGTGCAGAAATTCCACAACTCTTAATCATTTTTTTCGGCTATACAAAAAACAAGGCTTCATCATTTTTGGTTTGAAACGATAATAATGCCCCACGTAGGTAGATAAGAAATTTCAAAATTGGAAAATAATGAACCTTGGGTAGGGACTGTTCTTGACTGCTTTCTGTCCATATTTTCTCCATCTGTATCCATCTTCAAGGTTGTCTATCTCACTTTTAGTCAAGAAGGCAAAACGAGGCTCTCTTGGCTTTTTCTCTTTCTTTTTAGGCTTGTTCCTGAAACGCTCCAAAATATCAGTCAAATTCACCGCAACATATATATCTATGTGCCTCAAGTAACTCACCAAACCGATAGCAATTATTTTAGGGTTAAGTTCCCATGATTGTTCCACACTATTTCTCCATTTTAGTCACACACAAAAGCTACATGATAATATATAGCATTCACGTACGGCACTGTATATATATAGTATAAGAAAGTATAACAGACAAGATTGATTGACCAAATTCATTTCATAAGAAACACCAAAAGTCATGAACAATTGAAAAGACGCGGAGTGATAATATAATTGCATTAGTAAATAGTAATTCAGAGAGGAAATTCAAAATTGTATGTACCTCTAGAAAATAAGAGAAATTAAATAATCAGATCCTATTCGTGTGTTGAAAGGAAGAAAAAGATAAATTGTACGGGGCAAAAACCTTCTCAGCCTCCATTGATCTATCGGAAATAAAAAAGAAATAGGGGCAAAAGAAGAAAAAACTAATCAAACCTACTCTTTCTTAGGCTTTTCTTCTTCATCTTCGCACCCTTTTGGCTGTTTATCTTTCTTCTGGCTTTTGGTGGAGTCTTCTTCTATGAGTGCTTCAGCTTCATTGGATGAGGAGGAAACCGATGAATTGGGTGTTGACTGGTTTCCACTGATCCCTGCCGAGTCTCCTGCACTAGGCTTCTTGGGGTTTTCATCGATGGAAGAGAGCACTTCAGATGATGAGCAAGACATGTCAAAGGCTCTGGAGAGGGTGTTGTAATCCATGGAACCATGTAAGCAGTCAGTGAAAGTGGTGCGTTGATGAGAAGGATTATGACGATGATGATGATGATGATGATCAAACCCTTGAAAGTTTTGTGAGGCAATTGGTGCAGAGTTGTTGTCCCTAAAGAATGGAAAGTTTGAAGAGTGGTTGAGTTGGTGTTCGTGGTGGTTGTAATGAAAAGGGTCATAAAAACGATCCTTCTCATTCGCCATGGAAGAGAGAAGAAATGGAGAAGAAGAAGGTTGGAGGAGGATGAAGGGCCAAGAAGAAAAAAAAAAGGTAGCTTTGAGAATGATATTTGAGCTAAGACTTAAATTCCATGTGGTTGCTTGTTATGGGAAAGGGAGCTTTTGGCTTAGAACTTTGTTTTTCTTCTTTGCTTTTATTCCTTCTACTTTTGCACCCTCACTTTAGTGTTTGGAGCTAATTGGGGAGTGTTTCTCTATCTTAATCTTTCTAAACTCAGTGTGTGGTTCATTTTTTTCTAAACCAAATAATCAATTTTTCTTTTTCAATGTAAAAAAATTTATATATTATAATTAATTCTTATACCTGCTTCTGCATGTGGCATGATTTCTTGATCCAATAGTAGTACATCGTATATTCTCACTCAACATCTATTCATATTTTACATATAAAAAAAAGTATCATTTAACAAAGAATATAAGATAAATTTTTATATTTTTTTAAGAAAAAAAAATAAAAAAAATGTTAAATGAGTGTAAAAAATTAAAGTGTATCAAAGAATACTTTTGTTTGCATCAATTAAAAAATATATCTTTTATACATTTTTTTTTTCTTACGAACGATAAAGTTGTCGTCTCATCACCTTTAGTTTCCATTTCAAATCTTAAATATACCAAGTCCCTCTATTTTTTTCCTGTTCATACATCCAGCAATTTGACATATTTTAAAAGAAATACAAAAAAATCAGCATGAGGCAATATTTTAATCTTTAAAAGCCAGTTGATTCGACAATTATTAGTCAGTTGGTTGAAAGATTTATTACCTATATATGTTTATATATTTATACATAGTTGATGGTGACTTCTCATTTAATTTAAAGCACTCCCTTTTATTTAATCGTTTTGAATCTAATCAAGGACAAAGAAAATAACAAGTTGAATAATGCTTGCATGCTGAGAGGTTTCTCTTTTTATATATATAAGATATTAGATGTTAAGAACAATATACAAGAATGCTAACAAGGCTTTCGCTTGTTTTTGTAATGTTTTGAGAAGAAAAAATAATTTCAAACATTGACCTCAAATTTACTTTGTGTGTTCCTTTGAGCTCCACGTATGTGGTTTGGTAGGATCGTATGTGATCAATTATACGAGGGATGTGCAAAATAACCTCATAATTAATTATATCATAGATATTTTGTTTCGTGGTATTAATAAAGAGATTAATATATAAACAAAATTGTGATTAATGTGATTGTTAAATATATTTATTTTTTTGAGAAGGGTCGTTATCACGTTGTTAAGAAGGGAGTGTGATTAGTCAAAAATTCCGACTACAAGCATTTTGCTTGTGTAATTTTTGAGGTTTATCTTACACGTGTCACGGTTTGGGCACCGGCGTTTGACCGCAGAGTGGCACGTACGGGAGATTCGTTCGCTGCTATTTATGATTCTTCTTCATCTTCCTCTCTGCGTATTTCAATAGAAAAATGCGTAATATAAAAATGAAAATTGGATATTATTAAATAAAAAATAAAAATTGAATAATGCAAAAATTGAAAAAAAAAAAAAAAAAAAAACTAGAGCTGTTCCTGATCACGCCTATGTCTATGGGTATCTATGTATGGGTTGATGATGGTGAGTGGGTCTTGACGTCACATTCCCTTTTGATGCCTTATCATATGCTCATGTGCTTACACTATCACATTCACATCAAATCAAAATCACGCAAATTAGATGGTCAAAATCGTATGTATCAAACCCTAATGTGATTTCATGAAACATATAGTATCTACGAATTAGTTCGTATGTTGTTAAACTTTGTTTTCTTAAATAGAGTTTCGGTTGTAATAATGTTAATGAAAAAAAAAAACATAGTTAAATAATAAATGTTTGTTTAAAAGCGATTTTCATGTAGTTAAAAAACAATAATATATAGAAAATAGCTTTTTTAATTGGAGTTTGATTGATATTGTAATTGAAATTGGTATTTAAAGTAAGAAAATATTCTTTTGATATACTTAAACTTTTTATATTCATTTCACGTTATTTATTTATTTTTTATTTTCTTTTTTTTTGAAAAAATATAAAAATTTATATATTATTTTATTTTATATTTTGTGTTAAATGAACGTAAGAGTGTATCAAATTATAATTATGTAATAAAGATTATAACATTGAAGTAAAATTAAAATTAGAGTTGAAAAGGTAGGGTTTTGTAGGAATGGGGAGAGACAAAGTGGTAGTTTGATCCCTTAAGAGAGAGAATGGGTAATGAATGTGAGAAGTGATATTTGGCATTGAGAAAAATGGTTGGTAAAACAAAGACTTTTTGATCGGTGGGTTGGTGCAAACTCGACAATCACCACCGCCCATTCAACCATCATACCACTAAACCCACCTTCTCTTCATTATTTTCTTCCATATTCTCATTATTATTATTATTATAAATAATTCATTTTATCATAATTTATAATCAATACATGTTATATTAAAGAGGTCAATTTTAAATTTAATTTATTTCTACAAAAATTGATAAGATCAAACTTTAAGATAAACTTTATATTTTAATTTTATCTTTAATCAATTCGGAATTTTTATTACATTCACTCTTTCATGTTTATTCAAGTAACGACCAAACAGTAAATAGAAATAACAATTTTTATTGAAACTTTAAATAGTTCTTATATCGTTTATATAACAAATTAAATATAAATTTAATTCTTAAAATTGATTATAAAGTGATATTTCTATTTATTTATATGTTAAAAATTATTTTATTTTTCTTCTCAAATCTTAAATATATAAAATTTAAAAATACATTCAAATACTTTTAGTTAAATATAAAGCGTACGTGTTCATTACATTTAAAGAAAAAAAAAATTGTTGAAAACTAAAGTTAAGAATCATGGTCATTCCCTTGACTTGACTTGCCTGATCATGCATTGCATTTATTACATGCTGCAATTCTTAGTTTAACTACTTTAGTTAATTAATCTCATTTAAAAAACACTACTTTTATATATATAAAATAAGTACTAAATATTATGTTAATTAATTTAGTTTGTCACGAATTTAAGTTGAATTGAATTAAAGAAAAATTGTAATTTTGATATAGTTAAATTTTAAATTTTACTTACATTTGAATTGAATCTATCATGATTAAGTTGAGTCGTTAATTTACTTAATTTTGTTTTTTTATTTATAATTAAAATTTAAAATGATTTTAGATTATATTTGGATGGTATTATATAGATATATGTTTTAATTGTTTTTAAAATTTAAGATTGAAATTTATTTAAGTTTAAATTAAAAAATATTTAAGAAATTTATCAATAACTGAGTTAGTTAATCAATTCATTTAATTTATGTAACGAGTATTATTAAATTTGAATTTTTTGAATTATTAATAAATGAATCATATTAGATGGATTAAGTGATTAATGATTAAATTAAATTACATTACATCGAATGACTGGATTAAACTGTAGATGAAAAGTGTAAATAAAGTGAAAGTATTTTCTAACTTTAGATGATATTATTTATGAATTATTTAAATAAGTGATAAATATATTTGATGTGTTGACCAGAAATTGGATGGGAAGCAGGATTTGCTGGGTTGATGATTAGGGTTGTTTGTTTGACAGAGCATGAAATTGTTGACATAATTGAGTGCTTTTGGTTGGATTGGACTTCCTCACATTGATTCAGTGGTACAATGTTAACTTATATCATTGTATGTATCATCTTCAATGTTTTCTTTCAATTCCTACTAAAAGCAAAATATCTTTATAGGATATGATTTCAAATCTTTTTTTTTTTTTGCAATATTTCACTTCTCAACAAAAGGTTATTAGACATTTTTTATTATTATCTCATTATTCTAAACATGACTATCACGTAAAACTTAATATAAATATTAGACTTAAATATATTTTTATATTTTATATTTATACATAAAATTAAAATTTGTCTTTAGATTAAAAGTTAATATATTGTTATTTTTAAATTTTAAAACTAAATAATTAAAATTGTCCTTTAATTTAATTACATTTATTTTATTTATTAAATTATATTTTAGATTACATTTAAATTGTTTATTTCATTTCACATTTTATATTTTAAATGGTAACTTAAATCATCATTTAATTTTTAAATAAATTAAAATGATTATGTTTATTTATTTTTAATATTTAATTTTAAATCCACATTTAATATTGGATACTAAAATTATATTTAAATTTATTATTCTACATTGATTATGAAATAAAGAAACGTACATATTTTTTAAAAGAAAGATTTTCTTTTTCATTTCTTTTCAAAAGTAAGGATCAAATATCATGCACCAAAAATTAAATTGACTATACCAAAAAGAGTGTTAAAAGGTTGAAAATTTTTGAACTTGACTACTTTATTTTGAATTTATGATTATGGAGCCAACCAAACTTTCATATATATATATATATATATATATATATATATATATATATTTGAAAATTATTTTTACAATAATTAAATTATAAATTTAAGTTACTTTTTCATAAAAAATTAACTTATCCTGTATGTTATATTATTTGTTCACAAAAGTTATTGGAATTACCTTCTTTAATAAATATACTAAAGAATGTAATTTAACAAGATCCATTTAGTATTATTGGTCTAATTTTGTTAAATAATGTTAATAGATATATTTGTTTTGTTAATATAGTTACTTTATATTTATAAAATATATAGTTAAATATCGATAGCTTTATTACTATTAGAAATATCATTTTATGTCAAATAATAACTGAATACATGATTCATTTAATTAAATAATATATTAATATTATATATATATATATATATATATATATAGTAATTTTTTATTATCTTTTATTTTGTAACAACTTTCATATGACTCAAGAACTTTAGAAATATACGTGGTATTTTTTAGTAAGTACAATTATATTTTTATATTGACTATTTTATTAGAAGCATTTTTAAGCCGTCAACTTAGATTTTTTTTTATTTGTCCAAAAGATTTACATTTTAGATTTTGGTAAGAAAAGCTAAATATTGATCTAATTTAAATAAATAGTTATTTTCCAATAAAATAATAAGAAGAATAAGAAAAGGGATAAAAATTAATACCAAATTTGTTTAAAATTTTAGATATTTTTTCATGATTTTTTTACACTTTATGAACTTTTATTTTATAATAAAAACCTTTACATATATTTAATTGTTTAACATTCTATATTTATCCTGACAAGAAGAAATAATATTAATAATTAATAAAATAAGTTCAGAGGTTTAAGTATAGTGTAAATGGAGTTGGGAGAATGAAAATAAATATTGTAAATGGATTTGGGAGAATGAAAATAAGTGAATGAGGTAAAAGTGAATTTGATTGAATTAAAGAGGAATAAGTGAAAAATATATAAAAAAATTGTTATAATTTGTGAATGTTTTTATAAATATAAATGATAGTTAAATAATTATTTTAATAGATGAAATTATAAAATTAATAAAATTTATTTTATCTATTATTTTAATTTTTTTATATTATTTTTGGATCTGAGTTTATTCCTCTAATTTCTTATCAAAATAGATCTCTCAAATCAGTCTTTAGAAACAATTAGTGGCTAAATATTGAATTTGGCATTGTCCTGACAAATTCATCTAATTGGTTATGAGAAATTGTTCGTAAGTGTAAGGTTGCAGATTGGAAGAGAGGAAGGGATGATAATGAACTATGTTAGAGTGACAACTATGGCCATGGCTGTTCCTTCATGGAGGCCCACGTGCTGCGCATCTTCATCATCTTCTTCTTCTGCTTCTACAGCTGTCATCAACACAGAGCAACTGCGTTCTCAAATTGATTATCTTCATGCTGAGGCTGACGCCACCAGAGCCAAGGGTAACCCTACCAATTTCAAATTGTTTTTCTTCATGCTATTGCCACTTTCATTCTGATTAATGTTTTCTGAAAAACACCCTTTACAGTCAGGCCCCTGAGTATGATTAAAGTTTTAGTTTTTCACTTTTTCATTACAATTCTGACCCAAGGAAATATAACTGAAAAGCTGTCCACTGGGTTCGTGCATCAATTGGACCTTGAAGTATTACTCTTGTAAGAAAAGTTGTTTGAGTTCTCAAGAGGTTATCAAAACCATGTTGTGTAGTACTTAAATATCGAAAATTTATCTAAATTGGTTTCTGAACTGTACTGAAATACATCAACTTCGGCAATGAAATGATGGATATTCAATATTTCACTGTCTGCTTAAACAATTTTATTACTTTAGGAACTGTTTATGCGAGGGGCCAATAGTTTGAGGACGATTATTCTAATTTAATGAGTGACTATAAAAGCGCACCCCAAAATGGGGTGTATTTGGGATGTAAAAAAGAGAGAAATAGGAAGAAAAAGTAATAGATATGGATGTGATGAAAAAGGAAGAGAAAAAAAGAAGAGGAAATTGGATGAAAGGGAAATTGAATGAGTGATTAGTATTTTTCTAATACAGAACTTATATGTTGTGGTTAACAGCAACTAATGCTAGATTGAGGCTTCTGCGGTTGTCAGAAGCTGCGGAGAAGCTTCAAAAACAGGCAGTTATAAGCATTCAAAAGGGGGAGGAAAATTATGCAAGGGAAATACTTTTTCAGAGGAAGAAGGTGTTGCAGGCTTTGGACAAGTCTAAAAGACGCATTGAATTGCTTGATGAGCTTTCCGCAAAGTTAAGTGAGGTAAAGTCAGTTCATTTGTCCTACAGTCTTAGTTTCTATTTTCATTTTGAAATGACGGCATCATGATCATAAATATCAATACATCTGAGGGAGAACACCTTTGTTATGTAAGTTATGAATTGTTCATATCATCAGTGTTAGATTCTTAATGTAATGCATGGCCAGTATGTTTGAGGGAGGGATTCATTTCAAGTGTTTTCGCAAATGTTGTTTATTGCTTGCAAGTACAGGCATGAGCATCTGCAGAAGGGACTGTGGACCTAGGATGCACCGCTATCTATGTAGAATACGCTGTCTCCTGATCGTGCACTTTTTGGACATGACACTTATCGAACATGGCTTGAGTATGAGTAAAGAAAATGGGTCGACACCTATTATTGGCTAAATGATACTATAATAAAAGAAAACTAAAAAAGAAATTAGAAAAGAATAACTTGCATTATAAGTAATGCATGACTCGTATTTTTAGGCTAATTTTCCACAGGACTTAACTGGTTATTTTAACTGTTAAGGTACATGTTTCTTATTTAGACTTCTATTTTGAAAGATGTTATTACTGGGAAACTGTAACAAATTTGTTTTTATAGTGTGAGTTATATAAATCTTAATTCTCGATTGAGATTTTTGTCACGTTGGTCATATATAAACATCAAAGGTGGTGTTCTATCCTATATTTTGAACATTAGTTGTCCCAGTGTATGTCATTCTCGTATATGGTATCCTTGTTTTCTTCTGTCTGCACATATCATTTTGTTCTCTATGGTCATTTGAGAGAGATTCCCAATTCTCATCCGTTTGTATAAGTTATTTCTCTGTAAACTCTTCCTTTATTAAAAGTTGTACTAGTTATGGAAATTAAGTAAATTGCAAATTTTTCAATGGAAGCACCAAAACAATTTTCATATTTGCATGCTAAAAAATTCACTTCGGAAAATATCCTTTTGTACTCCCTTTAAAAGTTTCTCTTAGAACTAAGTGTACTCTGTATAGAACTAGGTGCTGTAAAAGTATTGCAGCAAACATCTTTTATAGAAGGTGATGATGAAAAGCGAGTTGCTTCCGTCAGTTCAGTGCCTGTACCCTGCCTCATTTGCCACTAACTTAACTTCTCATATATAGTATGCACCATGTGAAAATTATCAGTCTCTAGGAAGACAGTGGATGGATAGGGTGGCATTGACTCCAATATTGCAAAAAAACCAGACTGCTTTTGAATTTACCTGTCACGAAATTATTGAAAAGCATAATTTTTCTGTGGTTTTTCTTAGTCTGAAAATGGAGAGTTCCACAGCAAAGCCCGATGTAATGTTTGTGTAGAGTTGTATAGTTTGTACAATTGCATTTATTTACTAGTTCAAAATACATTAAAATATAACATTGCTACAAAACTCATAAGATGTTAAATCATATAACATTGCTACAAAACTCAGACTGTTATTGCTGAATAACTTATGTATTTCAAATTATTTTTTTGGTTTGCGTCCATTTATAATGTTTATTCTTTCTCTTGATCTCTGTGTGAACGTTGCTTTTACTTAAAATATTGATTTTTTATTAACTGAATAATGAAAGAAACCTATGGTAGTTTCAGGCAATATCTTTGAAAGAAAGTCAGCTAATTGAAAATGTTAATGTGAACATTGAAGACATAACAAAAGATGCTTCAAGTCCAGTTCGAATTGTTGCTCCAAAGGAGGAAGTTCAAAATGATTTCAGTAAGGATGACTCAGATCCTGAAACGATGGACTTCGACAATATTCAAGATGTGCAACTGTCTATTGAAAGTGAAAGAAATTCACTGGATGTTAAGGAGATTCAGAATCTTCAGGAATCCGTTAGTGTAGGAAGTTCAAATGAAGACATTATAGCCAGAAACTTGTCAGAAATATCCTCGTATGAGGATTTCATGGAACGGATAGATAAAAAACTCAGTGAAATTGAAGCTGAACTAGTTACTGTTTTGAACGTCTCAACCTTGGTACTTGGTAATGAAGAGAGACCAAATAATTCCAGGTTGCAACAAACAATCGAACTCCTTGAGACCATCCATGGGATTAGGCAGAGGTACAACTCTTTGATCTATCAAAGCGTAATTCTTATTGTCTCCTATGAAGATTTAACTATGAAAATCAATTTAGAGTAGGTTCTATCTTGTGATTTTGAATTATTATGAATATTCGTATTACAAGAAAATAATGAAGAAAAGTAATGCAACACCTTTTCAATTTTCAATCTCAGAATTAGAAGAACCAAGGAGGCAAAACTGAGGATCTGATAAATTTTGTTTTGCTTAACACATCTTCTACATCCAGGTCAGAACTAACTTCATTGGAAGAAAAAGGTTTGCAAAATTTTTCTTGTATTACTTAATGTGGAAACAGGAAAGGTACATCCGAGATGCTTGTTATTAGTTTATTAAAATGAAGAGGCGTTGTTATCTTCATTTAGCATTATTCTTTCCAAATTGCGATCATATGATTGATCATGGAGGAACAGCAGATTGAGAAATTTGCCAAAGGAGTAAGGACTAAGAGTAGCCTAGTTTAGTTGCTTGTCCATCGCTTCAAACTTTTCTAACCTTAATCTGTCTCATAAATGAACGTAGTAATGAAGTATTTTTGGAGGATTCCATGAAATATTTTGTGTAAGGTAATGCAGCATCACTTACCTTGCAGGAGTTGGCAACCTAGTGATGTCATATATGAGTCTAATGAGACAGTTACATATAAGTACTAACATACACACACATGTATATATATGTTTTGATAAATTATGCTTTTAATCACTCGTCAACTGCTATGAATAGATGACAAATTAACTCATTTATTAATCACTAACTGACCGAACCATTTGTTTTGGTATTACTGCTATTGTTTTAGCTGCTGATTTTCCAAGACTAATCGTGATGAATGCTACAATCCTAAATTTGCATACCCGAATTGTTACAAAAAGGCAGTGTTTGTCACTACAAGTTTTAAACTAGTTGCTTTATAGAATTGTAACCAAAACCTTTCAATTGCAGAAAATGTTCAGAACAAAAAATGTATTCATAACTAGACTGCACAAATTTCTGTGAACTAATGTACTAATTATGCTAGCACCTTCAGCAGTTTTCTTGCATCTGAAATGTCCCTTACATGATATTTAAAACATATTAGTTTGAAGTATGGCATGCTTAACTACTATCACTAATTCACTTGCACACAAACCTACCAAGTCCAAGATGTTTAATGACAGTAATTCAGATTTTTCTCCCATCTCCGAGTACCTTGATGCAAGAAAATTGTCAAATATTATTCAGAACAGAGTACCACAAAATTCCAAATTGTGTATTCTTTTTACATTGAGGTGTGACATCACATCATGAAACCAATAGAACTAGGATTACAAAGTAAGAGTAACAATGGGGCACCCGTGATATTATGCTTTTCAATTTTCACAAGTGTTGGTGCAAGTAAAGGAAATGCTTCTATTCACTGAGTATCCGTATTTCATGCGTATGGACAACTGATTTCAAATGGTTGGTAATGACGTGCATCACACACTTAGTTTTTGACCAAAAAATAATGAGGTATGAGCTAACACCAAAGTTATCTTTGTGGGCTGATTATTGTCTCAGGTTTCAGTAGCAGAAACAGTCGCTCCATTCACAGGATAAGATTGCAAACACGGTACACTCTACAGTAGTGAGCAGTGGAAGTCTCGTATACTGTTCTGGCCTTTTAGAAGAGATGTTTGAATTACACAGTTCCCATGAGGTCAGCAAGAGTAATCTTGCCATGCATGCCAAGTCGTTTTGATGCGTCTAAGACTTCATTTTCTATATTGCAACATATATAGTCCGAAGCCATTGTCAATCAACCATATTGGAATTATGTCACTATTAATCATGAGGACCAAACAGTTGGAATTTGAACTGAGTTCATTTTCCATTTTCAGCTACATATAGTTCATAAGGTCATTCTGTTGTTTTGGTTACTTACGACTGATGAGGGTGAAATCATATGACGTTGAGAGAGATGAGAAAGGACTGTTAACTAAGATGATGCAAATTTACAGTGAGTGTTGTGACAACAGTGAAAGAGGTTTGAACTGCATGATATTTTCTTGATTTAAAATAAAATAGTTCTTCTTGGAAACGGTGGTAAACTATATATGCACATGTCCCGATACGAGATTACGAGGATCTTTGATTTCTTCTGTCCCGGTCATGCTTTTAATAACTGTTGTAAAGGAAAAACAACTAGAAAATGTTCAAGTAAACTAATCTACTCATGATTGCCCTTTGTTAATTTATCATTACACTTCTAATCAATCCAATTTATTACTATTTACTACGTGACTAAAACAGGATTTAGCTAAGAACTCCAAGGATTCTATTCATTCTTGTTTTTCAAAAATGGGCCTGGACTTGTATTGTTGAAAATATTGACTTATATTTATACAAGTAAAAATGATAAGGAAATGTAGATCAAACAAGGTTATTGATCGAGAACTATCCTTTAATTCAATAGAAGAAGAACTTATGAAGAAATTATTGTAATTTAAAGGATTTATGACAAGGTCAATGACAAAAAAAACTTGAAAGAACAATTTTTCTTGAAACTCTTATTTCATGAATTTATTAAGAGAGGATTCTCTTAGTTTGTCTTAGGACATAAGTTCTTATCAAAAATTAAGATTTCTAACGAATCTTCGTTGATTGTGGCATTTCTATTTTATTTTATTTTTTGTATTTTTCTGTGATTTTCCTTTTTTTAGGCTAAGAAATCAAATTCAGAATCAATTTGAATATCCAAAATTTTGAATTTGTCTTGAGAAAATTCTATGTGTACATAATCTCTCTTGTCAACTCTTTGGTGATTGGAAACGTGAAATAGGAAAATAGTTTCTAAAAATTGTTATAGTGGAATGAGAAAGCCGATACCCGTGTATGCTTTAAATAGAAGTTATTAGAAAAACAATTTTAAGGAAACTTTTTATTATATCTTTATTTGTTTCCAATTTTTTCATTACCTTATTCTAAAACATGTTTGAAAATAATTGCTTTTATTTTACATTTAACTTTTTATTATACCAAAAATATATATATTGTAATATTCTACTAAAGTATTTATTGATAGCTAAGGTGGTTCATACTGCTCCACGACTTCAAAGGGCAAAAACTCATCAATGTTAAACAATAAAAAGGGCTATTATAGATTCATATACAAAAAAAAATAAAATTCACAGACCTGGAAAACTCGAGTCGAGTGTTAGATTTTAGATATTGTCCTTTGCTGAACATTAAAATATACATCGATGTTAATATATTAAAAAAATTAATTTATTTTAAAACATAAAATCAATGTCTATTAATTTAATTTACATTAAAAGAACAGTAAAAGAAATCCCAAATTTGAAAATCTCTTCTTTTTTTGACATTTTTTTTACATTTCATCAGATCGTATTTCAGTATGACCTAACAGGGTAATTACAGAGACAATCTAGAACCATACATTCATGTCAACTAAAAAAAATCTACAGAGTGAACAACTTTGACATAATAAAATGATGTTTGGCACCCTTTGCTTGTGGAACGCTGCAGTTTGAGTTGATTATTATTTTATATTTATAAGTTACTTCAACTAATTATTGTATCAAAATTTGTAATTTAATAACTTATAACTATCCAATGCTATGCATATATCAGCTATTATCTAGCGACTAGTTTTTGGAGTATTTTTTGTCAGATATATTTTAAAAACAGACTATACTTGCATGCTTCCTCCCATGCTTCTAGTGTTCTGCTACGTAACAGAAAAAAGTGCAGAGAGTTTGATAAAGAAAAAGCACAGTCATATGCGAGAAAGATGGTGTAGGTGGGTAAGATTGAGAAGTAAAGTGTAATAATTATATATATGGCAAGAGATATCTGTTGGGGAAGGCAATTGACATGAGCCAAGTTAGTCAGAATTAGGCAGAGTAATGCATAAAACAACATTTTTTTGTTGGTTGGTATTACTTAACTCCTTCCTACAAAACAATCATTCTTTTGGGGTCCTATAAAATTTATTCTCATAATTCAACTACTTAAGCTTTTCTATGAAGCAGAAGAGAGCGATTTCCTCTTTGTTACTTCACATTTGCCTCAAAGTGTCTTCTGTTTGGTGAAATGGATAGAAAGCAAGAACAAGACAAGGGGAACTCAAACATGTCTGGCATTGATGTTACTGTAATAACTCCAAAAGTCCCAAAAGCAGTTTCACCTATTTCTTCTGCAGCAGAGGGGGACACCTTAAGGCGGCCACGTGGACGGCCAGCCGGCTCAAAAAACAAGCCTAAACCACCAATTATTGTCACCAGAGAAAGTGCCAATGCACTGAAGGCTCATGCTATGGAAGTGAGTTCAGGCTGTGATGTGAATGAAAGTTTGTTGAACTTTGCAAGGAGAAAGCAACGTGGCCTTTACATACTCAATGGAACAGGCTGTGTAACAAATGTAACACTGCGCCAACCAGGGTCATCTGGTGCCATTGTGACCCTTCATGGTAGGTTTGAGATTCTATCACTGCTGGGGTCAATCCTTCCCCCACCAGCCCCTCCAGGGATCACAGGCCTCACAATTTACTTGGCAGGCGCTCAAGGGCAAGTTGTGGGAGGTGCTGTGGTTGGTGCTTTGATTGCTTCAGGCCCTCTTGTAATCATGGCTGCATCATTCATGCATGCTACTTTCGATCGTCTGCCTTTGGAAGATGATGAACTTTCTGCTGCAATGCAGAATCAGCATTACCAAAATGGACGCACCCACCATCTTGACATCTCTGACTTGTATGCAATGCCACAGAACCTGCTCATGAATGGTACAATGCCCCAAGAGATATACTCTTGGGCACCAGGGCGGAACTTGTCAAAAACCTGAAACTTACCACACTCTTGGTCAGTTGTTGTGTTACATCCATACAATGCACTGTAGTGTAGGTATTATATTTTCAGGATCTTGTACAAGCAAGGGGTCTTCTAAGCTTGATGGTGCTTGACAAGATCATATGCTTACTTCTACTGTATTAACAATACAATTATTTTAGCAGATTAGTGAGTGTTATGATTTTCAATACAATAAGATCTACTTTTCAGAGTTAATACTTTTTACTGCTGAATTTGGTTTCAGAACTTCGAAGCAAAAACATGCATGAAGCACAAAAATTAAGATTAGCAAGTCTAGCAGGTTCAAACCCCCATCACCAATGCATAAAAAAAAAAAATACTTTAGGTACCACTAGACTAAACCAGGTAACAGTAAAAGTTGAATAAGTATTAATACTGAATAACTTTCTTTTTTCTGGAAACCTAAAATACGGATTCGGATCACCTTATGCTTAGGTCAGCGTTGCAGACAGACCTATATTCAAATTTGTACAAGTATTAACAGACACCAGTATTTAATTGCTGTAGAAAAAACAAATCACTATTGTAATCAAAATAACCAAATATGACTGGAATAATTTGGGAAGACATAGTATAACAATAATGAAATATAGGCACTTTTTCCTCCTGATCAAACTATAAATCCCCGGGTATTGACAAGCAAACTGGATGTTCGGTTCGATTGTGAGATTCTCATACATTGTATGGTAACTCTTCTTTGTATAAAAGCTATTTCCTTGCATACAGCTTGGCTTTTAAATTTCACAATTTCATCACTTCGGAGATATTCAATCTTGAAGTGCAAAACCAGAGTTATTCAGTACAGAGTAAATTTCTCGAACTTTAGGGTGTAGCCTCCCCCCTGCCAAGAACTCATGAACCTCTCCATGTAGTTCTATTGAACTGCATCCTGGTTCCTTCTCTACTAATTTTTCCTTCATCAAAATTCTCTGCTCCAATGCCTCTTCAAATTGGTTAGATGCAGCCTGAACATTGGACATAAGTAAATAGCCACTGGCTTCCCTCGGATTTAACTCAAAAACTCTTTGTGCTGCTCGTTTTGCAATTTCTACATTCCCATGCTTCCTACAAGATGAAAGCAAAGATCCCCATATAATAAAATCTGCCTCTATAGAGATACCCTTTATTAGTTCTTCTGCTTCTTCTAGGAGCGCAGCATGACCAAGCACTTCGACCATGCAAGTGTAGTGTTTTATTGATGGCTCAATCTCATACTTATCGATCATGAGGGTAAAATAGTCCCTTGCTTTTTCTACCGCTCCTAGATATTTGCAAGCAGTTAAAACACCAACGAAACTTACACAATCTGGCTTTAAATTTGAGGATTCAAGCTTAGAAAAGTACTCAATTGCTTCTCTCTCATGACCATTCATGGCTAGTCCTATTATGATGGAGTTCCAACATGATAATCCCCTTGTGGGTGATGCCTCAAACACTTCAATAGCCTTTTCAATAGATCCACACTTGCAGTACATGTCAATTATTGCAGTGAGAACAATGACATTCAACTCAAAATTACATCTCTTTATATAATCATGAACCCATTCCCCATGTTGAAGTGCTCCCAAATGGGCACAAGCACTTAACAAGCTCACCATTGTAAATTCACTAGGCTCAACCCTTTCTTCCTGCATCTTGCGGAAAAGCTCCAATGCCTCCATTAGCCTCCCATTCCTTACATATCCACTAATCATACAATTCCAAGTAACTGCTGTTCTTGTAGGCATATTATCAAACAGCCTCCTAGATTTATCAATTTCCCCACACTTAGCAAGCCCCATAATCATCGAATTGCAAGCTACCACGTCAAGTTCCAAAAGTTCATCAAACACTCTTCTAGCCTCACTCATCAGCCCACTATTAGCATACATGTGCAAGATAGTATTACTAATAAACTGGTCTTTTTCAAGACCCAATTTTACAACCCTCCCATGAAGCTGAGCTCCATCATGTCCAGCACCCAATTGAGAATAAGCCTTGAAAACAGAAGGGTAAGTGAGCCGTTGGGGTTCAACAGCAGAATACAACATATCAACAAAAAGAGAAATTGCAAACTGAGGGGTGGAACTCCGAGAGAAGCCTCTGATGATTGTGTTCCAACAATAAAGATTTGGGTTTGGAATCCTGGTGAAGACCAAGTAAGCATAATCGATGTCACCATATGAAGAGGCACAGAAAGTGAGAACACGGCTTGCAGCAACGTGGTCAAGAGCAAGGCCAGTTTTGATTATGTGGGGGTGTATCTTTTGGAGGTCTTTCATGTTGAAGCATTGGTTTTGAAGCATGGTGAGGCATGGGTGGTCAGAGATGAAGTTTGCTATGGAGGGTGATGATGATGGAGGAAGTGCAGAACACAGAGTTGACATTGTGTGGTCACCACCACACTCTGAAACAGAAGAAGATGATGATGACGATGACACGGACCAATGTTTATCGGTACAGAACTTAATTTCTACAAAAAGATAATGTATTTAACTATTCATAATTATATTAACAATCAAAATGTATCAATTAAAATAAAAATTGAGAAAAAAATGGTAAGGCATTCTAACATTACCGTTTCTGAGACACCGTGTCAGAAGAACATGAGAAATATCTGCAAGGGCTCCATCAAATAATATATGTGCTCAGATTTTCTCAGATTCATAACAAAGTGTTTCCTTTGGGTGAGCAAGAGATACAGTAAAATAATTCTTCAATCCATTAGACCAATCCATATTAGTTGACCTTCAATAACTATAATGTTATTTTAAGTTAATTCAATTTCTGTAAAAAGAAATATATCTATTTTTTATTCTTAAAAATAATTTCCTTTATATTATCTAGTAAATAAAAAGTTTATATTATTAAATAAGAGTTAACATTCTCATGTGAAAAAAATAAAAAATAAATAAAAATATCAAAAACCAATAAAAATATTTAATTATAAGACATAAAAAAAATGTACAAAAATTTTGATAAAAGAGAAAGTATATTTTATAAAGAAAAAATTATAAAACTAAATATTAAGAAAAAAAAAAATATATATATATATATATATATAATAAGTTTATTTGCTTTTACAAGTAGATCATGTCCCTTCAAGTAACTTTAACAGTGCAACTCAATTTAATGCCATAATTTGTGTTAAAATAGCTTAACAAACTCTGGTTGGCGATGCTGTGTGAACAAACTCTGGCGGCATAGGGCATTCTCCATGGTAACTTTAGGCCATTTTGTCAAATCATTTTGATTTCTAACCACATGCTCATTATCACATGCTCCACCCACATCAACATCTATAACTTCTCCATACTCTAATCTCATTCAAAAAGTAGCATCACTTCATTGGATAGAAATAATAATTCTAGTAACATATAAAAAAAAATATCTATTTCATTGTGGTAAAATTAGCAAATATTGTTGACTAAGTTTTTGTGACATGATGCAAGTAATTTGTTGTGGGAATTCAGTGACTGAGACAGAAATAGTTTTCACTTGAAGAAAGTTTTAGACTTTTATGGTGATGGACTAACATGGGACATGGGTTGGGCTGCAACATCATGACCACCGTTCTTTACAACAAATATGGAATCAGTTAAAGCACAAAATGATGAAAAAAAGCTGATAGTACAATCAAATGGCAGTAATAATAAGTTATACACTTTCCCTCCTCCACGTAGAACTCACACTCAAACAAAAACATCACAACCTAAACCAATCCTTTTCTTAATTTTCCCTTCATGCAGGAACATAGTGTCAAGACAAGAGAGAAAGGCAAAATGCAAA
Organism: Vigna reflexopilosa; assembly: GCA_027742785.1. Taxonomy (NCBI): domain Eukaryota; kingdom Viridiplantae; phylum Streptophyta; class Magnoliopsida; order Fabales; family Fabaceae; genus Vigna; species Vigna reflexopilosa. Next base: position 2,279,587 of record CM050921.1, on the reverse strand, counting down.
TTACAAAATAAACCACTAGCAATACTGTCAGATTTTATTTTAGGTAAACACAAAACCAATTTATAATATATATGATTAGGCTTAAACTTTATTTGTTAACATGATATTAGAGATATGATTAAAACTTATCTTAATGAGTTCTATGTGACACGTTTGACCTGGTTACTTCTTAACATTTTATATTCTCATAAGAATAAAGGAGAAAAAGATGAGTATAAGAAGAAGAAGGATTAGAATAAGTGTTACACAACAGTAAAAAAGAGCAGAATAGAAAAAGAGAAAGCCAAAATGTACACATCAGCGCCATCATTACAATCATCACTTACAAACCCACAAACATAGTCTATATTCTAAACAATTCTTCCTTTGCTTCGTTTTCAACCTTCTTCTTCTTCCTCACCTTTTTGCTCCTTCTCTTAACTCTCTCCCTCACCACACACACCCTCTTTTCTTTCTTAAATCTTCTTCTTTGTCTCTAACAACCGCACATACTCTTCCACTATTATATATACTTTTACTTGCATCATTAGCCCACACAACAAACATTTTCCCTTTTTACTACTTCTATAGACCATTTACCATCTTTCATCATATCTTCCTTTCTCTTTCATTCATTCGAAGGAACAACTGCTATAACCGGGGAGCTACATTGGCGAGCAGGTGCTAAAGAAGAAGCTGAACAGTAAAATCAAATATGCAAAGAAGTGTTTTTTACTGTGCAATATCTCTCCTGCTGTGTCAATTACTCTGTTCAGGTAATCAATCCCCTTTGTCTGGTTTGTTCAATAGTTCTTCTATCTTCTCTCTCATTCTGTTTTTGGTTCAGCTTTGATGGTTCTATTCGAAAATGTAGCTCGGTTGCTTCCGTTTTAAGATATTGTTTCTTGCTTCTCACTGTCTTTGCCTCTCATTTTCATTCTGTTTTCAATTTCTTATTCTTTATCTTTTGCACTATGCTGCGCTTTTCTCTTTAATATTCTTTTGGACCCCTTGAACATGTTTTGAATTCTGAAACCACAAAGCACTTTTCTTTCTCTCAAGTTTGGTATTTCTATTGCTTTATTCTCTTCTTGTTTTTCAGTTCAACCAGTATCAGTATGGATATACATGTTGACTGATTCGGTGCAAATCACTTTTTCTCCTTGATTACTCCATCCTGGCTTCTTTCTGTTGGAATCTAGTTTACTAATTCAGTTTCCAACTTTTTTATGGATAATAATTTCCCTGGATCAAAATATTGTCTCTTGTATTATTCCATTAAATGCCTGTTCCAGCAATTATAGAGCCACGCACACCATAGAAAAATTTAAACGAGTCCTTTTCTTGCTCATTTTTTTCTGGGATTTCACATAGGACAGTTGCATCCAACCTTTCTCCCGTTCCACCGTTTCTTGGAAAGATACAAAGGGCCCAACTGCATTGACTTCTGTGTGCCTCTCTGTACATAGGATACCCTACCTGTCCTTAACTGCCCACATAGATGCCCTATTCCAAGTTGTTGCCTTTTGAATTAACAGAGAGATTTAAGGGCCTAAATATAACCACTGGCTTGTTTGAATAAAAAATTCCACAACTTTTCTAATGAATAGCATGACAGACAGGTTTTGTTTTCCATACAGGGTAAATAAATGCATTGGCCTTATAGGCAAAATTTGAATCCAGCTATACTTCTTTTGCTCCTCAAACAGAAAAGGCTTAAACTGATTTCAAATGTATATTTGATTTCTGTGTTCACATGATGCTTTAGACAAAGTAGTACAGAACAAAAGTAACTCGATTGTCATTTCAAACACAGGTTCAAGTAGGACAGTGAAGGAAGTACCTGGACATGTGAATGTACTAGGACATGACCAGGGGAAACAAGAATTCACTGTCTCAATTTCTACAGTTCAGAGGGATATTACCACTCCCATTCCTACCATTCCCAACTTAATTCCCACCACCCCGACCATTTCAACATCCCCATTCCTCAATCCCAATTCAAATCCAGACACTGTCTCTCCACCCTCCACATTCCCTTTTACCACGCCAACCACCGTGAATTCCCCGTTGTCTTCAGGTGCAAGCTGGTGCATTGCTAGCCCAACTGCCTCACAAACTACCCTGCAAGTTGCATTGGACTATGCCTGTGGCTATGGTGGTGCTGATTGCTCTGCAATTCAACCTGGTGGAAGCTGCTACAACCCAAATTCCATCAGAGACCATGCTTCTTATGCCTTCAATAAGTACTATCAAAAGAATCCTGTTCCAAATAGCTGCAATTTTGGTGGAACTGCTGTCATCATTAGCACTAACCCAAGTAAGCCTTTTGCTGCTATGACTCTCCTTGTAAATTTTTTCAATCATGTTACATGCATTTCAATTTTAAAACAAGACCCGAGGTATGGCCAAGTTGTTGGGTAAATTAAAAGTTGAAATAAGAATTACCCTTTAATATATTTTGTTTCCAACATAAAAAGGTGAACTTTACAGGTAAATGATAGTATTATAAAAGAAAAGGAGACCAGAACATTTGTAGATGAAGTGTTTGCCAAATTGATTCACGGACATGTAGGATTGTAGGGTCGGTCACTTAGGTTGGTAATAAGGCACATCTCTGTTCATGATTTTTCGGTTTCATTTTGAACAGTTTATTGGTTCTTTCAATAGATTGTAGATTGTGACTTCAGGATGGGGATGCATGAGCTAAAACCATTTGAGTGATGCAAAAGTCAAACTTTTTTGGAAGCAGCACCTTCAAAGCCTCCTTTATGTATTGTCACAGAGATTTATTGTTTCATTAAATGTGCATAAACAACTGTTACAAAAAAAAAACATGAGCTAAGTATTGCTGTTTATCACAATTTTTTCATTAAATGTGCATATACAACTGGTAGAATACTAATAATTGTGAATTCAAAATGAACTAACATCATGCTTTAGACAAAGTACATGAACTCATTGGCTAGGAAAAATTATTATTTTTAATCATATTTAACCAATCATAGATTTGTTATAATCACTCCCACCTCTCACGTATCCACCTTACAACACCTTCATCTAGTACTGCACAAATCATGTACATTTAAAGATGATGTACATTTTTTGTTTTATTTCCAGCGCACAACACGCTATAAACCTCAGTATTATTTGGTTGTTGAGAACATTTGATGAATGCATTTACTTGTTTTGCAGGTACTGGGGCATGTCAATATCCATTCACTAGGTGGCCCTTCCTTGCTCACATATAATTCTATATACTTTCATTTATTTATTCTTTTTAGTTTGCATATATATATATATATATATATATATATATATATATATATATATATATATATATATAGCCTTGTTTGTTATTATGTTGCTTGCAACAGTTGGAAGAGAAAATATTATCATATAGTTACTAACTTGGTGTTTGAAACTGCAGCACTAGTACATCAGTGTTGAACACAACAAACTCAAACGGAGCAAACGTGTTTGGTTCAGTGCCAGTGCCCACAAACCCCTCTACCTCTGCTGCATCATCTGACACATTAAATAGCTTTGCAGATATTTGTGTCATTCTGTGGATAGTTTCATCTTTGGAAAGAAATTATCTCTAAAATGACTGGGAGTTGGATGTACTGCTGCTCTGAGCAAACAAATTTTGCCCTTTTACAGGCTTTTTGGGAGACACAAAAAGCAAATGGTAGCTGCATGACCATCAACAGCACATAAATGGTAGAAAAACATGGTACAGAGAAAAGGCAACTTAAGATGATTGACATTTGTAGAGAGATATACATTAGTTGCTGTACATACTTTTTTATTTAACTTTCTGTGTTGTTCACATTTCTCTGTTGAACTGTTAGAATTAAAAAAAAAAAAAACATCTTTGAGCTGCCTTATCTGTTTAATCTTATAGATTAGGATCAGATTTTGCTGTCAAAAACTCAAAAGTCTTATCTACACAGTGACTCAGTGAAAGACAAACATTTTTCTGGTATGTTTTCTTTACAGATAAATTAGAAACTTGAAAAGCAAAGAGTAATGATTACGTATATATAAAATATCAGCATGACAGAACAATTTGGACAACTAAAATAACATTGTTTTTTTCCTTAATGGATTGTTTTACACAGATTGATTAAACAGTGTGCATAATGGAGGGTGTGAACTTTGGTTCTGACCATAGGAATTTGTTCACATGCCATGTACTGATATCCCAGAAAGCATAGGTCCCCTACTCATAGTGTTTGTGGCATACAACTTTGTAGCCATAACAATAATTGAAATTAATGTTTGAGTTTGGTGAATTCCCACATATTGAACTGCATGCAGAGAAGGAAGAGGATAAACAGAGCAATGCCATATTCCAACCACTGCAGTGGTTAACTTTTTCAGTCACTACACAAAACAACCCTCTTTACCTTCACGAGTAGTGACCTGCACCACCTTCTAGAAACACATGTCAATGACCATCTATGTCATATGCAGAGGGAAAAAAGTAAAATAACATTATGCTTAGAGTATATATAAATATATGAAGTTAAGTTAAATATACTTCTTATCGGTGTAGTATATTTGAAAATAGTTATTATAAAAAAATTAAATTCATGGTATTATAATTTCACGTCCAAACTAGGTTTAAATATTGATTAGAAATGTAGTAGACTTTAGAATAACAACTTAATAAGAACTTAATTTACACATTTGACAATAAATCCTTATTATTTGTTTAATATTGTACTTTTTCACACTAAATTCTAAGTCATAGAAATCTCCTTCATCTAACCATATGATATTTTTCTTTATGAGTCCAATTTCAGTAGAGTCATCGTCTCTTTTCAGAATCCTAAATTCAATACAAAACATAAATATCTCAATCTCAATATAGCACTCCCTTTCTAAACATAATTACGTTCACAGTATACTATATCACAATCATAACATCACACACTCTCATAATATGCATTTTATCTTGATTTAATTACTAATACTTTTATCCATTCATCATTTATCACATTTAATAATATTCAACACAATATATTGATCAAAAATATAATAATAAGATGAGTTGTATACAAATTTTATCATTTAAAAATATTTTAAAACATGCTTTTCAAACTTAGAAACACTTTCTCTCCATCAGCATTTTCAAGTAATTGAATTTCATCCAACTAAAAATTTGATTACATATAATTTTGCATGATTCATAAATTATGCATAATATATTAAATGATCCAATTAGTTCAAAATGATTTTTCCTCCTTCATTTATTATGCCTAACATAAAATATTTTGTTTTAAAATAACAATAACTTGAATCAATTTGACTTGATTGAAATGTTTTGACTTTTCACTACTTAACATAATAACATACCATATATCTATCATTTTGAATTCATATTCATTTGAATCACACATCTTGATCTCAAAGTCAAACATTTATATTAAATTAAAAAGAACACACTCAATTTCTACATAAAATTAATTATGTAGCTATGTCATATTCATATTTAGATCATTTACCCTAATGTACTAAAAAAAAAACATAACTAGTTTCTCTTATCTTTTAAAATTTCTTTGCTCAAGTTTTAGCTCTCAACTTGAACATTCTCACAAGAACGCTAAATTTATACAAAGAATACTTTGATCAATTGAATATATATTTATGATTCTTAACTAACAAATTCATTTTAATGAAAAATAACATGCAAACCCGATCCCTATGCACAGGACAAATTCCTTAAAACCAACATAAAGAAAAAAGACAAAAAAAAAAAAACTTATTCAAAAACAAATTTATATTTCACAAACTTATTCTATTATCCACCAATATGGTGGAGTTTGATTTGATGAACATATCTTTCATAAATCTAAAAAGAAGGCAAAGAAAATATTTTTAAAAAGATAATATTTTTTCTTAAGTTAAGTTTAAATAATTAACTTATTTTCTATTTATAAGTTTTATACTTAAACAATAAAATAATTATTCTTCATCTAATTATACCTACTATTAAACAATTAACTACATCCATTCAATAAAAAAGTTATTCAATTTGAAAAGTAGTTTTCAGATAACACAAATACATATTTTAATTCTTTGGGACAATAGTAATATCAAATTACAAATTTGATCTTCAACAAATTATCTCAATTTAATTAAAAAAAAGTATTTATATTATTTATCATAAAGAAAAAAATTATCTGAATTTTCCAAATACAGAGTTGCAAAAATTTACTGTATGAGTTGAATTTAATACGTGTATTAGTTGCATGGTTAATACTATTATATGACAAATACATGCATTTAAAAACACCTTAGTTTTTTTAAAAATATGTAAGAAAGTTATTAGTATATAATAAATTAATAATATAGCAGTAACACAAAAATTGTTGTAAAAAAATCACTGCTCTATAAAACTCTTAAAACTTAGATGAGTACGTAGATTTCTCTCATTATGTTTATGCATGAAGTTTACCAAAAAAGGTATATTAAACACTGGTAAGGAATTTCCTTTTTATAATAGTTTCATGGAAAAGAAATACGTAATTATATTTTAATTTATTAAAAAAATCGTCACTATCAAAGTTTGCAACTGTATCATAATTTTTGTGTGCATTTTTAAGATACTTTAGTTAAAGTACAGTATTAACTCTTGACCACGACTACAACATTGATTCCGTTTGACCCATAGCATGGAAACAACAACGTTGTATTCATATTGAAGTCTACAACAAAAGTTAGTTTTGTTAGGTAGGTTGGTAGTTTTCGGAAAACTCAAAAATAGCTTACCAAAACTAAATTATTAATTATTTTATTTGATAAACACTAATCATATATTATGTTTGACTGCATTCCATATCAAAAACTAGTCTGTTTGTTTACAAAGAAATGTTAAATAATTATTTTTTACCATTTCGAATCTAGAAAAATATTTTGCAATATTTATAATATGGTAATAAAGGATCACTTTATTAGTGTATCGATATTGAATCTTGTCCAGGTAATTACATAAATCCTTTGTGTAATTCTTCAATAATTAAAATTAATGTGGCTACCTACCTGTCACATCATATACATATATTTGCCTGTGTTTTCCAATGATAATGATAACAAGGAAAAGAAGTTTGCATAGGAAATTGTAACCCCACATATTTATATATATTAGACAAATGATTATTTGTACAACTTTATTATGCACTCAGACATACAATAACCACTTCAAGATTAAAAATTAAATAATATGTATTCATGTGTAAAATATCTACTTATTAGTCTCACACTGTAGTATCTTCAAACTTATTTTTTTAATGAAAGTTTTGATTGTTTAATATTTTGATTCATTTACCTAGTAATAATATTTTGTTAAAAGATGAGTTTTATTTTAAATAAAAATTTGACAGTCTAAATCTCATTTTCTCTCCAAAGCAATCATATATTTAAATAAATGTTGCATATTGAATACTAGTTTAGTTGTTTGGGAATTAATCTAAACAAGTTTTAAATGTTTAACACATCAATTAATATGATTTGTTGTTTATTATTTTGGTCACAATAATGTTTGTACTTATGTTGTATTTGCAATCTAAGTTTACTTTTAAATCATGCTAGTATCATATATCACAATCATAATTATAATATCTAACCAAAAGAAAAACATAAATTAGACAACAAAGAAAAAGTGTACAAGATGAAATCTAAAAGATTAGTGGTAACCCAAGTCCCACATCGTGATTAGCATTTTGTTGTCCTCTTGTCTTGTTGGACAATCCCTTCATTCCCTGCCAGCATCATGTACTTATCCCTCCTTGTGAGTGTGGTGCACTCAAATCCCAAAGCATCGGCTAACTGTTTCTGTATAAAGTTTGCGACTTCACAGCTTGATCTTCCACCAGCACATGTAAGTTCTCTGGGAAGTTTTCCAAGAACCTGAATGTAACAGCTAGGCCTTGGATTCATGAAAAAGAAAATAGGGTCCAAGCATTTCAACCCGCTTGCAGTGGTCCCATAGAACATGCTCACATGAGTATTGATAGCAACAGGCACAATCTCATCAGCCAATTCTGCAAAAAGTGAGCTGAACCTCAGTAAATATGGTTCCCTACAAGTTGTTCCTTCAGGACACACCACCAAATCCCCTTCTCTCAGAAGCCTTTGCATTGTTTCACCATCTTTTTTTCTGTCCCTTGTTAGTCTCACTGTCCTTATAGGGGCTATCAACTCAGACACCTTACTCAAGCTGTATGTCACTGCAGTCAAAGGCTTTGCCAAACATGTGCTTAGGAAAACAGGATCAAGAAGAGTCCTGTGAGTGCAAACATAGAGGACCCCTTGCTTTTGCTCTGACTTTTCAGGGAGAATCCCTTTGATTTGGAGATCTAAGCCACTCCAAACCCCTAATGACAATGCCCATCCATAAGGAAGTAGAATGCCTAGAAGGATCCTATAAATGGCCAAAAGAATTCCAAATGGAAACCACATGAACATAACCAAAGCTGCTGAGGGTGTAGGCAGGAATGCTAGTCTTCCATCATGAAATATTAAGGGCTTTGGATATTTGTCCCTTGGCATCACTGAGCTAAAGTTGCTCTTGCTCTCTTCATTGTTCACCACATATGCTTCCTGCATTGTCATGTAGCTGAAATTAGACACTATGAATGCATTGAGACAGACTTAATAAAAACGTGCCAGTGTCCACTGAATTATAATCTTTATCAAGATTATAAAAACAATTTGTGATAGTGGCTTTGGTCACAATGTAAGGAGTTTTTTGCCTTTGATGTAACGCAATCATCACAGTCCTAGCTGTATCTATAGTGACAAATAGTGATGGTGACTGCAATTCAAAACCTTGACATCAGTGCAATAGATTTACAGTATTTTGTGCCAATGAAACTTGACAGAATTTTCTTTTTAATTTAAATGGTCTTCTTCTTTGTTATGATTTGTTAGGCCCTAAAGAGCGCTGAACACGCCAGAGTTAAACAGTAACTGGGGTCATTAAACAGAGGAGCATACCTCAGACTTACCTTGCAAAGGGAGAGGAAAGGATGATCATGAACAGCAGAACTTCCAACACCAATATCAGGTTTTGTATCTCCAAAATAATCCTTCAGTGCTCTGTGCTTCACAAGTAAACCAGAACCAGAAAGCAAACCACTGAAGTAGCAACCAACAGTGTGCAACTCTGTGCCTACAACAGCATCAACGCTCAAATACTCCTTAAGAAACCCTTCCACCATAACTCTAGGCACACTCGTGAAGACAACTTTAGACCCTACTGAGGCCAGAACCTCGTAAGCATGACGGTTGAGATTCTCCAAATAAAACTTGGGTAAAACCGCCCTTGATATACTATCCATGACATTTGTTCTTAGCCCAAAAAAGGTGATGAAAGTCATGACCTTAAGCCTTAGCTCATGGTTCAAAATCCACAACACAGGACAAGACAAAAGCAAGAGGAATGCTCTGAAAATGCTGCCACCTTCAAAGGCAACAAGCATGAAATAAGGAAAGAAAGAGTGGGACCTCAAAAGGACTCTATGAATGTCACAAGCCACAAGTGTCTGAGACTCTCTACTCTCAAAATCATATTTGACAACACTAGGGAAAGAGGAAGGTTGAGGGGGTGGTTTGGATGACAAATACCCGAAATGGAACCCATAACTCTTCATTTTTCTTGCTGCTCTATAGTAAGAGTTGGCAAGTAGCTGGTACAGCACCCACTCTGCAAGCCTCAGCAGCATCATTGGAAACTCCATGCTCTTTTTTCACACCGGTTGATGAAGATGTGTTTCAGAAGGAGAAAAAGAGGCAAGAACAATAAATAGAAGAAGAAGAAGAAGAAGAAGAAGAGGAAGAGTCGGAGTGTTTATGGGTGATGAAGAGCGGGTGAGCAGGAAATATTTATAGAGTCATTAAAAGGGTGCATGATGAAGTTTTGACTGTAGCATTTGGTTAACCACACTGCTGGCATTAACTTCACCTTCCCTTTTTATTTTTCTTTTTGTTGCCGTTTATAGTATTGGCTTATATCATCTTGCAAGTGCTCTCTGTACATGGTGCCAGATAATATTTAGCTTGGCTACTCCTGCCATAAATACAGTAGGTAGGTTAAAATGTTGGTGACCGCCATGGAAAGCTTTTGGTATCTCTTTGAAATCTTTCCACAAGCACACGGTGTGCCACTAATTTAAATGCCGTTGGAATGTGTGTGAATTATCTCTTTGAAAAACACCCTGTGGTCAAACAAATTTCCTTCCAAAATTTCCATTTTTTTTTCTCTTCCCACAATCCAATAGCAAGTTAGATCACCCACATCTTCGAATCATTTGACTTTCCAAAACCAATCACAGAATCATCGGTAGTCAAATTGCAATTGCTTCTCTCATTAAAAACCTGTCGTTGACTCTTAGTTCTATTATATATTATCACCACCGTTTCATTTTACGTTTCTGAAATGTTTTATTAACCGTTTGACTTTGTTATGTTATGCTCTGTACTACCTATGCATTGCATTCCCAATGCTATGAACAGTTACAGGATTTGATTTTAATTTCCCAACCACCGTTCATTTGAACTTCAACTTAAATGAAGTCATATTTATTACAGCAATGCTGTGATCGTGGTTGTAGTAGAGAAATGAGAAGCATGCACATGTGTTTGTGTGATTAGTAGAAACCATGCATGGTAGGTAAAACAGCAAAGTTACTATTGAAAATGTAATGACATGCATTTGGTACAAAAGGTTTGAAAAGCTTGTGGAACTTGTTTTTGTGTGTGAAGGTTAGAACAGCAATTCATGTCACTCTCGTTTTGTGGTTTGGTGAAGCCTCAATCATTTGATATTGCTGTTCAATGCACGTAAATTGTATGGAAAGGTTGAGAAGATTCACGTATCTATGGCTGCTTCTTCTCATTTCTGTTTTCTCTTTCTTACATCAATAACACAAGTTTCTTAACATTATTTGTATCAACATTTGCAACTCAAAGTAATTGTCTCATCCAAGTTGTCTTCTCCATTCATTTGGATAAGATCACTTACTAGCATGTTACCTAATTAGCTATTCTTTACTTTAATTTAAATATTTATAATTAATTTTAATACTTTTAATTCAATTAAAAGATAGATAATTGATTTGTAAAGTTATATGTGAAAAATAAAATACTTTTAAATATATATATATATATATATATATATATATATATATATATATAAGGATAGTATATAAATAAGAAAATATCATAAATTCAGAAATAATAAAAACAAATAACAAATTGCTTTCCCATAACATGAAAAAAAAAAATGAAGTCTGTTATTCGTCTGTAATTGTGTGACAGACAAGTTTTTTACTCAATACCTTATAAATATAAAATCAGACTAATATAATTAATAACATAATAGAAAAAGGCGAGAAAGCAAATATCATTATTTTTTTTTCAAATATAAAAAAGGAAATAACAGTAAATAGTAGATAACATATGTTATTAAAAAAAGTAAAATATTAAACATATTTATAATTTGCAAATTTAAACTAATTATAAATACTTAGATTTAAAAGAATAAGTTAATAATTAAATAGACAATTTGTGTTGTAATTATTATAATTTTTTATTACTGTGAATTTTCAACTTTAAAATTTAAAAATTGAATAAAACTTTTAGCTTTTAAATTTTGAATAATAATCGTATTTATTATAGTTTTGAAAATTGGATCAAATTAGGTGATTTGACCAGTCAAAGAACAAGTTTGGAAACAAACCAAGTCAAAAACGGTCAAACGGATGGATTAAACTTTTCAAAACGTGATTTAAAAAATCAAATTTAATTTATTCTAAAAAATATATATTTAACAAATTTATAAATTTAAATTAATTATATTTAATGGTAAAACATATATTTAGTCATATATATCAATTTCTTTCTTATTTTCCTATAATTATATATTATATTAGTTTTTCAGTTTTTGTACTTTGCAAATAAATTTATTCCATGACTATTATAATACATGCTATTTAGATTTGTATATTTATTTTGAATGTTAAAAATAGCATCAAATTATCATTTTTTGTATTATAATATTAAATTATTTAATTTTAATTTATTACAACTAATTCAACCATTAGTAACTATTGAAGAATTAAACCTTAAACTAGTTTCTCAATTTTCGATTTTAAAAACATGGGCACTTATATAGTGTGTATCATAATTGATTGCTATAAAATTCAAATATATATATATATATATATATATATATGTATGTATATATATATATGTATGTATGTATATATATATATAATATAATATTTTGTTAATTCTATATTATTTATTACTTAATTATTATTATTATTTTAATTTAAAATACAATATATAAATTAATTACTCCTGTAATATAATTAATCCTATATACAATATATATTATTATTATTATTAATATTTTGCTGGTGGTGATTCTTATTTTAATTTTTTCACAGGCTTCTTGAGCCTTTCCATTCTAACCAAAACTATCCTTATTAGTTAATCTCGTGAGGGGTTTAGCTATTTCACCATAATTTTTAATTAATTTATAAAATAACCTGTGAGACTTAGAAAATCATGAATTCCCTTCACATTCTTAGGGATAGGCTACTCTATCACGCTACTATCTTTAGCATATCAACCGCGATTCCTTCCAGTGAGATAATGTGCCCCAAATATTCAATATTTTTTTCCTTGTTGCAAATAACTGGTTAGTTCTCAACACCTTTTTCAATTATCTTCTCAACTACTATTGTACACGATAATGTCATAAAAAAAACATCAATACTCCTTATCGGGACAACATGCGAAAGACTTCATTCATGAGTGCTAGTCGTGACAACATACGAAAGACTTCATTTATGAGTGCTCCAAAGGTAAACGGTACATTCATTAATCCATATGGCATTAGATATTTCTACTGACCCTCATGAGTCCTAAACACAATTTTTGGTATATCATCCTCACTAGTGCAACGAAGAGATATAACAACGGTTGTTTTGAGTTTATGATAACAGTTGTAAAACTAAGGTATATTTAGACGAAGTAAAAAGGTTGAGACTTTTGGTCTCAGTTTAAAAACCAAAACAAAAATGTTTCGATTTTGTCTTGGTTCAAAAAACTTGAAGCAGTAAAAAAAAAAAAAAGTAGGTATATTGTCTCGTTTCTAATCCCAAAATCGAGACAATATATCATTTTGTATCTTTGTTTTTATCAGAACTATTGTCTAAAGTATGTTTTTTTAAAATTATCGTTTATGTAAACATTCCATATCAAATAAACCCAAAAATACAAACCTGCACATAAAAATAAGTATCCACAACCCATAAATACAGTCTTGCATATAACTAGTTAATGTGATTTGTGGTTTTGATAATTATGGTTATTATTTTTGAATGATTTTTTTTACTACTCTTTTAAACTCCTAATTCAGGAGAAAAATCCCAATAACCCTTTTTTGGATGAATCTGAAGTTTTGAAATTTTATGGATTGCAGATCTTAAAACCACAATAACTTTCACTATGGTTATTAGTTTTTGCATTATTATATATGAATTTGGAGTAGAAAAAAGGTTTAATGTATTTGGAAGTCCTTATTTTTGTGGATTCGTATCAATTGGATCCTCGTATTCTGAAAGTTCTCAATTGGGTCCCTATTTTGATAAGATTGAGTCAATAATGCCCTTGCCGTTAATTGGTTGTGAACGACGTTAACTTTCTTGCAATGTGACATACTGAGGTGTCCTTTAATTACCACGTGGCACAGGTTGACCAACCAGAACATACCACCTCACGCCTCCTACCACGTCATCTATGATTTCTCCACATAAACCTTAATTTCCAAACCCTAGCTATTATGCGCCGCCGCCGCCATCCTCGCCGGCAGCCGTCTCGCTGTGAACCTCCATGGTCATCGCAAGTCCTCTGTCACTCTCCTCCTTCGTCAATCGCAACCAACCTACAGAAGATCAAACCACAGAACCCAGAATCAGAAGCCACCGTTGTCCGCCACTTCGCCAGCCACGAGCAACCTCTGAAAAACGTGAAAACGATAACGCACAAATCGCAACAATTAAACCCCAAATTGTGAACCTCCTTCAATTCCTTCATCTCTACGCCGTTGATGAAGCTAACCTGTAAACAAAACAATCAAACCCCAAATCCCAAAATCCCAAAATCGAGCAAGCAGAGAACGTGAAATCTTCCTATCGCATCCACACTAGTAGTGAGAGGCCATTAACCCAAATTCTCACTTCGAACCCTAACCCCATTCTCTTCATCTTTAGACTGCGTTTCCGGTTTCCATGGCGTTACTTTCCGCCTCGCTTCTCAATTTCTCCGAACCCACTTATGGGTCCCGGTCAATTGCGGGAAAGACGCCAACTTAACCCTCACCGTGTTTTCCAAGGACCTCGATTTCATCACCATTCACCTCAAGATCTATCTCCACCTCGACGTGGTCGTCATGATTCTCCTTCTCAAGATGTTTTACATGGATCTGTAGTGTGAGACCTTTCACCCCCAAGGAAAGTTCAGAAGAATGTTGAAAGACAGGGTTCATCCGGTATTTCAGTTAAAGTTGGTTCACATCCATCTTTGGATCCTAACCTATCTCTACCAAGGAAAAATACTAAGGATTCGTCAAAGCCAGCTAGTAAAACAGGTCAAATTTCTGGTAAGGATATAAGCGACGAGATTGAAAAAAGGAAGAAATGATATGTTAGGTAATTGTTCACTTGTTTTAATCTTGCAATTCTCCTTTCATATAATTGAAACCCTTCTTTCAGTTATACAAATATAAATGCTCGTTGCTCCCTCTGTCTTTCTATGGAAGTTTTGGTGTCAGTTGCTTCACATTGCTCCATAGCATTAATAACTATGTTTTGTGCAGATTTAACCAGATGGACCACTGCCAGCCAGCGAAGATCGCACCACCAACATTAATCGGAACAACAAGATCTACGGCTGTAATTGACTCTGATTTGGGATCCCGCCATGGAAGCACTACCAGCAGTGAAACTTGGAATGGTTAGGCAACGATAGTTAAATCACACAAAATAGGGTTCCACGTAACTAGACTTGACTGTGCCACGTGTTGAACAACTAATTTGAGTATATATATACGTAGATATACATACATGTATGTAAATGTGTAATATATATATATATATATATATACTTATACGTAAATTTAAAGCGCATTCATATATAGTTTCGTTTCATTCTTCTCAATCATTTATTCAAAAGCAAACTATACACTCTTTTCATCGCGTCGAGTAAGTTTCATTTCTTCTTTCTTCTATGTTATGTTATAAGTTTCATTTCTTCTCTCTTCTAAGTGACTGTAATTTCAGTAACACGGCAGAAGCAAGTGCAAATCGGAATATGGCAAAATTAGAAAATTCAAAATTTATGCAGAAAGCATGTAGCGTAATATATTAAAGTTTGAAATTTTCAAAAAGATAGAAACTGATTTACCGCGTTTAGGTAATTTGTGCATTGTAATCGCTACCTGAAACAAAACTCTTGAGAAGCTAATTGGAATTAAAATTTTGGGATTGAAAATTATAAAAACAAAAATGGTCCAATCTGTCAGAGGAACTAAAATCAAATTTTACATATTTTAAAAGTGCAACACGTATTATCCATTAAATAATTTAAATTGAATAAAAATCTATCTGTCCTTAAAATATCACTCCCTGTGTTAAGATTAATTAAACTATACTAGTAATCTTAAAAATAGTAAAAATCATGTTACATGATTCCTTAAATCATGAAAAAAATTCAAATTAGTTTCTTCTGAAAAATTATCAGTTTACTTTAGTTGAAATATTTATTACTAGCTTTTTTACTAATTGAGTGCGAAAAACTCATCCTAAAATGTATTATATATCATCTTCTTCATTATGAGCAGCTAATTTGAATATCTGATAATTTTTACCTGAGTAAAAAAATGTTTACTTTCTGAGATTTAGTTTGAATTTCGTTTATAAACATATTTTTAACTGTCATTTTTTCCTTTTTAATATTTCATTTGTTCTCTAATTTGGCCACAACTATAGGTTATTGGTATATATGATAGCCTTAATGAATATCTGAAGGTTGTAGATGCTTAATATCGTAAGTTCAAGTTAGTGAGTCCAATCAGATTATTATTAGTTTTCTATGTATTATTTGGAAAACCAAGTCAAAAAAGTTTATTTTACGACTATCTTTCTTTCTTTTTTGAATTATAAAAACATATTAAATATATTTTTGTTATTTAATTTTTGAAAAAAATTAAAATTAAATATTTTTTGAAACTTGATTCAATTTAATATTTAAATTTAAAAATGTGTGAATTTAATTTTTTATCTAAATTTTATTAAATTTAGTTGACATTTTAAAATGATTAAATTCACGTTTACTTTTAAAATGATCTAAAATTAAAAAATAATAATTTAATTTTTAGTAAAAGATAATAGATTAAAAAACATATTTAACCTATACAAATATAATTTTACAAAAAATATGTAATTATATTGTGTCGTAAAGATGTAAATGAACTTGTATGGTTTAAACATTGATTTTTTTATAAATAAATGATTAAGTAACTATTTATACGTAACATAATTTAAGATATTTATTTTATGATAATAAAAAATAATAAAATCATGATTGATAGCGTTATATTATAAAATTTATCAAATAAATAATTTTTATAATTTTATTGTTATTTATTTTATAGGTAATTTTTAATTTGAAAACATAATAAAATTTTGGGTTAAATATGTTTTTAGTCCCTATACTTTTAGGCGATTTTGATTTTAGTCTATTTTCAAACTATGGTACAATTTAGTCCTTCAACTTTAGAAAACTCTGGTTTTAGTCCTTTTTACTAAATTTTTTTAACTTTATTCATTGTTTCAAACGCATTTCTCAGTTAACATTGAAGCAAAAATGTGTCAAACAGTGTAAACAATCCAAATGCTATAATGAAACCTGCTTGAAAAAATTTGGTAAAAATGACTAAAACCAGAGTTTTCTAAAGTTGAAGGACTAAATTGTACCTTAAAAATGGACTAAAACCAAAATCGCCAAAAAATATAGGGACTAAAAACATATTTAACCCTAAAATTTTTAGAAAGTCAAGACAAAAACGGTTAGATTTTATAAAAATTATATAAAGATAAAATGGGAAATATATATATATATATATATATATATATATATATATATATAATTGTGTAGATGTTTTTTTTTTTAAATTTATAGAATTTATGTTTTCTTAATTTTTAATTTTTTAAAATATTTGTATGGAAGCAGTAAAACTTTTTTTTATTATTGTTTTATAGATGAAATTTTTAAATAAAATCCAAAAAGGTAAAACAATTATAATTAAAAAAGAACATGAATTCAAATTAAATTAATTGAATCATCTTTCAATTACTTTTTTTCATTAGGTTTGCTGGCCGTTAATGACTATAACAATTAAAGTCGAATGGGCCGAATAGGAGTAGGCCCATTAGGGCCTGAGTTTCCCGCTAGATATATCTTTATCTTCCCGCCATTTCACTTGTACTACTGCATTCCTCGGTTTCCCATTTCGCAAATCCAATTCTTCTTTCCACTTCACAGTTTCGGTCGCAAAGCAAATGATCCCACAACAAGAACCCGATTTAAATCTCAATCACCTTAAGCTATATTACGGTTCGTTACTTCCCGTTTCTCTGTTTCTCTATTCTCCGTATCAAAGTATCATAATTTGTATAGGTTTGTACTGGGTTTGACTTCTCTTCAACTTTTCCTCTTCTCGTTTCCACAGGAAAGCTGTTTCCTTTTGCTGATTTATGCAGATGGGTGTCTTATGGCAACGGTAATATCGCCAAATGTTTGTTTCTAAAGAGTTACATTCTTAGTTCTAATGTGTTTGTAGTCCAACCAATAAATTGATATCCGTCTCTAAAATAATCATATCAGTTTCTTTTCCTTGTTTATAGAAATATGCTAGACTTTGTTGTTCTTGTTCTTTTCTGAAATCCGTTTCTTTTTGTAATTTTTATAAATGGACAAAGTGAACATCTCCTAATTTAGTGACTTAGGACACAATTAACTTTGCTTTTAATTTAGATTTTACATTTTTGTGGGGATTGTTTGTAGATGCGAAGCACCCTGGTTGTGATCAATCCTATATGGGACGGAGAGAGTTTTCCTTCACTCTGGTGGATGATATTTATCTGCGTTTCCAATCTTTCAACAATGCACATGAGCTCGAAAATTCAGTCAAAGAGAAGTCCCCTGTTAAGATAGACATTGGGCCTGTCTACTCTGTTGATGTAATGTGCCCTCCTTCTCCAAACCCTCACTAGCTTGACTCCATTGTTAGGCAACAAATTCTTATAATTCATGCAGGAATTACAATGGTGTTTTTTTCTTCGTCAATCCTTTTGTGATAATAAGCTGTAGCTTTTATTCACTCACGTATTCTGCTGTGTTTTGTTTGGTTCAGCCTGCAAAAAGGTATGCCTATGCGCAGAGTGAAAATAACGTCTTTGCCCCAGTTGAGAGGGAGTTGATTTTCGATATAGTAAGATTTTTTCTCAGTCTCCTAGTGAAGCCTTTAGCTATCATGGCCTTCTTCACGTTTGAAACCCTTTTTTTGGGCCTCTGTAGGATATGACAGACTATGATGATGTTAGATACTGCTGCTCAGGGGCTGACGTTTGTTTGGTTTGCTGGCCGTTAATGACTATAGCAATCAAAGTGATTGATACTGCCTTGAGAGGTACTAGTATGCATCTTATATCATACTAGAGAGACTGCAAATTTGCCATGTATATTCATTGCATTGAAATAATTAGATAGCAGAACATATCTTAACATACAAAGACCATGGAATGGGTGTAAATCACCAGGTGGAAATCCTATCAGATAACAAAAGTTTGCCTCATAATCACCAGGTGATTTTACTTACTGGAGTGGTCATCCCTAAGCATAATAGTTTTTTTTTTTTTTTTTTTTTTGCCGAAGCAGGAAGAGACATGATTTCTACTTGAAAATTTATGAGAGTGGCTATAGTCTAGGCTGTGTCTTGAACATTTCATTATTTCAACATCTTAATTACCTGACATCTTTATTGCTGGGGAATTTATGACTTCGACAAGGCCTCATATACCTTGTTAGAGGAATCTCGGTGCTTAAGTGAGTCACTCCGCGATATTTCGTATTATTGGATGTTAATCACATTGATTGCATGTTTTGAGGTTCATTAAGCATCTCTTTTGTATTTGTTCTCATGCCACTTCTGATCTTTCATTGTGCTAATCTTCGTATCAAAGATTGCGATTTTCTTTTCCTAGCTCTTTTTTCCTTTGGGTTCAGACTTTCTTCGTTATAAGAAAGTAGTCAAAATACTCCGAGGGATATAGAATATCCAACATGCATTAAATTTATATACACTAGCTTTGCATGCTGCAACTTTGAGCCTACTTAGTTATTGTACAAATCAAGTGGGCGTTATTTGGGAGGATGTGTTTTATTAGTAACTTTTGTTGACTTTTGCTTTGGGGCTACTGTTTCAGATGACTTTGGCTTCAAGCACGTTCTCTGGGTATACAGTGGACGAAGAGGTGTTCATTGCTGGGTCTGTGATGGGAAGGCAAGAAGGTGAGGCACTAAACAATCAAAAGTTATCCTTTGTCTACTTGTGACCGTACACAGTCATAAATTCAACCACCACCTTTTCTCATACAGGTTGTCTAATGAGCAGAGAGGTGCTATTGCTGACTATTTTCGTGTCTACAAGGTAAAGTATTCTGATGGCAAGTGGGTTTCGAATACATGTGGAAGTGTTTGTTGATTTCATATATGCTGTCCAGGGCAATGAAAATAGTCATAAGAAGGTTTCTTTGACGGGTGCTGCCCTTCATCCTTTCTTGGCGTAAGTTTTAATACGAATGATTAACTTTTCGAACCAGATCTCTTATTTCGTATCTTAACCTGTATTTTATTATTCCAGGACATCATACACTAACGTTCTCAAAGACTATTTCGAGAAAAATCTGCTTACCGGACAAAATTTACTTGCTACTGAGGAGAGATATGAGAAAATTCTAAGCATGATTCCTGATGAATGTACCTTTTTTTCCTGTTCTTCCTTTATATGAACCTTGTTACTTTATTTCCTGCTACTATCTTAGGCGGTTTACCTTTTGCAGCTATTGCTTCTGAACTTCGGGGGAGATGGCACGATAGTAGGCGGTCTTCTGGTGCAAAAGAAGACATCAATGTTGTTCGATGGGAACAACTCAAACAGTTGCTGCAATCTGGAAAACATAAGGTGTGTAAGCTTCCTTTTAAGAAATGCAGTCTGCTCTCTTAAATATTTGTACGAACATTTTAAAAGTCGAAAGAGCATGGAACTCTCGAGCAATATTGGTCTTGAAATTCTTGCTGTAAATTGTATACAATGATGCGGATTTTTATGGAACAAGCATGATTTATTGTTTCCATTTATTATTAATGTTTCCCTAATACTTTTTGAAGGCGCAAGGGCTGCGCCGGTGTGTTGAAGAGATTGTGTTCTCCTTTACATATCCGAGGCTTGATATGGAGGTTTGTCGATCGACTGCTTCCCTTTTTCCCATATCCCCCTTTTCTTTTTATCTTTTCTAATAGTACCTGTTACTATCTAAGGTAGGGGTAATAATAAGGGTCAGAAAGTATATGAGTAGAGAGAATATTTAGTATAAGTTAGTTAGAGTAAATAAATATA
Organism: Vigna reflexopilosa; assembly: GCA_027742785.1. Taxonomy (NCBI): domain Eukaryota; kingdom Viridiplantae; phylum Streptophyta; class Magnoliopsida; order Fabales; family Fabaceae; genus Vigna; species Vigna reflexopilosa. The sequence goes on along the minus strand of CM050921.1, from coordinate 2,258,850 downwards.
GTATAAGTTAATTAGAGTAAATAAATATATATTTAGGGAAATATTCAATATAAAATAGTTATAATTAAGGATATATGCTAGGATAATATACGGAGAGATATTTATATTAAATATAGGGATATTTATATTAAATATTGAATATTAAATATAGGAATATTTATATTAAATATTAAATATAGGAATATTTATATTAAATATTGAATATTAAATATAGGGATATTTATATTAAATGCAGATATATTCTAGAGGAATATTTAATAAGAGATGGGCGGGAAATAATTAATATAAATAAGGTTAGAGTCTAGGGTTAAAGGGAGGCTTTTGATTATTGAGTTTTGTGACAGACATTATTGTCTTGTGAGGGAGGTTATGCTCTCAAAGTAATTGAAGGAGGTTATGCTCCCAATTATTGTTTATCCTTGTTTATTCAGATATTACCATCAATAAAAGAGATTCATTCATCCAATATCATTCGTTTATTGTTCTGTTACGTGTGAGAGAGTGTGAAAGGTTGTATTTGGTTAGTTTACGTACTCAGGTACGTAACAATTGGTCCGACCTGCCGGATCGTCAAGGGAGGAAACTGCCGGATCGTCAAGGGAAGAAACTGTGGGATCCTAATAGAGACGAGTGAAAGACATCATGGAGGGAAGAATAAATGCAGTTGAAGGGAAACTGGAGAGCATGGAGCAGAGACTAAAGAACATGGAGTTCTCCCTAAGGAGGTTGAAGGCAGAGTTGAGTGGAATACGCCATGAAGTCCAAGCTCCAAATGGGAAGGGACTGCTGGAACCGAACGATAGTGGACTAACGGATCCGAACGTGAGCGAACTGCTAGAACCGAACGATAGCAGACTGCTGGATCCGAACGTGAAAGAACGAACGGAACCTATAGAGAGAGGACTTACCGAGCCGAACGGGAGGAGACGGCCAGAACCGAGCGTGAGAAAACTACCTGAACCAAACGGTCTAGTATTGGAAGGAAGAATGAAGGCTTTGGAAGGAAGGGCAAATGGAAGAATCAATACCCTGGAGAGAACAATGGAGTCTGTGAAGAGATGGGCCGACAAAAAGAACAGGGGGCTTGCAGCGTTTGGTACACTGGCAAAAGGAAGAGAGCGACGTGAAGTACTGAAAGACATTGAAAACCATTCCCTCAGGGCTTATGATTTAGGAGAAGTGGTAACCAAAATGTTGCACGAAGAATGGAAGACATTAGAGAAGGTTTTACCACCACCCGAACCTCCAGACATGAATTGATGAGGAGCCATGAGATCCAGCTCCCCGTTTCCAACCTTGAGGACAAGGTTGTTTTACAGCGGGGTGTAATGTTACGATCTAAGGTAGGGGTAATAATAAGGGTTAGAAAGTATATGAGTAGAGAGAATATTTAGTATAAGTTAGTTAGAGTAAATAAATATAGTATAAGTTAATTAGAGTAAATAAATATATATTTAGGGAAATATTCAATATAAGATAGTTATAATTAAGGATATATGCTAGGATAATATACGGAGAGATATTTATATTAAATATAGGGATATTTATATTAAATATTGAATATTAAATATAGGAATATTTATATTAAATATTAAATATAGGAATATTTATATTAAATATTGAATATTAAATATAGGGATATTTATATTAAATGCAGATATATTCTAGAGGAATATTTAATAAGAGATGGGCGGGAAATAATTAATATAAATAAGGTTAGAGTCTAGGGTTAAAGGGAGGCTTTTGATTATTGAGTTTTGTGACAGACATTATTGTCTTGTGAGGGAGGTTATGCTCTCAAAGTAATTGAAGGAGGTTATGCTCCCAATTATTGTTTATCCTTGTTTATTCAGATATTATCATCAATAAAAGAGATTCATTCATCCAATATCATTCGTTTATTGTTCTGTTACGTGTGAGAGAGTGTGAAAGGTTGTATTTGACTAGTTTACGTACTCAGGTACGTAACAGTACCGTTTCTGTAGTCGAAGTGCCCAGCAATGTCTATGTATTACCACTAACAACTTTTGGCTAATTTTAAGTTCAGGTTGTTCATTAAGACTGTTTATGTTATAGGTTTCTAAACATATGAATCATTTGCTCAAGGCACCATTCTGTGTACATCCTAAAACAGGTCAGTGTCTAATATGTTTTATGCACAATTTTTATTGACAATAAACTGAATTTTTTATTTGAGGCTTGGGATTTTCACCGATGGCATTATAATCATATGGTTTTGCCTTCTGATTTTTAAAGAGAAAAGTTGAACTATAAAGCTCTCTCCCGGTATAAATTGTTTGATCGAATTCACTTTGATTGTTTAGCATTACATGGTATTCTTCTTTGTTGTAGGTCGTGTTTGTGTCCCAATTGATCCAAATCGGTGCGACGAATTTGATCCTACTACAGTACCCACCCTTTCACAGGTAAACTTATTCTGCAATGACAATTTTCTCACCTGCATTCAAGGGAGGGGGAAACCTTCCACTGGTTCAGTTATTTGCGTATTTTTCATGAGGGAAGTTCCTATTTATTACTTGACAGTATTTGGGACATGCATAGTGAAACTCGCTCCCTTTTCCAACACATTTTCATGTGGAAAAAAGAAATATTACCTTTTGACATGGCTAAAGTGGGGGTATAAAGTATATGCCTGTATTTCACCATTGCATTTGCAGTTTTGTACCATAATTTTTTTTTTCTGAACACTTTTTGTGTCTGAATCTTGCTTAATATTGAGTTGTATGTGACGTTGCAGCTGATAGAAGAGCTTAATTACGAAGGCTCAAGATCTGATGTTGATGGTGGTAAGTTAATTACACTCGAACTATCAAAATTTCCTTTTGTAAAATCTTCACATTGTCGTCACAGTGTGTCTTGGACTCTTCGAGTTCAGGTTATGTACATTAATATGCTCCCTCTAATGCTAATTGCAACCTGGATTCCAGTACAATTGAAAGTGGTTTAATACCTTGTTTGATAGCAGAATTGAATAGAACTTCGCTTGGACATGCCATTACGCTCTTCAGATCGTCATTCTTACAGCCTTTACTAAAAGTCTGCAAGGTATATTTTTACCACTGCACCGAACTGCATTAAGTTAACCTCAATGCCATTATTATTAACCATTTGGAATAATATATTTGAAAGGAAGTAAACGGTGACTCATTTTCTGTTTATTTATACGTATTTTATGTGGCATTACAACTCAAATTCATCAAAACATTTGTGTTGATGCTGTTTATCTTACTAACTTGATACCGTATTATTACAGATTCAGCATTCAATTATTCCTAGCATAACTGTTTTAAATAATGAATACTGCAGGAAGAGATAGAAAATTCGTATAACGTAAAATTGCAGCAGTCAAAGAATTCCCTTGGTTGGTAAAGCCACCTATGCTTCATATTGGTTAGATAGAGCTGTCTCGAGGTCACATTAATGGACACAATCAAAAGATGGAATGTTCATGGTACTGTTGAATTATAAAGAAGCATTTTAACTCTTGTATTTTAATACAACTGCAACCGTTCTGGTGAGAGAAAGGCAATTAATTTGAACCTTTCCATTCATCCACTGTATAAAATTTTGGATGGCCCGTGTTACGTAAAAGATATTTCTGCCAGTAAATGGAAATTAGCAGTAATTTTAATGTAGCGTCTTGTGAAGGATTACAAGTGATTTATTATATAGTTTCCCAGGTATTGAATTATGAAGGAAAAAATCATTAGCATGATCAAAACACTTCTGTACGGGTGAGTGACACTGATTATCTTTCCAGAAATTCTGGTACATGACCATGCAAGGTGTTGCCATGACATCCCACTAAAAAATGATTGTAATTACTCACTGTGCTGAATTTGCTAGATTGTTCCACATTACGTAGCAATTAAGGGAAAAAGTCGGCAGATGGTAATGTATCTCAGACATTTTACAATGATAGTTTTTCTTACAATTATTGCACAGAAATTGAAAGTTATGGTTTCATACAGCAATGTGTTGTACAATTCTAATTGACAGTCTCTGTTATTATGAATGCAACTTGATAATATATTTAAAGGAAACTTTACCTGGTTATGAATTTTTACACAGGTCCAAACTACAATTTTTTTCAGTTGTGAATGGCCACTAAACCGGTGTTTAGGTGTAGGTAATTAGTGAGAAGGGTTGTTCAATCATGATATGAGATTTGAATGCAGAATATGGAAAGGGTGAAACATGGTAAGAATCCTTAAACTTACGTGAAGTTTGATAGATGAATAAGAAAAGAAAAACAGAAGATGGAAATAAGATAGATATCCTTTGCAATAGAGAGATAGCAAGCACGGGTAGGTAGGTGCAATGCAACCGACAGTGAGAAGGTCCCACATCTGCTCTGCTCCTGATAGAATATTCTTGCTGCCTATTTATACCTCTACGTGTATTCTTCTACTAAAATACGCCTACCCGTATTTAGACACCAAACTTAGGGAAGGCCAAATACGTAAATCACAATTCTAACCCACCTTTGTTGAGATTAATGTTTTTGGTGTACCAATGATTTTTTATATAATCTAATATTTTATAGTTTATTATAATCAATTTTACTAAACAGCTGCTTCAAATTAGAAACTAATGAAATAATTTAAATATTAATTAATATGGAATGAACTATAAATAACTTAGAAAATTATAAAACTTACAAAATTAAAAGTAATAACGTATCGGGATGCCATTGTTCCACGTCACATTCTTTTCTTTCTCCGTTTCCTTAAATAAATGTGAATAAACTAATGTTCTGTTGAGTCAATATCTTATTGGCTAATAGAAGATTTTTTTGTCACTATATATATTGATTGTTTATTTTATTATAACATTATTATTGAAGAAAATCCAAGGAAGTTTACTTTTAAAAAATATAATGTATTTATTATAAAGGATTTTTAAATCCAAATCTCGAATTTACAAAATCTGGTTCCTTGTTGTCTGCATTAAAAAACGCAACCTGGATTTATTAATACTATTTTACTGTTGTTGTTACGTCACTTTGCATAACCTTCAATCCATTTAACCTGAATTATTATATTATTGTTTTCTTTCTTGTTTTTTTGGAGGCAATGTTGTCAAGAATGCGTTTTCAGTGCAGATAAAATGTCCATTTTGGAGGTTATGGACAACCTTTCATGCAACCTAACACCCAGGTTAGTAGATTCCTGTGATGTCTTTTGTTACATTTTTGTTTTAATTTAAAATGCCAATAATCTGCAACACTATATTTCTAGAATGATAATAAGACTTTTTGAATTAAAATAATTATAGTTTTATGAGACCATATGTTGATGCATGACTCATGAATCCATATAGCGTGAGCGTGAAATATGCCTTACACGTGTCATGTAAGCATGCTCATGCTGTTCCCCACTTTAATATTGCTAAAATTTACACTAAATTAAAGTAAGAGAAAAAACTATTGTATTCCATCACTAAATTTACTTCTAATAGCAAAGTGGGAAACTATTGAATGTTTTATTTTTATAACTAAGATTATACATGCTATGTAGAAAGATATATAATTTACACATATAAATGTAAACTTTTATTATTTCCAAATGGTATATTTTAATTTCAAAGATGAATTATTCGTATTTATTTTCAATACGTATTTTAAATATGGAATGTGATCCTTTGGGAAATTAAAACACGACAAGTTTTAATATATCAAAACTAAATATATATTTTTTCAATTCTAAGACAATTAAGAACAGATATAAACCTTAATTTCCAAAGTATTTATTAAATTATGCTAAATTGAAAAATTCATTTTCAAAGATATTACACTAACGAGAACTCGAAGATGATATTGATACACACTGATGAAAATTAAGAAGTTGATTTATCGAATAGTAAATGTCTGAATTTGCAGTGGAAATATCATTGTTTTGATTTTGAAAACGATTTACTCTGTCTCTGTTGAATGTGTTGCTAAATCCTGTGGTTAATTAGAATGTCTGGTATTGTTGTGGAAGTAAAGTGAGTGTAAAGTAAAAGAAAGGTTAAAGTTTATAGGAATATATTAATTAATTGCTAAATGTGCTTTTGTGATGCACAACTTTAATAGAAAAAAAAGGTTAAAGTTAATTAATGTATAAGATAACATTTTGATGTGATTTTTTATTATGTTCGATGAATGTCTTGGGATCTGTCTAAAGCAAGTCTCATCCATATTTCACATGATTTATTCAGAGGTTATATATATCTTTTGAATAAAAGAAAATTAATTTTAATTTTTTTAATTGAATGACTAATTAATCTTAAATACCTAATTCTAAGTAAAAACTAGATTGAGGATACCAATCCAAAACCTCTCATATATTTAAAATAATTTTATTTTTAATTAGACCTAATTCACATATACTTGGAATGGATTAATAGAGTTGAATTTTAATTATATATTTTTGTGAGATTATTAATGTCGTGGGTATTATTAACTATTTGGGGTCACTTTTAATATTATTAGTGTGATCTTATTTTGACGTTTGTAGCTAATGATAGCATGCTAGTATATGGCTAGACATATGTTTGTAATTTTTTTTCTTATGGAAATAAATGATAAATATAATGTTACACTAACATGCTAAATCAACGAGATACTTTCCCTAATTATAAAGAATATCACTATATTTGTTATGATGATTATTTCTTAATATTTTTATTATATGTACTTTTACTTTTAACATCATATCATTTTTAATCTTGGTTTAAGAATGGTTATTATTTGTTCCACGTGATTTTACATTAATAAATTAGTAAAATGGTAAACTTGAATCTTAAAATTGTATACAGATTTTAATCTAGTTTTGGAATTTTAATAAATTAAAATAAAGTCTCTAAAAATAATTTTAATTATTTATACGTGTCCCTTATTTCAGATAGATTCTTACACGTTATCACTAAAATGAAATTTAGTTTATATACATTATTATTAAAATGCAATTCAGTTCATATATTTAAGAATTAAATTATATTTTAATAGTAATAATAATAATAAGTAGAATATGTTTAAAATGAAAGATAAATGTAGAAGAAAAAAATATTTTGGAGACGTTTTATTTATTTATAAATATTTAAGGGTTATTTGGAAAAAAGATATACATTTTGAATTGTAAATTGTGAAAAATATCAAAAGAAACTAAAAACATGTAAATAAAAAAAGTATATTATATTTTTGAAAATGAAAATTGTGAGATCAATATTTTGGAAGGTGACACGTGTTTGGCACATTCCCTATGCCATGTAAGTTGGAGAGGAGACAGACAGGTAATTCCAGAACAGTATCTGCCATCTTACTTCGTAACCAGGTTTTAGGAACCTAAATTTACGAAAACACCCTCCAGAGTCTCTCTAAATACCAAATACGCCACTTGGGTATAATAAGAATCCATACCATATCCGTATCTCAGAAGCGAATGCGAAGCAGAGAGAGAGAGAGAGAGAGAGAGAGAAGAGCCACCCTCTCATACAACTCAACAAACAACTCATTCCAACAACGAAGCCTTTCAAAATTTTCACTCTTTCTCCTTGTGTCGGTGTACTCCTCTTCCGGGCCACTCGTTTTAGCTTCCTCAAACGCGCTTTTGGTTGAAGAAGCTCCTCTGGGATCTGAGTGTGGGGTGAGAGAGAGATGGGTGAGTTTTGTCTCTGAGTTAGATCTACGTCGCTTCATGTGCCAGTTTGGTGTTGGGATTGGAGGTGGGGTTGTATTTGGATTCTGTGTGGGTTGAAGGAGCTGGGGTAGGGGGGGTAAATGTGCTTGGGTTTTGTTTTATGTCAAAATTGAACCTTACCTTTCTATGTCTTTCCTATTGGTGGCTTAATTTGTAGTGGCTCTTGTCTCAGAATGCAGCAAGATCACAGAAAAAAGGTGGATTTGTTGTTTGTTTTCTTCATTATGCTTTACTCTTATTAGTTGCTTCACTAAAAATATTGCTTTTTTCAAGTCTTTCTCTGTCCCTGAATGAATGATGAGGGTGCCCTTTTTGTATCTAAGCAGAGTAATGAATGATAAAATTAAAATTTTGTCTCCTTCTGTGTTGGTGGGTTACTTCTCAGAATTTTAGATTACTTAAGTCTAGGCGTGGAAGCGAGGCTCTGCCAAGTTTCTTCCATGGGGCCTTCTTATGATGTTAGTTAGCTCTCTTATATAATTTCTCTCCCCCACGTGACGTTTGGTTGACAAGGTCTTTATTTTTTTCACCATTTCTGCAGTGCTCTAATATGTTCAGGAATTTTGCGTGGTTCTTCTTTTTACTTGCTAGATTGCATTCCTGGGGTTGATCTTCCATCTCAATCAACCCACCCTTTTGCTTTTCTTTGTTTCTACGTCTTCTGAGATGTGTTTCGCACGTGTTAGGTGCATTGTACGAGATTGACTCTCCCAAATAAACGTTGGTAAATGACAACAAATGGTGAATTGTGGAAGAGAAAAGTTATAGTCTAAGAATTGTGAGGTGTTTATGGTTTTAAGCGTTATATTTTCTCCTTTTGGCTGGAACAAGCTGGGGACGGGGAGTGACGCTGTTTATGGTGATAATGTGTTTCTTTGTTTATTGTTTGTTATTTTGCTTGTGTTAGTCTAATCTACGTTGCTGACATGACCAAATTACTGTAAATATAGTTTCCAATCCGAGTCTATGATTCTTCAATACCGAGTTAGTTCCATAATGTAAATTATATGGCACACGCAATTTTGTTTGTTTAATGTGTATTGAACTTATGGATGGATCATGGATTCTGAGATATAGCAAAGAATGTTTATTTATTATTTTAATTTCAATTTTATCTACTTTGAAAACTTATTTCCAATTTGTTGCTTTAGCTTGATTTATTAACGTTTGTAGATGACCAAATTTGGACATGCCTGATTTTCCTATGTGGATTACTTTTATATCTTTGCAACAGGGTTCAATGGAGATGGAATTTTTCTCCGATTATGGCGATGCCAACAGGTACAAAATTCAAGAAGTCATTGGGAAAGGCAGTTATGGTGTTGTTTGTTCAGCTATAGACACTCATACTGGCGAGAAAGTAGCAATTAAAAAGATACATGATATCTTCGAGCATGTATCTGATACTGCACGTATTCTCCGTGAGATAAAGTTGCTTAGACTTCTTCGACATCCTGATATTGTTGAAATTAAGCATGTTATGTTGCCACCTTCGAGGAGGGACTTTAAGGATATTTATGTCGTTTTTGAGCTAATGGAGTCTGATCTGCATCAAGTCATTAAAGCCAATGATGACTTAACAAAAGAGCACTATCAATTTTTTCTGTACCAGTTGCTTCGAGCACTGAAGTATATTCACACTGGTATTTTTCAATATCTGATACTCACTTGTTTATCAATATCTTATTAGAATGCACATTGTGTTGCTAATAATAGCTATACCTTGTTTTCAGCACTTGAATGAAATGTGACTGAAATTGCATCATTCCTTTGCATTTCTCTTTACACAGATGTCAGCATTATGTATATCAGTTTTTTTTCTTCTAACTATTGCTGTTGACTTTTTTTTTTCACCTCGTGGCTGGATTTCCTTAAACTTATGTGGTTTGACCAAAATGTTTTACTTGTTCATTTTCCTTTTTTTCATATATTTTACTGTGTATTAATCAACTTAATTTTGCTGACTTCAATACCAGTATTAATGCTCATTTAATATTTGTCAACACATTGCAGCAAATGTCTATCATCGAGACTTGAAGCCAAAGAATATATTAGCCAATGCAAACTGTAAACTTAAAATATGTGATTTTGGCTTAGCTAGAGTTTCTTTTAGTGACACGCCAACAACTGTATTTTGGACGGTATTCCATCATAAAATTTCCTTTTTGTTTCACACCCATTTTACAGCTTTGCTAGATAACAGATGGCTGATGTTTTTCTTCCTTACGTAATATATTATTTCTATAGGATTATGTTGCTACAAGGTGGTATAGAGCACCGGAGCTCTGTGGATCCTTTTACTCAAGGGTATGACTTTTTCAAGATTCTTTTGTATATCATATAAAAGAAGAGAACCAAATTCTGCATAGTCTTGAATCTCCATACCCTAATTCATGCTCAATAGTTTTGTGTAGAAATTTCATATCAACACATGATACATGCTTTCTGTTATGTTCTTTCCCCTCAATAGCTAAAAGTAAGACCCAAGACCAATCTGTTATTTATTATTAATTATTAATCCACTGGTTTCTAGTTTCTGTTAGTTTTGTGTCTTCTGGTGGGTTAACGCTAAGGTATTGAATGCAGTATACTCCAGCAATTGATATTTGGAGTATAGGTTGCATCTTTGCTGAAGTATTGATAGGAAAGCCTCTTTTTCCTGGAAAAAATGTCGTGCATCAGTTGGATCTGATGACAGATCTGCTTGGTACGCCCTCGCTTGATACGATATCCCGGGTAATTGTTTTTCTCTGTAGAGGGAAACTGTCAGCATGTGCATAACTTCATTTTACTAACATCATTCTTTTGGTGACAATTTTGAATCTGTGTTGAATGCAGGTACGCAATGATAAGGCACGGAGATACCTGACTAGTATGAGGAAAAAACAGCCTATACCATTTGCACAAAAATTTCCTAATGCAGATCCTTTAGCCCTACGACTACTTGAAAAGTTACTCGCCTTTGATCCAAAAGACCGGCCAACTGCTGAAGAGGTTTGTTATATTGTTCTCTATGCTTTGTTTGTGTGTGTTGAAAAATTATTCTAGTTACATAAGTAAGTGTTTCTAGAGCTTATGCTTTTTCTTTTGGAGTTTGGACAAATAGAAATGTGTAATCAATCACACAGCAGTTACATTGTGTGCAATAATTTGTGATTTTCTTGCTCAAGAATTTTGAAGGATTTGGCATTTTCAGGCATTAGCTGATCCTTACTTCAAGGGACTTGCGAAAGTTGAGAGGGAGCCATCATGCCAGCCTATTACAAAAATGGAGTTTGAATTCGAAAGGAGAAGAGTCACAAAGGAAGAAATTGGAGAGTTAATTTTTCGTGAGATTCTAGAGTATCATCCTCAACTATTGAAAGACTACATAAATGGCACAGAGAGAACTAATTTTCTTTACCCAAGGTTTTTATTATTTGTTTTCGGTTCATTCTTCAACTGGTTATCTTTTTTTCCTTAATATATATATATATATATATATATATATATATATTTTTTTTTGTTCTACCCTATTATTCTTCTCCTTATCTTAATTGGTGCTTATTCTTCACAGTGCTGTTGATCAATTCAAGAAGCAATTTGCTCATCTTGAGGAAACTGGTGGCAAAAGTAGTCCAGTTCTGCCACCTGAAAGAAAACATGTATCACTTCCCAGGTAATTCGTTAATGTAGTAACTTATTGGATTTTAATTGTCATTTATTATTATCACGCGTTGGAAAAAAGTTCTTTTGATTATATTATATTTAACACAGGATTGAATATTATATGATGATTGTTGAATACACTTATGAGATGCTTAAGAAAACTATGCTATGTGCAAATAGGAACTGACACATACAGACAACTGGTTTTGACGCGATACCAGTTCTAATTTCATCTTCCATGTGCATAGATGCTATCACTGTTTAAAACTTGACTGGTCAAGGTATTAAATAATAATATAATAAATGCATAAAATATATTGAAGAAACATGATATCTTAATTTTATAAGGCTAAAAGCTAAAGGTGAAACAACATTTTATAAAAGAAGTCCAAATATAATATATCATTATTATACTTGTGTCTAAATTTCAACATTAAACAACAATGTCTATTAACAACAGTATCAATTTGACATTTATAATTAAAAAATGATGATTAATATTTGAAGCTTTTTTTTTTTTCATTTTTCTTAGAAGTAAAAAAGGTGTCTGTTAAGTATTCTTTATAGGTTCACTGGGAACTGGTTTTTGGCTTTTTCTCATTGATTTTCTTGCTCATTGACTGATTTGTCTTATGGCTGATTTAGTGGTATATTTGGACTGGACGAAAGACGGATTTACTGATTTTTCAATTAAATCGGTGAATTTGGTGTTGGTTTTAGATCATAGGGAATTACTATACATTTTTCTAAGATGCATTAATGTAAGATGTTGTTGACTATGTCGTTGATGAAGTGACGTGCACGAGTTGCAAATGCACTCAATTATTTCAAACCTGTTATTGATATTTATCTGAGCCATAATTTAGTGTCATTAATGGGGAACTTAATTAGATTACATCACACTAAATTTTTCTTGTTTGATTTCCTTATTTTCTTTTGGAATTATCGACAGGTCAACAATTATACATTCAAATACAGTACCCACAAAAGAGCAATCAAATATTGTTTCCAGCAAAATCAGGCAAACAACTGAGGAATACAGCAATAATTCTAGGGATACAGAAAATCCTGCGCCAAGGTCCATTCAGGGTCTGCAAAAATTTTCACATGGTATGTCATTGTTATTATTTATCATCGTGCTTTGTCAGGTTTATGAGCATTGTCAGTAATCAACTAGCAAACATTCTTGTTTTCAGCAAAACCTGGTAAAGTTGTTGGGCCGGTTATTCCATACGAGTATGCAAGTGTTGTCAAGGGTTCATACGAGCCCAGGACATTTATGAGAGGTTCTGTTCCTCCTTCTGAACCTACTCCCCCAACGAATCATTATCAAAGATTAACCTCTGGGAAACAAGAAAGGTCAGCAACAGAAGCTGAGAAGTGTGTATCTTTACAATCAAAACTTGCACAGCAATGTTGTGTGAATGGCCAAATAGCACCAGAAATAGCTATAAATATTGATTCCAACCCTTTTTTCATGACACGAGCAGGAGTGAACAAGATAGAGCAGGATGACCGAATAGCCATTGATACAAAGTTGCTGCAAACAAAAGCTCATCAATATGGTGGGATTAGTACAACTGCTCATAGAAAGGTTGGACCAGTACAGTATGGTATTACAAGGTTGTTCTAGAAGAATGTTGGCTTGTGAATAGTTTGGCCAGGTGGAGCAATCCTTGTCGAGCACAAGAGAAGTTTCTTTACAGTGGAGAAGTAGCAGTCTCTGGTGGTGCTTTGTGTAAGATGATTGAGTTAGTGCTACTTCCCCAGAAAGAACCAGCTTTCTCTTGTCAAACCTTGTAAACATTGGTTTCAGTTATCAATAAACTGAACAATTGAAATTGAGTTCTATCTTGTAATTCAATCCACACAACCTTTCCCTACATATTTTTCCTTTTTAAATTTCCTGCAATGCCTATTTTGCAAATTGACATAAATAAATAAATCAGACTGGTACATGTACTTGTAAAAATGATAAAATTGCTATTTGTTTTATGCGTGTTATGCTCACGGGATATAAAGGAGATTCATTGTTTAACCATAGTGGTTTAATCCCCTTTGGCCATTATAAAAACATATTCCTCACAACTTTCTTAAACAACTGGATTCCATTTAAAACATTATCAATGGCTCAAATTCCTATTGAATTTTGCTCACCTACTCATAATAACTATTCATCCTTGAAAGTAGGTTTGATGTTTGCATGATTTGCTTCTATTTTTGTTTTTTTATGTTACTAAAAGAAACAGACATGTCTTTATTTTATTGAAAGAGAAATACCCGTAACATACCCTTTTTTAAGATGTAACTCTGGGTCATATGGTTCAGATTAATATGCCAAGTGATATTAGATCAATGGTTCAGATTACTCTTCATATTTTGAATATACTTTATATGGAAAAATTTAGTTCAAATTATAGATAGGTGGTGATCCAAGTAAATTAAGTAATAATTTTTAGTCGGGAAAATGTTAAAAGAGTGTGTTTTGCTACCACTGGTTTTTATTCAAATGGAATCCCTCGAACAAATAGTCTTAGCATTTGATTGAATGCGACATCACTGTATTTCATATGGTTTTGAAAATATGAACAAACATGTGGCCACCTTTAGCCTCTTGGAGCCACATTGCCCTTCCATGTGGAGGAAGTTACTGCAGCTACCTTTTGGAAGCTCTATCTATTAGCTACCTACACAGGATAAGATTAACTTTATGTGGAGGCTAGCTTTCAGAATGTACATCCACTTATAACTCTTCCTTTTTTCCTTCTTCTTACTTCAGAATAGTTAAATCGGTAAGGGTGGAAAGTGTAATGCAAAGAATCTTGTGACTAGTTACTATCCTATCACAAAACCTGGTGGATCACTCCTGTCACAGTAATGTTGCATTGCAGCCCACATAATAGATTTGAAGATAAAAAAACAAGAAAAATTGCATGGCTCTGAATGTAAAACATTGTTGGTTGATTTACATTAATCATTCATTTAAGTGATGGATTAAAAGCATTGGACGAGAATGTCCTAGAAAATGAGATAAATTTGAATTTGAAAGACAGTTGAGATAATGCATTTGAATGATTTGGTCGCTTGTTTATTGTTTGGCATTTACTGCATATGCAACTGCAAACAAGGCGGGGCTCACCAATAAAAGTCTGAGTCAGTTCATGTGCTGACCATTAAGTTATAAACAGGTTGAGAAAATCCTCATTCCTCCCTCCCTCCATGAATATTCCTCACCAGCTGCAAGAATTTATTTTTCTTTTTCTAAACCTCATTGCTGATATTGTTGTAATAAGTTTTTCTCCACTGGTATCTTCTTTCATTCACCTACACACCCTAAAATGGATGACAAAAACTTCCCTTTTTCTTGTTACAACCTTCTGTGATGCCATGCCTGCCTAGTCACTCCTATTCACAGAATTTTCTTTAACTAAAGATGTTTAATTCACTATTTGGCTATCATCATTCACACCACAGTTAAATAAGTAAACAAAAAACAAAGAAACATCCACTAAACTAAAGCTGTACACCAAATGTATGCATTAAAGGATCACAGAAACTATTAAAATAGAATTCTGATTTTGATATAAAAATAGCAGCAAAAAAATCATGTACAAGTTTTGCTCTTAAGTTGAATGTGGTTAATATTTGTGTGGTCATGAGCTTGTAGGGGGAATAATGGAAATATGTCAATAGGTAGCCATAGAGGCCTACCATGTGAGAGTTTCGTTTGTTTGCACAGTAAGATGATTTTGAAGATAGTAATATGTCCAAAAGAAGAGTGAGGAGGATGAATAAATAACCGGGAAACAGGGTCTGTTGCAAAAGGTGAACAGAAACAAAACTCAGGTAGGATGTCCACACATGTTTTGGAGTTAGATTAGATGTATGATATTGAATCACAATAGCTCTCTCATCAATGATATACATGCCAAGGCCCTGTGTAACAATTTCATTGAAATTTCGTACAAGAAATGGTGGTACGGACCCCATTACCTTACCTCCCGGAAGCAAAAAAGAAAAATAATGAAGGATTGAAAAAATTGTGTGGCATTAAATAAAAAGAGTAGTGTAGTGTGTGAATGTGACAAGAACAGAGGGATCCGAGTGGGTCTGAGCACATGGAGTCCCATATGCCCAACACAACCAAATCTCTCATACAATCCCAATGACCCAATCCGCCGATTGGTTTCCTTCTTGGAAACACCACCACCTCCCCTCTCTGATTCTCCACCACACTCTCTCAGGGCCACACCATCCATCACTAATTACGGAACCCTCACTAAAGCTGCAACACCAATCACCACCATATTAACAAACACTCATACATACATGCATCAATCATCTTTTCTTTTCACTCTCTCCCAATCAAAATTACAATTTTTCTAAATCTTTTAATCCACCCCTACTAGTAAGTAATACCCTTTGTGTTAAAATAATCAAATGTGATTGCAAACGTTAAAAAGCTACTGCCTTCAAAATCTGTATGAATTACTTTCTCACAAACATCACCAGCTTTAAGCACCGGTCACTTTTATTTTTTTCTTTATCCTTTACTCACCATCAAATAATGATTTTCTTTTGGCTTGTACATCATATGATGACTCAATTTTTATCTGTGTTCTGACTGTCAAATTTACCATCTGGACAACTTTCTTTATGAAAAAAAAAAAAAAACTGTCATTCAAGGCAGTTGATAGCTTGCGTTCGTATTACTGATTTTTTTACAGGCATTTATTGTTATGGATGCGACATAATCAATCATTTAATAAAATACTGTAGTCATGTTCAATTAACTTGTTTATCCACAGAACCAAGTTGTCCTGAATTAGCTAAGCAGAGTGTTTGATTTCCCTGAAATGACAAGTTGTTAGTTTAATATGGGTTGGGATTGATATGATTGTAGCATTGTGCATGATTAATTTGGCCTAAAAGGGTTAGAAGGGGGTTTTGTGGGGCTCAAGGTGGGGTCACTGGAAAGAAAACACGTGGCAGTCATGCGAAGGATGGTGATGCAGATCATATGGCATATGAAAGAGAAGAGAAGAGAGTGGAGAGGCACATGGGTGGGTGTTAGGTTCAAGGAATTCATGTGAGCACATGTGCTTTCTTCCCTTTGTTTTGTGTCCTGTGGGACCATTTTTTATGCTCTCACATCTCCACTCCTCAACGGGGTTGCATTTTCAGTCACACTTGTAAACTTTATACTTTCACCTTTACCTCATTTCAATCTTACTAGCTAAGAATCCTCACTTTCCAATTCCAACACACACTTCATAGACTATTACCATCATGCATGTGTTTAACATGTTATAATCAACCATAAATATTTCATCTGTTCTATGATCCTTGGAAGAAAACAAGAACAATAAGCAATGAAAATGTAACATAATACTTAATGGTAAAAACTGAGAGCATAGATGTGAGGTTACTGCATGAAGAGGAGGTAAAAAATTGATGAGGTGGAAGAGGGTGTTGGTGTGGGGCGTGAAGGCCACCTCATTGCCCCAATCCAAAACTTGGGGGCTTCTTCTTCTTGTGTTGTGAGGCCAAAACCAGTGGGGCCAGCTTCGTTGGCATTGACATTTCTAGAGCTCAACAATAATTTAACATCTTTCTCCCTCCCACCCTCCCTTGTTTGCAGCCACCACAAGACAACCTCACCTCTCATATAACTCCCTCACACATTAATCTTTCTTCTCTTCTCCTCTCTCTCTCTCTCTCTCTCTCTCTCTCTCTCTCTCTTAACCCTCTTACACACATCACATTACTACTGCTACTGTCACCACCACTGCTACTACTTCTACATGTCATCATCCATGGAACAAGAAGATAACACCCCAAAGCACACTATCATACCCACATTCCTCAGAAAACCTTCAGACGACCAGGGCAACTCTGCCGTCTCCTCTCACAAATCTTTGCATGTTTTCCGCCACAGCAGGAGGCGGTGTAGGAAGGAACTCACTGCGAAAGAGCCTGCCAAGGAAGGTGATGAAGAGGAGGAGAAAGAAAAAGAAGAAGATGAAGATGGTGGTGACGTTGATGACAGAGAAGAGATAGAGAGGAAGATTCATGCATTGCAGAGGATTGTGCCTGGTGGGGAGTCATTAGGGGTGGACAAGCTCTTTGATGAAACTGCTGGCTATATTCTGGCCTTGCAGTACCAAGTCAAAGCCTTGAGGGCTCTCACTGGTTTCTTTGAGAAGTTGGAGAAGGAGAAGACAAAGTTTGGAGGTTGATATCATCATCAAAATGAATGAATGAATCAATAATCCATGGTGATGAAGCTGCTGCATGATGGATTATGGAAGCAGCAGCAGCCTAGGTTAGGTTCTTTTGGTTTTTCCCACAGACCCATTAGTTAGATATTTTTTCTTTTTTTTTTTACTTTAATTTTTCTGTTCTTGGCTGTACTTTTGGAGGTTGGGATCAAGGAAAATGTCTCCCATGTTCTTAGATTTTTATTTTTTTATTTTTTTATTTCGAAGTTCTCAATTTCTCACTGTGTTCTTTTGATGATGACTTTATTATCTATCTATATCTATCTATATATCTATATATAATATATATCCTGAAAGTTGATAATGTTACGCCGCAGATTAGTGTTAGAGAATTGATTTTGGGGAAGCGTTGTAGGAATCTTAAAGGAGGTGTTGGATGACGATGATGATGATGATGATCTGGAGTGAAGGTAGAGTGGGTGGAAGTGTATGACATTATGGTGTGTCTGTGGTGGATGTACGTGGGCTATGTGTGACAGGGTTTTTTTGTTCATCTTGGTCCAGTGGGCCAGTCGTATTTGGTCTTAAAATCTGGATGAGATCAGAGGTTTTTAAAGTAACATGGCACATACACATGTTGGCATTGGTCACTTTCTCTTGTGAAAACTTTGGTTTGGGGATTTTGGAATAGGGTTGTTTGACTTTTTTGGCAGTTAGCCATTACTACCACAATAACTTACACTTACAATGCGGTATACACAAAAAAGAGACCACCCCACTTGAATTCAATGCTTATAAATTTCACATGCCTCAGGATCATCATCTTCCATGATTTAAGCTAAAAGCAACCACCCATTATCATCACTCTTAACTCTCTTAATTCTTTCCTTCCATCTTTCTTTCAAACATGTAACACCACAACTCAAGAAAACGTTTTCAAGCAGTGATTTTGTTCTGTTGTGTACATCTGCAGCAAGATTCCAACAAAATCATTGTTTCCTTAAATTTAAGAATGTGATGTCCTATGAAAGAAAAACAAGTTCGAATTGAGGTGATGGTAATAATGAGATAAAACCAAGGGTGGTCTGAGACTACAGTTACAGGCACTTACACTGCAATCTGTGTACTGTTTTGGAGATCCAACACACTCATCTGCATTCTCCAATTGCCAACTTCCTGGAGCAGTCACAATCACAGTCACAGCCACCACAATTTTTTGGAGAATCATGAAAAGCCTTATTGGGCATGTGCACAACTACAATGTGTATCCATCACTACACACAAACCATGCATAAATGCTGCATCACCATCAAGACAGATCATGCAAGTTTATCTCATCTGCATAATCTATTAACCAAACACCATGAAGATTGTTTCATGTACGAAATTCTAGGGAATTAGCATTCCCGTATCTCTTATATGAGTGTCGGTGTCACTTCATCCACTGGAATTATTTTTCATAATTATGGACTGAAAATAGATTAACTATAGTAAGGAAATTTACAAGAAATTTAAATTATACAATTTTTACATGGTAATTGAATTGCTTCAAATTAGGACATTAAATTCTATCTAAATAATTAAGAATTTGAATTCTTTATATTATGAAATTTATGTTTTTTTTTAATTCTTATTTTCTTCTTGATTCAATTTTGATTTGGTTTTCTTCAACTTAATTAAAATAAAAAAAATCAGAATTATTACTTTTGATTAATGTTGATTAGTTTTTTTTTATTAATACTGATAGAAATTATTTTGTGATTTAAATTACTAAAGTTTTTGTAATCAATGTTATTTCTTGTTTCATGTTTAGGGTTTCTTTTTTCATATGTGATAATTGAATTTTTTTCAATTTATGCTTTGTTATTCTTTATCAGGAATTTGCTATGCATTTCTTTTGTTAGTGTTAACTAGAAAAACTCACACATAATATTAACTATAATTTTTTTTCCAATGATAATTGGGAAATTTTTAACCTTCCCTATCGAAAAAAGTTTTACAAATATGAGTCAATTTTTTTCTTTTGACGAATTTTGACCAAAAAATGACATCATGATTGAAAAAAAAATGAATTAACAATTATTTGATATTCAAATAATATTTTTACATTTAATGATAACTAAAATAATTTATATTCAAATTTAAAAAAAATTAAAGTTCACATCATTGAAAAATGTTATAAAAATAATTTTTTATTGTTAACAATAAAATTAAGCATTACGTTATTCTTAAAAGTGAAATTAACAGGTAAAAGTAATAATTAAAACAAAAAATGGTAGTAATTAAGAAAAATAATTGACAGTTCCGTTTTAACAAAAATGATGGATGTTTAGTTTAAAAAGCAAACCAAATAATTTCAATTTTACGCAATAGACACGTTGGATAATTTGTGGCTTGGGCCTATTGGGCTGTAATGAAATAGTTTCAGAGAAGTAAAGGACTGAGAAGATTACTATTGCCACCCCGCACCACTATTTAAACTTCCCGTTTTAATAAAATGATGAATAGACTGTTTCTACAGTATATTGAGGACAATGATGAATAATACCATGTTTCTACCACGAATAAAATGATGAATATTAACGAACTTTTTTAAAATATATTTCGCAATTAATTAAAATGTGTCCAAAAATATAAAATGTAAATTACACTTTTACATGTGAAAACACAACTTGTAGGCGCTAGTAAAATATATTTTTTTTGTGAAAAACTTGATATTATAATAATTATTAAAATAAAAATTACTAAAATTTATATTAGAATTATAAATATATTAATATAGAAAACAATAACGAAATATTTCTTATTAACTTTTACAAAGTTATAATTGACATACCACATTATCACTAATTTAATATTATATTGTGGCAACATATTATATTTTTCTTCCTTTTCTTTTTCAAGTGACTACAAGTTACGATTATTTGATTTTTGTATGTTATTTTTCGGTTTATCTATTGATTGATACATGACATGATATTTCAAACTTTAGTTAGAATTTATTCCAAATATGAAATGAATAAAAAAAGTTAGATAGTAGAAAAGGCATACACATTTTTATGTTTTTTAATAAATTTTCAATCTATAATTTTTTGTTGTAAGAAAAAGTATATTGTTACACCGATGCAATTTGACACGCTGGCGCACCGGAACAGGAATACAACCTAAAATCTGAACCGTTGGTTGATGATTCTGATCTCTTACTTTCTGTGTTCTTCTGCCTTTTTCATCAGAAAAGGTGAAAAGAAAATGGTAAAGTTAAAGATATTTTTGACATACAGCGCTCAAAACCCTAGTCACATATCGTTCAGTAAACACAAACCTCTTCTTTCCCTTTTACGGAAAATCATCTCCATTTTTTCAGGAAAATTCATCTTCCGTTCTCGTTGACACCACCGCACGCCCTCTAAACGCCTTCACTCGCTTCTTCGTACTGTCCTTTACACATCCGCAATAATATATTTATAAATTTATATATTGTTAATTTTGTTTACTTGCTCGTATAATTCGATTCATCAGTTACTTCTAATATTTTTTTACAGTTTATTTTTCATTATTTTTCAAATTATCAGCAAGAAACAGCGTGTTCATTCTCGATTTGATTTCTGCTTACTTAGTTGATGAACTGACCGCGTGCTATTTTTCTTTGTTTTGCAGAATCAGTCATGGCGGATGACGGTGTTGCCAACGGCGGCGTAGATGATCAGTACGGTGAGGAATCGGCGACGAAGATCGAAGTGTTGCAACGCGAACGCGATGAATTGGTGAACGAGAACGCCACGAGGAAGGAGGAGATCAAGAAGCTGACGGCGGAGCTCGACATTTTGCGAAGAGACGGCGCGGCGAATAGCGAGAAGATCGAGGAGATGCAGCGAGAGGTGGCGCAGTCGCGCGACGCGGCGAAGGCGGCCGAGGTTATCGCGGCGAGGGCAGCGGACCTGGAGACGGATGTGGCGAGGCTACAGCACGATTTGATATCGGAGATGACTGCAGCGGAGGAGGCGAGGGCGGATGCTTCTGAGTTGAGGAAGGATTTAGGGGAGAAGGAGTCGTTGGTTGAGTCTCTGGAGAAGGAACTGACATCTTTGAAGAAGGTGAAGGCAGAGGGTGAGGTTAGGATTAGGGATTTGGAGAGGAAGATTGGGGTTCTGGAAACCAAGGAAATTGAGGAAAGGAACAAGAGGATTAGGTTCGAGGAGGAGATGAGAGATAAGGTTGATGAAAAGGAGAAAGAGATCAATGGTTTCAAACAGAAGTTGGTGGAATTGGAGAAGGTTACTGCTGAGAAAAAATCTGAGTTGGAGGAGTCGGTTAAGCAGAAACTAAGGTTGGAGGAGGCACTTAAAGAATCTGATGAGAAAGTAGCGGCTTTGGAATCAAGTATTCTTCAATTGCGTGAGGAAGCAAAGGAGGCTGAGAGGGTGATTTTATCGCTAAATGAGAAGGCGGTTAAGACTGTTGAGAATATTGATAGAGGTTTAAATGGCATACATGATGAAGGGAAAGGATTGAAGTTGCAGTGGCCGGTGGTGGCGGCAGGGTCTACAGGAGCTGTTGTTGCTGCGGCTGCCGTAATCTATGTGTGCTATGGGAAACGGAAGTGATTTCATATGGTCCAATCATCGATTGGAAGAGGAGGTTGTAGAGGTTAGATTTACCAGCCCTTTAGTCCAGATATGCTGCAATTTTGTTTGTCATAAAATAACGGTTCTTCTCTGGCTTTTATTTTTGGAGCCTGTGAAATTTTCATGTATGTTGAAGTTGGCATACTTGTTTGATTGTTAGTTTCCTATGACGAGGATCGAACCACTGTGTGTTGCATTTAATAAATAGGTTTCAAAATTGATATTAGATGTTTCTTTGTGTTTAGTTTCACCTTATTTGTTTGGAGGATAGGCGTTCGGAAGTGCTGGCAGTTTAAGGCAGCACTCGGCAGTTTCTGAAGTTGATTGCTCTGCAATTTGTCTTTTCCACAGCGATGTCTTTGAATGTAGAACCCACCCAGTGAATCATATGATCTTTTAGGATTAAATGATAACACTGATTTGTTAGCACTGTTGCCCAATTGCCTTTTTGTCTTGTTTGGTGTCATTTTGGTTGGGTTTGATGACTTTGGAGAAGTCACTGCAATATGCTCAGAGAGAGTTTTTCTCTTTCTGGTCTTGTTCCTTTTTTTTCATTGCTTATACCCCATTTGTGGCGATTGTATACCGAAGAAGTTCGGATTTAGTTGAAATTTTTTTCAATTGTAGTTGGCTTGTTTGGGGCGTTGGCTTGCAT
Organism: Vigna reflexopilosa; assembly: GCA_027742785.1. Classification (NCBI taxonomy): domain Eukaryota; kingdom Viridiplantae; phylum Streptophyta; class Magnoliopsida; order Fabales; family Fabaceae; genus Vigna; species Vigna reflexopilosa. Next base: position 2,235,998 of record CM050921.1, on the reverse strand, counting down.
TGCTCCCTTTCAATCCACCCTTTAATGTTTTCTATTAGTTTGAATAGTATTATCAAACCTTTTGCTTTAAGTTAAAGAGACACAATAGTCCATTTTGTTAGTTTTAATATGAATGTCGAACAGTGTCGTTAGATAGATACTTTTGAAGGAGTTCTTAGGAGGCCAAATTCGTGTCGATAACATGTTTGTTGCAATTTATCTTGGTTTCTGCAGTGAGACACAATGAATTTTTGTGTCTTTTTTAACGTAAATCCAATGCGCCAACTATTTGTATTATCTATCTTTTAATTTGATTCTGATGTGTAAGATTCCATACCCCAGACAACTGCACCAAAATCAAGTCATTAGTTTTTAGAACACGCTTCTTATTAGGATTACGGTTCTTTTTAATTAGTCATTTTACCAAAAGGAATGAAAACGGAAACAAAGCTACTGTAAATTACATGATAAGTAGAATGATGATTTTCCGTTTTGAATTGTTGAGTGTGTGGTAAGCGGAGAGAATTGTAGGTTAGGTAGTATCAGCCTTTAATTTTTGGGCCCAGGCCAGGATAAATCTTATCACTAAGATCACCTTTCACACTTGCATCGCGTTTAGGTGGCTGAAAATAGATACAGAAAAATAGAGCAACAACATGAAAATATTCTTTTATACTTTATTTGACGGCGAAATTGAAAGGATAGAGATATTTTTATCAGTTTCATAGACAATAATATGAGGGAAATGACTCTTTTCAATTTTACTTTTTTAAGAATCAGATAAATTTCTTACAACAAAAAAATATCTTGATAAGAAATCGGAAGGTAAAAAGTAATATTCTGTTAATTTTTAAAATTTATTATTTTAAAGTCTATCTTTTACTCAACATGAGGAGTATACAGTATTTTCTTCACTTTTTTTCTTCTCTTTTTAATTTGTCCAAATACACCCTCTCTTAGCTGTTTATTTAATTTTATTTATTTCCTTTTATAGATCTTATTTATCTTAAAAAGTGGTATGTCTAACAAAATACTATGGTTAGGTTAGATTGATTAGTTATTTTTTTGTTTGACTATAAATTTTGTAATTTCAATTTTATACGATCCCAGCTTAAATTATTAACGCCGCCGACATGGAGCTTTTGAACAATATTTGTATGGTTTAGTTTTAAATCACTAAATTAGCGCAAGTTGAAAATTTTATTGATAAAACCCCATTGTAACTATCAAACTTTTCCTTTTTTACTTTAAAATTAGTAAGCTGACCCAAGAACGTGCAATGATCTTTACATATGTATCTACATGATTTGTACGTATTAAAAATTGTGAAAAAAAAATGCTAGCATTACATTTTTCAATACACTCATTTTTATTATTGATTAAGATTTATTAATAAAAAATTTATAGCTGAAAGTTAAGATGGATTACTTTGATAAATAGTATACTGTAAATTATAATTATTCGAGTCCACTTTTTAAAATGTTCCACCAATTTGTTTGTGAATTGACCGAAACTTAAAACATGCGATGGCAAGTTAAAATTACTTTGGTTGGGTTTGGGTTTAGTAATAGTTAATAGGTTATAAATCTTTATTTAATGATTATAAAAACGCAATCGCGTAAAGTGTTTAATATGTCACTACATGGATGAAAATAATCGACTCAACAAAAAAGAAAGAAAGGCGTGAAATTGCTCAGTGTAAAACATCACAAAATCAAAGAAAATGTAAAAATGGACAGAAAGTCATTTTTAATATAATGTGAGATAATAAATTGTTGTTAATGGAACTCCACAAAATGCCACAACTGAAATGTAGCATTTTTTTTTTGTCGTTTTTGAAATGAAACGAAGCAGGAAAGCAGGGTAGAAATAGAAGATGCCCCTCGAAGAATGTGCAATGACTCCAACCTTCTGATATCCTCTGCCTGTAAACAATTCACAATGCTTCAAACAATAATAGTCAAAAGCTATTTTACATTATCATTTAGTACTATTAGATTTGTTCATTTTTTATAAGAATGATCATAAAAAGCATACTAAAAGTAATTCCTAAATTGATTGATTGCATACGAAGTTCAAAAAAAGAATCATAAGTTTACAAAACCAATCTCTGTCTAAGGCTGTTTATTCTTGATGAGCATCCATGAGTATACTGTCGTTGAAATCAATATAGCATACTTCTATTTTGACTTGTTTTCAGATGTACTATTGTTATATTCATCTACTTAATAATAAGATTTGCTCATGACAAGTTAATACATAAGAGTATGCTATATATAAAATTTAATTTTAACATCTAAATGCAAATTTTTTTTATAAATATCATTTAAACTAATAAACAAGGTCCCTCTATGTATATAACTTTTAATTTTAATTTAATAAAAAAATATATCAAAATAAACATTTATGCTTGGATCCAATAAAGCACAACAGCTCTAAAGCATTACTATTTCTATTTCCATAAAGACAAAAAGCAAGAAAAGATTCTCATGCCAACTAGACTGTTCTCTTTAGTGGGAAACACAGAGTCTTAAAAAAGGGGAAATGTAATGAATAATAATATAGTGAAATACTTTCATTAGGTATACGTGTTTGAATTAAGGTTCATGTGAGCCCTTTGAATAATCTGATTGAGGTTTACTGACCTTGAATTATCTATGACCACCCCTCATAATCTCAATGAGTCCACAGCAACTTTTCCAAGAGGAGATTTCCCTTTGAACCATAGGGACAGTGGTCTATCACAGCAAAAAAAGAATATGAAATAACAAAGACAACTGCATAACCAAGAACACTTGCTATCTATGTCTGTATGAAACTATCATAAAGTGTAAATCACCTACCAGATTTTCATTGCTTTCAGCATCAGGAACAACACTAGGTGATGGTTGAAATGACTCCTTGGCACTTTCATAGGATGACTCTTCTAGACCACCTGATGATTCCTCTACTTTCTCTTCCAAACTTTGCTTCAAATCCAATGATTTTTCAATTATGGTTGAAGTAACCTTGTCACTCTCACATGATTTTGGAACACTTGTTTCCACTAAAGAAGAATCACCACAAACATCATTTGCTTCCTCACCCTCTCCAATTAACTTTTTTGATACAGCATGAAACACAACATTCTTCTCCTCTTCTGCAACTTCACTCTCTTTCAATCCTTCATTCCTCGAAACTGAAGAATACAAATCTGTTTCCTTAACCCCATCTGGATCAGATTCAAAATCTTCATTAAATTCTAACATAACAGTGTCTGATTCCACTGTGTTCTCCACATGAGCATCTTTCACAGTATCAGGCTCAAATTTCTCAGACACTGATTCAGAAACTTCCTCAACTTTGCCTGACTCAACCAGCATCTTATTCTCCTCTTTTTCAGGTGTCTCCTCTTCATGAGCGATGACAATATCACCATCTTTGGAATCATCAACTTCAACGGCCACCTCCTTATCTTCACTCAAAGATTGTGATTGTGCTTTATGGTTGTCTTGTATTGTTCCATTCACAAATCCTTCCATTTTCTCGGTGTCGTTTGCCGAAACAGCTTCCCCTGCAGGCAAAAAGAACGAAAGTTTATAACTATCCTCCTCAAATACTACAAGAGATATAATAGCCTATCAAATGGATGCCATAAATAAAACCTTTATCTTGCATGAGCAACCTAAACCAGTATTGTATTAATTGTTATTGAATGAAAAACAAAAAGAAAAGTAACCAGAAAAAACATAGGAAAACCAAGAAGAATGTAGAGAGAAGAGATGGAGAAAAATAAGAGAAGTAGGTGGAGATGGTAGATAGATGGAGAGTGAAGAGTGAGTGCCTTGGATTTGATGAGAAGGAGAAGAATGGTGGTTGAGAATGGTCCAAGTTTTGTGTTTCTTTGGTTGTTTTGTCTTTCTTCTTGAAAAAGAAGGCATAGATGCTGACTGGTTGTTGCAGAGAATGGTGGATGAAGATTGGTGGTGTCAATGGCAATGAAAATGGTATCTCTGCTTCTTCTGTTTACTCATTATGAAGAAAAAAAAGTGCCTTTAAATTGAATTGAAACGCTCATGGAGGGAACTGAACTGATGATGATGAAGCTTACCACTACCATCATCACTGTTCAATGAAACTACCAAGTACTTCAACCGCTTTGGCAAAATCAAAATGATGATTTTTTTCTTTTTCAAAATTGAGATTGGGCAAGTTTTAGAAAGAATTATAAAAATGGTCCAAAATTGTCAGCTTCTAATGATTTTATTTTATCTTGAATAAATTGTAATATTTTGACATAATTTTTGAATCACTGAAATCAAATTGTATGAATTTGATACGATTTAGGCGTGATATAATTTTTTTTAAATTATAATTAAAATTTTGATAATTTGATACATGGTGCATTAAATTATCAATTTGATTCGATTTAATTATATTATATATATATATTTTAATTTTAATTAAAGTAGTAAGGAAACACAATTTATTTATTTTTATAATATTTTAAAACTTGCATTAATTTTTGTAGTTTTGAAAAATAATGCAAGTTTTCAAACAAGTTTTATAGACCGATTACCAACAAAAAAAACTTAGTTATTAATTTATAGAAATATTAATTTTTAAAACTTATAGATTTTCGTGTAAATTACTTAAATTTTTTTAAAGGTCAAATATATATATAATGTCATTTTATTTATATTATATTTTAAAATTATTTTTTTATCCGAGTTTATATCTTAAATAATTTTCTTTAAAATTAAAAAATGAAAAAAAAAATATGAAAGAAGAGGTATTAATAGCAAAGTACGAGAGCACCTTTTGTCTGTCTATGCCAATCATAATTATTATTTTTAACTTGTAAGTATTGAAATATTTTGCTAATAAATGGTTATAATTAGTTTTCAGCACAATACAAATTAATGGGAAAAAATAAACTAAAGATTTCAACAAATAGTCTATATTTACAAACTACATAATATGTAAAATAGAATAAAAAGTAATTTCAAATTTATTATATATTACACATATCATACAGATTTAATATGTTTTATACATAAAAAACAAGTAACAAATAGTTTATATTTACAGAAGATCATATACATAATAAACCAGTTTATATTTATACTATATATATAACATATAAAGCAAAATAAAACCTAAATTTATTTCCAATATCGGATTTTTAGAGTTGATATTTATTTGTTTCTTATAGGAAATAATTTGTATAATAATCTAATATAATATATAATTTTATGTCTTCAGTTATACCGAGTACTATAAATAGACAATTTTATTTCCACTGCTGTATACGTGAGTACACCAATTACTGTATAGAGAAATTAACCTTTTTTTTT